>JACXII010000011.1:2955245-3555245 GCA_014737395.1 Bombus waltoni | reverse complement strand
TCGAGATAATTAGTGATATTACGGTGGTATATATAATATATATATATATAATATAATAATAAATAAATATAATAATCGAGATGATTAATAATGTGAAAAAGAGAAATATTTAAGAAGATTTTAAGAAGGTCCAGCGATGATAGATTGATAAATTGATTATTTTTGAAACCACGAAATGAAATTTAAAAAATATGAGTAGATAATTAACCTTTGGTTCCTCGTTGCATTAAATTTGATTTATTTAATCTCTTCGACTTAATTTCGACTTTTGAACATCGATTTCTTAGTGGTCGAGTAAGGATTAATCTGTCCATGATGAATAATGTAAAGACTTGCGTAACAGTGTTTCTTACGTGGAACAATTTAATTGCAATTATAATTATCATATACTGGCGGTCGGTATAAAATGTAACTTACTTCTTATGTTTACAAAAATAACAGAATTTAAAGCAATCACGGAATGGGAATACTCATTCCTTTATCTCTTTTATTTAGTGAGCTCTAGAGAAAAATGACGCAAGTAACAAAATCTCTAATTTTGCATTAGACAAAGCTGTGAATAGAGCTAAATTTCAATATTTCTATAAGGAAAAACAATCGGTATGCTTCCAACATTGAAACTTTTAGACCTTTCTATAATTAGCATTTCTTTCAATATAAGAAAGAAATATCTCAAAGTAATATCAATTCCAATTTTTCTTCTATTATAATTTCGATTCATACCCGTAAAAGTTGAAAAATAAATTCGCAACAGAATTCTCCGAATAATATAAATAAACTCAGAATAAATATGAATCTTCATGCATCGCTTTTCTCTTTGCTTTCTTCAATGAAATTTGCTTTCATATCTTTCTTAAATCTAACCTGATAGAATCGAATTATATGTATTACGTATCAACTCAATACATTTGTGCAAGAAACGATAGAAGCGACGTGATTTCTATAAAGCACGGCGTTGAGTTTCAAAAGTGTTCACTTCGAGGACGTATAAATTATTCAGTAAATTACTGATCGACGCTAAATACATATCTACCTTTAAACTTTTTTCGCTGTTCATCTATATGATTTTCGAACCAGCTGAGACTTACCATAGCTCCCTTATTAAACAAACCATCATTACATAATAACGTAAAACCGTAATATATGAATTTATACAATGCAGAGTTTGTTTCGATTTTTATAATATAGACATCGATAATGGAATAAATTTTGTAGAAAAGGGCTTTACACAGCTAAAAAAAAACGAAGCTTAAACAAAAATTTCTTTTGCTCACTAAATATTATAACAAATGCTCTACTTCGGGTGTCTTACAAATTTTTTAATATTCTACGCAGTCTGTGCATCTTTGAACTACCAAAGTCCAGTCTACAAAGTACCAAAAGTCTTATATCATTCATTAAGATTCTAACACATTAAGTGCCGTGGATAACGAAGGAAATTTAAATAAGGATAACATGATTAAAAAATACAATATCGTTCTCAGAAATTTTTCTTAGCGATAAACGCCAAGCTTTGTTATTATTAACTACAAACTCTAGATCTCTGATGGAAGATTTTATCATAAATCTTCTCTATTATATATCTTTCAACAATTTCCAAGATTCGATCAAAAATCTAGTCTTATCAAAAATTAAGAATTGCTACTTCCACGAATTTACTAAAAATCTGTAAACTTTCACCAGTTCCCAAAATTCTATTAGATCTTTTGCTGAAAGTCTTTTAGTTTCAAAATTTCAGCAGGCATTTTGAATTTTAAGAATCGACGAATACATATTTAAAATCTTTTACTCCGAATGCCATGGGGCTTCTTCGCAGGCGCGAGTATCAACGCACTATGAGAAGGTATAAAAGCGCTATTCTAGTAGATTTGTCACACAACTACGATCATAGGCCTGCAGCGATCGGATCTGATCATTTGTGCGCGATCACTCCAGTGATCATCTAGACATTGGAGAAAATATATAAGATAAGAAAAGTATATGTAAGTTTAGTTCTATTAAAGTGTGTGTACTTAACTATAGTACACAAATAACGGTAGTTTTATAAATATATTTGCAACAGAAAGGTGAGTGACAGAGAGCCATTTTTTTAAACTTTAAGGCAGCAAGAATTCTATCATAGATGTAGAATGATCAGGCAATGAATTAATATTCCTTGTTGAGTATTCCTAAGAATTCCTTGTTTAAATGATTGAACGTTGAAGATAGTCACCTCTTCGAGCACGATAGTTGTTATGCCATGTAAAAAATTGTCTGCATTATCTGTATTCATACTAATAGTGTATTATGTATTTTTAAAGACTAATTAATCTTTCTGTACGTAGTGTATTGTGCAAGAACTTTTAACAAATCAAACACTTGTAGTATTGCTTTATTATATTAATGTATGAAAATGGTACTAAGCTACAAGTATGAACTTACTTACGCATACAGTATCGAACATAAGTATTGGCAAATTGTACCAAACGACTTGAGTTTTTTTAAGAAGTAAGAGTTTATTAAATTTTATTAGTTTATTAAATGACATGTAACGAAAAATGTGTAGAAAAACTTGCAATTGGTTGGAAGCATGATGGAAATAATAAAGGTACCCTTCTATAATTTTTTTGTCTGAACTTGTAACGAAAATTTGAAAAATACGTTTTGCAAATTTACATATGTCAGTTATATACATGCTCAAAATTTTATCAAGATCGATTAACATTGCTATAAGTCACAAATGGTTAAATATTATGAAAATCTCAATTTCCCACTATTTTCTGCCTATAACTATGATAAGTTTAAAGATTTTTACATCTTTTAATGCCTATAGTTTGTTACTGCATCAACAGAATTCAATAACATTTTCATTATAGGCTCAGATAAAAAAGTTGTAAAAAAACAACCTTTAGGTATTATTTTCTTCGCAATTCCGACCAATTACAATTGTTTCAAAATATAAGTATAACATTTCTCCTTCCCTCTCTTTCTTTTTTTTAACTCTTTAATAAACTAATTCTCCTAATCTCTCAAAAAGATTCAAATCCAAAGTCAAATCTTAAAAAAGTTTCAAAAGTTGTACTTACGATGTATGACAAATGTCGTTTTAAATGACAATTGTGTTAAAATTTCATATTCCTGCATAATTATCGAACTTTTATGCCTTCAAGGAAAAGTGCGATATAGATCGTCGAAAATCAAAAAATAGGATAGCGATAAAATGAGCTGCGTAAAAATTACGGTGGAACCATCAGTAAAGTTTTACAATAATGTTAATGGTATGAATTTTATGAAAAAATATGATGCACTGTAGTATGTTCTGTTGCACATTTTTCATATTATTTATTAAATTTGAAGAATGTTTCATGTTTCTTTACTAAACACAAAATTTGAATTTCGCGCGCGAACGACACGTAAAAACGCGCTCATAATTCTATTTAGCTATATACTTCGATAATTCTGTTGTAACTACTTAAATTTATTCTACAAGAGCATAAAATAATATATTTTCTATATTCATCACTCACGTATATCGAAGACAAATTGGCGATGACTAAAATTAAGATCTACTTTCGATTAACAGAAATCTGAAAACAAAGTTAGGAAATTTTTATTTCTTCATTCAATCAAAGAGTGAGAATTACATTTTTAGTCAACTTAATAATAAAGTCAAATTCTTAAGTTTTCGGTAAAACAAATATCAATGTGAACACACACTTTATAAAACTGATACATATAGAAATTGGTATAATACATTTATAAGATATTACCTGCCTGATTCATCGTAAATGTTTGACATTTTCGTACAACGTAAACTACCAGTGCTGCTTGTCATTGGTAGTATTATACATATCTATAACAAGATTAAAATACCTAATTATTCTTTCATTAAATACTTGAAACATCTCGCGTATAACATACCTGTACATAAAATCATAAAAATAAAAAGCATGCTGCGAAAGCACTAACATTCGCCATCATGAAAACTAATTAATAGACTAATCTTATGTGGAAATCTATAATTTCTTTTTAAATGGGTATAGTGCTGACATCTATAAAAAAATATCAAACTGTCTTCTTTATCGATTCAGCACCGTATACAGAGTAAATTACTATGTATAAATTATTCTTCTATGGAATTATTTTTTGCGATAATAACAAAGAACAAATAATAACAAAGAACAAAATAACAAAATATCTACAGAATATATAAAAAGTATGCGACGTCACCATTATAGATGGATTCTACCTTCTCATAATTTGATGGAGTTAATAAACGTACCGCAAAATTAATCTTGACTCAAAGTTTCAAGGTCAAAGTTTTTTACCTTATGTTATATTTATCACCTAGTCCAAGCTTATCAAAGCAATCATAAATCTCAAGTACTGTTCTTTTAAGACATGATGTTAACATTCCATTGACTCACAAATTGATTTTATTTATAATATAAAAAATAGGAAATTATTTTTTACATGAAATACAAGATAAAACATCTAACTTCATAATTTCGAATTACTCGAAAATTACTTACTGTACGAAGAAATATTTCAAATAAAAGTTCAGTAACGAAAGTACATAATTTGATACTATAATTTATTTTTCGACAAGTGGACACGGAAAATTATTCTTCGAAATATAATTTCATTTAAAGGAAAACGTGGTTGATCTTTATCCCTTTGACACCATTCAGCTTTTGAAAGATTTCTTCATACATTAAGTAATCTTTTAATTCCTTCTTATCTGACTGCAAAGCGTAGATTAATTTTTATTTGTATTTTTATTTATATTGTAAATTAAATCATTACAAAAGGTAATATTTAGTTTTCAAAAGAACGGTTCAATAGTGATCACAATTATCTTGACAAGTTTAATCTTCATGAGCAACATACAATGCAAGTAAAAAAAATTTAATAATAATAAATTTAAATAAACGTTAGAAGACTTTACTCTTTAATACGTACAAACAAAAATAATTTTAATAAAATCGTATTTAAACAAACTTTTATCAAAAAGAACACAAATTGATAATATGTTCATTATATTATACTAAAAGGCATGAATATAATTTTTATCTAATAAAATTCCATATTGTAAAATGTTCTAGAACGTAATGTAATATGTAAATGGATATTTATATGGGAATGTAATAAAAGAGGTAGATATTTTTATTTCTGATGACTACCAATTTCGGTGATTGGATTGAATTTCTGCATTCATTAATATAAATTGTAGAGGGCATACCAGAACCTCTCAGTTTCACACGATCGGTATTTCAGAATATATAAGATAAAGCCCCATACGGTGTTAAATCTATTCTGTATTTCGTCTGTGATTTGTCATTACTTCGCACAAAAACGAACGTGTTCAAAATTAAGTTTGTTTTTATTCTTCAGAGTATATATGTACGTATATCTATATGTATGTAGATATATATTTATTATATAATATATATTTAATTTGTATTTTTTACTATTTTTATTATTTTTTAAACATACTACTGTATTTTGATTTTACTACTTTGGATAAAAGATACATTTTCAGTGACATTCTAATTATAGTAGTAATTTTTTATTGTATTAATTTTTAATGAATAATAAGTGCTTGTACGGAGATTCGACACAATCAACTAACATTAATGATATTAGATATACTTGTACTGTACTTTATTATTGAAGATTCTTATCTATGCAATATGACGTCGTGTTATAAATCCACATATCTAAAATATGTACAAGTGATTCATGGTTTCACTTGCACAATTTCACGTTTTATGATTCGAAAAACTATGAATGTTGAAGCATAAACATACTTTCATCTGCATCTTCCATACAGCAATATATAATAAATATTTTTAATAATATTGAGATTTTTTATAATTTTTTGTCATAGATGTTAAATAGCATAAGAACTAAAAATGTTATACAAAAGTTAAGAATATTGAGTAAATCTGTTAACGTATATGATGAATATTTTTTATTTCCGTACAAGTGTGTAATGCGCTACACGTGACTAAATTTTATTTATTGACGCTATCTTAATATATTTATTCAATATTTATTTAAAACATATATTTATTCAAAGATTTAATTGCTTCTATCCTGTATTATTATGATACAGACATATTTAATTTATAGTCGGACTATTATCATCTCGAACTACTTATTATTCGAATGAATACGTTCTATTTCACGTATTTTAAACTTTTTCAATCATATATATGTCATGTGTAATTAGCTTTTTTCAATTACTTCACGCGATCATATTCTTAAGCTGCTTTTATATACATATAATTTTGAATGTTATAATAATAATAATAATAATATGGAATTGTATTGCATTATGTATGAGAAATATTTAAATAATAATTCTTTTAATATATTACTGTACTGTAATATACTTACAGAAATAAAATAATTTATTTACATTTATGAAAATATAAAAGTTTAATTTTTATTTATTCATCATAGTTTCTGTTATATTATAAATAATACTATATCATATATATTATAATAAGAAATGTTCATACTAACTATTATATAGCCATTTATTTCTTCTGATTCTAGCACAAACTAATGGGAAAATGACAGATTATGCAAATGTAAGTACACTGATTTGTTATTCTATTTCACAGAATAAAAAATTTATATATCAAATTTTCTAAAAAAATATAAAAATAAAAAATTTCTTATTGTGTACTTAAATCTACAATTTTTTTGTAGCTTGTTGAACGCACACGAAATGTATTTTTTAGTGGTAAAACAAGACCACTAGAATGGAGATTAAAACAATTAAAGCAAGCACAACTTATGATAAAAGAATGCGAACAAGAAATTACATCTGCTCTTGCTAGTGATCTGCGCAAGGTTTGTATAATAATTATTCATTATATTTTACATTCAAGTTCATAAATAATGGATTTCTTCCTTTGTAGTCTAAATTTGAATCTCTTACAACAGAAGTAGTATTTACAGAAGGAGAAATCAAAGATTTGCTAACGCATCTTAAGGAATGGTCAGCTGATGAAAAAGTATCTTTGATATTTTGTAACTTTTTACGCGTATATAATTATCTTATTTAAATGGATAAATATATAATTCAACTATTTGTATCTTTTAGCCTCCAAAGGCAATAGTCAACATATTGGACAGTGTTGAAATTAAAAAAGATCCATTTGGTGTGGTTCTTGTTATAGGACCATGGAATTATCCTTTCCAGCTATGTGTAGTTCCTCTAATGGGTGCAATAGCTGCTGGGAACTGTGTTATTCTTAAACCATCAGAAATATCCTCTGCCACATCAAAAGTCCTTGCAAAAATTATTCCAAAATATTTAGATCAAGTATGTATTTCGAACGAATTCTAATAGAAAAATGATTCTGAAATAATCAAGAAAAGATATAAGCATTTCTCACTATGTTGTAAAATAATATTGCACGTTCTAGGAATGCATTAATGTAGTACTAGGAGGTGTTCCTGAAACAACAGAACTACTTAAACAGAGATTCGATTACATCTTTTATACAGGTTCAACTACAGTTGGAAAAATTATTCACAATGCGGCAAATAAATTTTTAACGCCAGTAACATTAGAACTAGGTGGTAAAAGGTAAAAAAATGTATATTCATTAATGTACTCTCAGTATACTATATTATAGTACAGTATATAATTAATTAATACTAATTTATATTTTATTACTATAATTTATTACTTTTATTTTCTACACTTCATAATATAAAAACGATAAATAAATGCATTAATTTACAGCCCTGTATATATAGATAATACAGCGAATTTAGAAATAAGCGTGAAAAGAATACTTTGGGGTAAATGCGTTAATAGTGGACAAACGTGTATTGCACCTGATTACGTACTCTGCACTGAGGAAATTCAAAATAAATTCATAAAAAAGGCAGAGGAGGTTCTCAAAGAATGGTATGGTGATAATCCCAAAGAAAGTCCAGATTTAACACGTATAATTAACGAACAACATTATCAGTAAGAAAGATTTTTTTATTATATATATATCCTATAATTTCAGATTATCATGCATTCTATGAAATCTCATATTTTTACAGACGTCTCGTAAAATACTTAAATAATGGTAAAGTGGCACTAGGAGGTGATTGTGATCCCAACGAAAAATATATCTCGCCAACTATACTTGTTGATGTCAAGCCTACAGATCCCGTGATGCAAGATGAAATATTTGGTCCAATATTGCCATTTGTAAACATAAATAACGCTTACGAAGCAATTAACTTCATAAATAGTCGGTGAGATCTTTACGTATCAATTTTGTCCTTAAAAATGTTTGACTAATAAAAATATTCAGAAATAGTTTCTAATGATTATAAATTTCTAAAATTATATACGTATTGAAGATTTATACAATTTCATAAATTTTATTAGAAAATTTTATAAGGCAAACAACAAGAAATAATATGTAGTAATTAATTCTTTACGTTTAGAGAAACCCCACTCGTACTATATATTTTTTCCAAGGACAGGAGAGTTCAAGATTTATTAATAAATCAAACTCGTAGCGGAAATATAGGAGTAAATGATACGATAATGCAATATTGTGGTGAGTTAGGATATTAAGCGATGAATGGTAGCCTTTTTGTTAACCGTTTGAGTCCCACGTAACGCGGTCGTGCTGTTTAGATTTGATATGTCGAATGTTGTTGATCGTTATGTTGATAGATATGTCGAAAAGTCCCAGTACATTTGAACGCTACGAACAACTGACGGAAAACTGAATTTTATTGTTATCTTCTCAATAATTTTTATTGAACAAAACTTGAAATATTTATAAACTAATAGTACGCATATATAATAATATAGATATATTTCATAAAGTAACTAATATGACGAGCGCTATCGCGCTGCTCGGAATTTTTCGGCCTTGTTTTTTCAATGACCCCTGGGATTCAAACGGTTAATATATGGCATGAAGTAGTAAAATCAATCTATATATCTTTATTTTATCTAATATGTATTTATATTGAGGTGTCGGTTTCCTGTTGCATTATCGAAGAATCAAGTATTAGGGATGGTATATCTATGCATGTTGAGACTTTGTACAGATATTAATAGAATAACTACATATTCTTTGATACAGACATATTATTTATGTTGTTCATTATATTAGGTTGTCTCGAAAGTTTCTTTCCTTTTATAAGAAAATAATAGATGCACAACCTTTTCTCGTTTTATATTATTTTATTGAATCATCTACGATCCATTTTGTTCTATTTCTATTATTATGATCATACATGATTCGACAAAAATAATATAAAACAGAGAATGTGATTCCTTACAAGACGAAAGAAACTTTTGGGACAACCTAATACATGTTCCATCATGCTACTTTCCAAAGTGGTGAACTCTCAAGGTTTATAATCACGCATGAATGTTTTATATTGCCTGATAAACAAGGTGAAGGTTGTATAAAAAACGATTATCCGCCCATATATTTTTCCTATGCTACAATTTGTCAGATTCTAATTAAATTATACTTAGATCGCTAGAATTATACATAATAGTACATATATAATATTGGTAATAGTAATTGCAAAATCCTTACTATACTTTAACCTTTATAATTCTTTCTAATTTTCTACAATCACTTGTAGTGAACTTGCACTTGTAAAAATATAATATAAAGATCCAAATAGTTTGAATTCCCTACTAACCTTGAATTACAATTTCAAGTGCTAATACATAAATTGTGACATATTCTATACAGGGAGAAGCCATTATCATTATATATATTTAGTACTGAAGAGAAGACTATATCGACATTTCTCGAAAATACAAGCAGCGGTAGTTTTTGCACTAATGATGTAATAATGCATGCAGCAGGTATTTTTACACTAGATGTTTTTACATAATGTATAAACTTATGCATGTTGCATCTGTTGTTGTATGTTTGCATCTGTGTTGTATGTTTGCATCTATTGTTGTATATTTACGTATATTTGATAATTCCACAAAAATCGAGAGTCAGATGTTGCAATTATGCATAGGTAGAAAATTCCTCGAAATTGAAAGCTTAGGTGTGTCCGATGTAGAAAAGGACAACACGAGTAAAAGAGAAAAAGAGACTGAGAGTCGAAGTGTTCGACACATATAAAACGTAAAAGGTCCGTGGCAAGCTAAAATCTTTTTCAACTAAAAAAATCAAACTTTCTTATTTTTGATTTGTGATGAATGGAACATTTACCAACATGTTTGTTACCGATTGAAGTGACATCAAGCACGGTATAATTCGGAGCATACTTGCTTATTTGATAAATGATAATTAGATACATATTAATAAGTAAATATAATTTAAATTATATCGTGTTTGGTTTTATTTTAAACAGAAAGATCTCGAAAATATGATAGTAAATGTTTAATTTAAAAAAAAATTAAAAATAAAAAGATTTTACTTCTGAATTAGTACCTAGATACATTGTCTCAGTGATATTTGACATTCAATTATTACGCTATTTGATCATGACGGGCCGTCGACTTCTCGATGTGTTAGGGGACCTCGTTCCCGTAGTAGAAATGACTGTGCAATTATGCAAAAGATCTTTTTGTGCAATTATCGCATGTTTCTTGTATATATACACACACTAATTTTATATTGTACATATATTTGTACTTTATGTATATAATATCATAATATATTATGATATATTTTATATTTAATATTGAATGTATGAACATTAAATATGTCTTTCAGTTGACACTTTACCGTTTGGTGGTGTTGGTAATTCTGGTATGGGAGCCTACCATGGAAAATATACATATGATACTTTTGTGCACAAAAAAGGCTGCCTTATTAAAGATTTCAATAAGTTAGGAGAAACACTGGCATCGTAAGCAACATTCTATAAAATTATATTGTATATAATCTAGCATAGGAATGAATTTATAAAGAAACAACTATTGTTTATAACTTGCTGCAGATGCCGTTATCCGCCATATTCCGACAAGAAGTTGTCTTTCGTAGAATTTTTATTGGCAAAACGGCCTGACATACCAGGAATTAAATACATTCCACATCTTTTAGCATTCGGTTTGGGAATTCTTGTCACATATGGTATTTCAACTGCTTTAAAGGTATATAAACCGAAGCGTATTTAGTGCACATATTAATCTAGATTTGTAACAATTTGAGTTATTATACATTATCGCACAAAATATTCGCCGCACAATGTATGCAAATTTTTATAGTCATAGAATTAATTTGTGGAAACTTAAATGTTGTAAATGACTGAATGTTACATTTTTATTCTAATTCAAGTGATTTACTATTGAAAACTTATGACCTTAAAGAATAATTCATGCTTGAAATGGTTTATAATAGTTAAATTTCGAAAACACATTTCGTTAAATTTTTATACATGTTTTTTTTTTATATGCTTCCATATAAAAATGTTTATTATGATCTATAGTTAAAACGCCGCGAAACAACACGCACATTTAACGGATATTATCGTTTATTATGTTAACACAACTACTGATAGCTCAATAAAGGCAATAAGTGTTGCTATATAAATCACCATCATCTTGTTCTTTCCTAATACTTAACTAATATACGAAAATACTTTTTCAGGTTCAAGAAGAAAATTATTAATGGACTCTTCACAATACTGTTATAAAAGCTTGTTATCAATTACAAATTTCAGAACGTTATTTATGTATAATTTTTACATATTCGTATTCTAAATTCGTACGTGTTTGCAACGAATAAGAGAGCTTTTAAATATTAAAATAAAAATCAAATACATTTCTGCAAAAATTTAGCTTTAGAGCTTATATGTTTATACACATATAAAATTTTAATAATCACTATTTTAATATTATTAATACTGTGCAAGTTAATAGAAGATAAATTAGCACAAAAGTTGCTCTTAAAAAAGTCGTGTTTTTATGACATAATTCTTTTTTAAATATTTTATAACTGACCTGAGCTTCCACAATAACACATTGTATTTTTTTTAAATTACAATAAGATTTATCAGTATAAAGATTTGCCATATTGTATATAGAATGTATAATGTGCAAAATTGATGCCATAATGTTAAATAAATATATAAAAAACGCAACCATTTCACTATTTTTATTGGAATTATATATAATCCGATAAATTATAAATGTACTGTTTACAACATAACATTACATATGAATATATATTGCAAATAAATTACATATAAAATAGTTATCATATAATAAGTACTTAATACGTATTGAGATAATATAAAAAATTTAATTTTTTATATTAGAAAAAGTACTTTTTACTAATTTCTTTGAATTATTTTTTATGTGACGGTTAATATAAAAAGATAAATATGTATACTATAAAAGACAAACGCAGACAATACAGAAAATAAAACGTTTGTGCATGAAAAAAGGTATTCATATATTTATTGATAATAAAGTTAGTGTACATTATACATTACCAAAGATTTCATACGTGTAATTAACACAATTTTGAAAATACTAGCTTTGTTTTAGCTTATAGTGTAATGTATTATATACATATTCTGTAACATCTATCGAAGGTTCAAATTCAGTATCAGCATCTCAAACATTTTTTAATAATATATCCAATACGGTATCAAAGTACTTTTTCAAATCTTACTGACCATGGCAGTTCATCTGCATAAATATATTTATCAACCAAAAGGTTAACATAAATCACAGTTCAAATTCTTACCACTGAACTATTGCTTCCAAGTAACTGACATTTCTCCCCCTTGAGTATTATCACGCTGTGGACTCTGTAACAGTATTAAAAAGATATTAACACTTTTTAATTTTTATCCTACCATAAAATTTAAACATAATGAATATAATTACTTTAACTTGAATCTGTTGTTTCAACATCGCTGCCCTTAAGATTAACATGCGCGTACGTCTCTGATATTCTTTTCCAACGCTCATAGATTTCTCGAAAGTTGTACTACGTTGATCGACATCCTTTGCATATAGAATCTAGATATACATAACAAATCAAATGAAAAAATGATTTTTCATAAAAATATTAACTAATGATAACAATAATTACCTTATTATGAGAATCTATACGAGCTTGTATCTGTCCATCGAGAATTAATTGCATAAGTTCATCTTCTAATTCTGAAACTGTTCTGTTAAAAGCAGTTGCCATACGTCTCATATCTGCACTTAAGTATGGACTAAAATATTGTATCAATGCCCTATTCCGAATTTGTGTATATAACACATTAACGTGTGGTGCTATGTACATATCTAGGAGTATATTATCCTTAATTTCATCTAGCAATTTTAAGCAGGATGCGTATTTCGACTCGTAAAATTTGAAAATGATATCTCTTAACTGTGGTTCCAATTCTAAAAACAACTTAAAGGAACTGCTAAAGATGACTTGTTTTTGTAATTCATGCCTGTCAAACGTTGCCAAAGCACAGAGTCCTCCATACAAAGCAACATTTCCAGGAGACAACAATTCAAGGCAATCGCAATGATCCAATGATGCTTGTAAAAAGTGTCTAGCAGCCATTTTGTATTTTCTGGTTGCTAGTTCTGCTAGACCAGCTGCAACTTTTAATTTTGTAACTATAGACTGATTGTTATCTTTGCCATGAACATCGGAAAAGTCTGGTGTACTTTCTGCCTTTGTTACATAGCTCAGTACATGAGCCCAATTTTGCAAATAAACGGAAACTTTAATAACATTTAGACACATGTTAACAATATGTTTTCCACTAGTGCAATAATCCCTTGCTCTGGAATAACACTTTAAGGCATGGACGAGGTCCCCACAATCTAGATAATGATCCCCTAAATCATCATGACCTCTTCTGATACTTTCTTTAATTGAATTACTTCTATAATTTTTAAGATCTGTATCAAATTTCTCTAGTTTTAAAGCAGCCTTTTTTGAACGTGTTTCAACCCAAACTTGGTCTAAAGTTAACATATCTTGGGATGTTGACTGTGCTGCAACATCTGGCAGTCCAGGTGTACCTACAGCTTGCACTAATTTTTTGTGTAATATGACATACAAAGAAACATTATATGTTGTCATCACATAGGATATAGCCATCTTAAGTGCTTCTATTCTTAACATTGGACAATGGTCAGCTATGTATATTAGCCTGTACAATTTAGCAAGTCCATTGTAACTATTGGCATAAACTTCCAAGTCCTGAAAAAGAAGTAAAACCAAAAATTGTATTATCTTTGTAATATCAAAACTATATGTACAAATTTCTAAAGATTATTAACGACTATCAAGGACAAGAGATTCAAAAGAGAATCATATTTACCAATGTTGGATTTTCCACAATATATGGTTCTTCTTCTGCATTATCATTATCTTCTGCAGGAGCATCAACTTGCATAGGCTCCACAACATTTTGCTACATATAAAAAATATCAACATATATTTTGTACAAAGTAAGTTCCTAGTTCGCAGTATTCCAAACAATAGAAATATAAAATACAAAGATAATAGAATTAAAATTTTTACCAAATTTTACTGATTTTACCGAACCGAAATAATAACTGTAATATTGAGAAAAAAAACATAACACGAAAACGAACATTTGAATTTGTCACGATTTTGCTATATTTATATATTCTGAAATATTCTATTTATATGAACATTTACACTGTACATTGTTCTAAAATAATTACCTGAACATCGTGAACTTGTAACGGCATGACAAACGTTTTCTTTTATGTAAAATAGCCGAGGAACTCTGAAGCAAAACAAAACTTTATAACAGTAATATAATGTGTAATAGAGAATCAAGTTATACACACATGTATGATACACATGTATCATGTATAGTTGGTGCAGTGCAGGCAACTTGGAGCGATTAAATTTTTCCCACTGTCATAATTTTATTTAGACAGATTTTGATTTGCACAAAATTCTGAAATTCGCTGAGGTATGCTATTTTAAATAAATCAATAACAGTTAATTATTCTCCTATTTAAAACTGATGTATTTTAATAAATTTTAATTAAACTGAATACTTTGCTCTAGTTTTGAAACAGCAAAATAGTTATTTGAAATAGTTACCATTATTCTACATCACATTAATAATTCTTTACAATTGTCATAACTCATTTTTTTACATGACTGTGCAACGAACGAGCAACAAAAATTTATGTTCATTAGAAAAAATTTTTTTGAAGCATTATGAAATATTTTCATATAACGAAATATCTATTCACGGTCTAAATTTTTAAATACTTATTACGTATTGATTAATCATAACGAAACTCTATCTTTTACTGGATCAGATCGAATATAGATATAGGAAAACTGTATAGATAGGAAATATGAAATAACGAAAGAAGATTCTCGATAACTCGTCGGGAACACATACATAATTAGTTTTATAACAGTATTCGTAGCGATAATAACAACACTTTAATGTTTTATTAAAATATATAATATAATATTGTTGTATACTAAATACATTAATTGATTTTATACATTATAAAATTTATGTATGTTTACTTATATATTTAGTATTATAATTTATATATTTTACATTAAATTAAATAATATACGTTATTTTTTGTATGATCGTTCATTTTCTCCTATTTCATGGAACGTATCTTTCATCGACAAAAACAAAAGCCTGTCTTGTGTTTACGCAATGCTAATCGCGCGTATTATTTTCCGTGTCGATTATATACGAGTCCGTGAAAAATAATAAGCGTTGCTGATAAATACATTATTTTCATTCAGTATGGAAAATACACGTTCACGTCGGTCCAATATTTTGGTAATGGTGAAAATACACCTTTGAACGTTACAAGTATTTTACAGGGAATGCAGAAAGTGTGGTGTGTGTGGTCGATACGATCGAACGGTAACGATTAAAATGAAACGTAGCTAAGCTACCTGGTTCCAGAAGACGCGTGATGTCTGTCTGTCTAGTAGTCGTGTCCAATATGGCGTGTATACTGTGAATTGCATTAACGTGCAGGTAAGATTAGATTGAATTTTTCTTGATTTACATCGCACAAATAAATTAAAAAAATGAAAATTCGCACATTTCACAATGTTAATTTTTCGAGTTTCTGCATATTTTCATTAGCTCGCGATCAAACGGAGTATTAACGAAATATTTTTCTTAAAATATGTGAACCTTGTCAACCTTTGCACGTTCAAGGTCCGTTCGCCGAAGTATATTTATGATGACAGGTGTGTTGTGTGAAAGATGTGTCCTTTTCATCAAATCACTTTGCGAGAAAGTACGATTTTGAAACAGAAAATTGATTTACTGCGCGATAACGTCCGCCGTTGGCAACTGCCAGTCGGGTCTGAATAGATCACTTTTATAATTGAGAAAATTGGAGCAAAAGTTGCGAAAACGAATTTATAAATCGTATCGCCCAACTTTTCTTACCGATTATTTACGTTAGTTATGAAACTTGAGATTTTAAATAACATTCAAACTGTTTTTGTAATAGCGCATAACAAGTATTTTGACATATTGATGTACATACCACGAAAATGGAGCAAGTCCGATAAAACTTTTATTTTTAAAAGATATAGAAATATGATTTTACTTATCTTTTAATAAGAACTCTATAAAATAGATTTAAAAAGTTATATAGATGTATATAAAAATAACATAACAAATAAACACAGCGCTGTATCAAAACATGTGAGTGCCCTTAATTGATTGATAATTTAATCATTCTTGAAAGTATCTTTATTATTACTACTTTATATAAATACCCTTTTAATTTTTTTAATAAACAATGTTTAGAGTAACTTACAGTAAGTTGATATAATTCTATAAATAAATAGATATAATTACAAAAAATTAAAAAAGTATAATTTTGTTTCTACAGGTTCTGCTCCTGCCTCTAGAGCAATTATTTTTTGTGGATAAAGGGAATGAGATAAATACTATAAATTTGTAGTAAAACAATGTACAATGAACTACGGTGGGAATATGCCAGATTGGCACCAATATAATGCCTCGCAGACAAATGAAGTCACACCTTCTACACAAAATGTGAATTCTGGTCACCTTTCATATATTCCTGGTGCCAGTCCACCAACACTAAATGCAATTAGCCTTAGTTCAGAGGGTTTGAACAAACATCAGAATGATACAAGTTACAATCCAAGAAACTACCAATCTTTTAACAATGTTTCAAATGGCTCAACCATTCCAAATAACAGCCCTCTTGTATCTATGGTACAAATGCAGAATTGCATTGGCCATTATGGTTCTCCAAATACAAGGAATCCTATGTTAGACAACATAAATGCTTCTGTGGATCCTAGGAACGCTACAATCGGAACTATAAATGATGACATAGGATATAGAAGCAACCAAGGACCTTTTAATGCACCTATTGGTCATCTAAATGGAGCAAGCTGCAATTTAAATACATCATCTGGACCTAGGACAGGGCCTGGACCTATCCCTGGACCTAGAACGGGACCTGGACCTGTCCATGGACCTCGAACCAATTCTGGACCAGGAGTTGGAACCAATCCTAATACTGGAACTGGTCCTATGTTTGGACCTGGTTCTAGGCATGGACCTGCATCAGTATCTGGTTCAGGCTCTGGACCTGGAAATATGGGACCAAGAAATACTAATGTTGGTCCACTACCACCTTCTGGAAAACCTGTACCACCTTCTTCATTTATCCCTTGTAAAGGAATGTGTTGCAATTCAGATCCAAACATTAATTACCAGCAGTGGGAAAAATATGGATCTTATCAAAATAATGGTTCATACAGAGATAATGTACATCCATCAAATTATCAGATCGAAAATAGGCAGTTTGGAAATAATTGTAACTTTAGAAAAGATAGTCTAGAAGGTAAAGAAGTAATGAGTCCTATGTTGCCCAATGCATCCACTATAGATCATAGAAGGAACTTTGCAGATTATAAGTATCACAAGGATCACATGATGCACAGAAATTATTCAACATCTTCGGGAATATTTCACAATTACTCCATGCAAGGTTACAATTATTCTACGGAGCAACAAAAATACCCTTACCCTGTGAAAGAACATACGAAAACAAGTAGCATGAATATGCCGAATTCAGGAATGCTTAAGCAGCAAGAACAAAATTTCATAGCCCAACAAAAATTTAACAATAAACAATGTCAATATCAAAATGGCAATATGATACCCAAAGGAATGCCTACTCTAAATGTAAATGCAAATATGGTATCCTCTTCTCAAAACTCATACTTCAATTCACAATATCCGAGAAACATTCCCGCAGAAATCTCTCACGAATGCCAAGAAGCCACCAACAGTACTGCAATGATGAATAAAATGCAGAATACCTTTATGCATAACTCTCCTCCACAGCATCAAGTGTATCAACATAAAGTAGCGATGCAAAAATTTTCAATAGAAAATCACCTTAGGGAACTGAGTAGGATACCTGGCTATCAGTCTCATCCCAAATACAAAGAATGTATTCTTAGATATAGAGAAGTATTAAAATTACAACAATCGTCTGGCTATCAAAATCCAATTCAACAAACTCCACGTGTAACAACACCAGTAAATACTGCAGTGCCACCTATTAATTTGCAGTTTGATCAAAATGGTATGTTAATAAATTCCAGTTATCTACCAGATAATTTCCCTAAGGTGCAGCATGCACCAACTATAGAGCAAGCACCAGAAAACATGGATAAACAAAATAAAGACCAAGATATTGCCATGGCTAACGAGAAGTGCCAGCAACCGCAGCAACCAGAGCAATTAATGATTCCCCAACAAAATGAACATGTTCCTTCTTCTTGTGCAGAGACGTTTCAGAAGCAGAATCAGTTCTCTATACACAAGGACTTTAATCAAAATCAACTAAAAGTACAAACAAGCGAGAGTCACACCTTTAATACTTTAAGTACTAATACTAACAACGAAACAATGATGCAGCAAAAAGCTTCGAAAGAATTCGCTAATAAACCGGATCTGGACGTAAGACAGTTTTTGGCTAATTGGGATGAAACTGACGACGAAGAGGGAACGACGAACATACCGGACACAATTCTGAGTGAAACAACCCCTGTTGTTGTTGTAAGCTATGAAAATATAGATCTTTCATTGAAAACACCACAAGGCTCGGAAGTTCCAAGAAAAAATAGTTTCTGCTCGAATGAAACCTTAGAAAATAATAAAGAAAGTGAAACGAATGTAATAGCAGCTCAAGACTGTTTGACAATATCGTATTCCGCATCTGACAATTCTGAGATCGCTAAAACTTCCAAAAGAACGATTGGAGAAGGTGTGGTAAAACCTGGAAGTATCATACATTGCATTAGTAATGGTCCTGACGAAATACCCACAATTCACATAGTGGACAATTTAGAAATAGCAAACATTCTGGGAGCACCTAATAATCAAGTTATACAAGCTTTGGAGAAGCAAAAGACAATACCATTTTTCAGGGGATCGAGTAATAATGAAATTGAAGCAATGGCTGTCGAAAATACAGAGCGGCAGAGCAAGAGTAATACTCATATACTATCTGTTGATTATCCCACATCTTTGAATAATGTGGATAAGAATACAAGTATGGAAGATTCTAGTATTTCTGAAACGACTACAATTCCAATGAACAACCAGGGATTAAGAGATTTGTCAACATCAGAAAAAGATAATCTGGATGTTAGTGATAACATCGAACTCAAGAAACAGCATAGTTTCGAAGAATCCCATAATCCTGATGATATTAGTTTACCAGATTTACCAACCTCGGAATGTACACCAATATCTACTACTCTGAACACTCCTATTCATTCTGATACTGAAGAATCATCACAGAACATGGAAGACTTATCAATATCTACAAATCTGATAGAAGTAATGCAGAACAGTCCAGTAATTAGTTTTACACAACTAAACAGCGAGGATAAAGTAAAGAATAGATCCCTTGGTACTTTGGAGTTGGAATTTCAAAAGGAGAATCGTTATAAAAATAACGAAATCAAGACTGGACATGCGCAAGAGGTAACTTTGAGTAATTTTGAGTTATCTAACAACTCTAAAGTGAAATCAAATGAAATAATTAAAAATAAGCAGATGAAAAATCTCGGGACTACTGCTGTGAGAAAGAAAGTATGCTTAGTAGACAGCAAGGAAAATGATACTAGAGTTTCTGATGCATGTGGTGTTTTAACATCCATAGAGTATGAACTGGAGGAAGTTGTTGAAGGAGAAAAGAGATCAGATCTCGAGTCTCCCGATTACTCGTACGAAAGGGGACACAAAAGCATTAGAGGATCGACAGAAACAATAAGACCAGGAATAGAAAAAAGTGAGTCGAACGATAATATTGATTCTAATGCAAATTTAAGCCCAACAATATCTGATGATGAGTCACAAGTATTGAAAAACGATAAAGAACTTAGGAGGAAGAAGATAAAAACTTCGACTGTATCTACAGATACTAGCTGCCCAATGCTCTCTGAACTTGATTTAGATGTCAGAAAAAGAACAAGAGAAGCAATAACCTGGGAAGACAAATGCATAGATAAATACTTAGATAGAAATCTAAGTCAAAAGAAGGATGCTGATCATTTGAAACAATCAAAGGTTTTTGATACGAGGAAGTTCGACGATTCAAGCTCACCCCAAAGTGGAGAGCATTCTGTGTGCCATATGACTTCTCAATACAAACACTATTCTGTTGCTGTGATAAAGGATAATGTTACTTTAAATAATAAGAGGACGCACGGCACCACAGACAAGATCATAAGTGAGAAATTATCCGAGTTCCCAACCAAGATAAACAATACTAATACCAAAGAGCTTTCTGAAGAAGCAGAAATTAGAAAACGTGTATCAAGTAAAATAGTTTCAACACTGCAGGAAAACATTCAATCTCAAACTTCTAAGTTGCTGCAGAAAGATTTGAAAAGTGTCGATGGAGATGTTACATACACTGCGGAGGAGATGCGTTTGCTAAAAGAGTATAGGAAGAAGAAAGAAAAGTCATATCAGGCTCATGATACATATAGTGATAATAATAAAGATGAAAAATCGAAATCTAGAAGTTATAAACTGGGGCACAAGGTATATTCGGAACAAAATTCTGTATCTCCAATTAGTTTAAATTCAGAGAATCTGATGACACAGGAAGAATCAAAAAGCCACACATGTTCGAAAAATTTAATAAAAAATGCTGACTTTGATATTCAAGTTGCTAATGTAAACTTGAAAATTAAAGACAGTGACATTGGTAAAGAGTTACTTCTAGGGGACAAAAGCCAAGAACACACAAAAGACCCTCTGGAGGGAATTAAAATTGAGATCAACGTGTCATGTACAGATAGAAACTCAAAGGGACAGGAGCAGAACAAACGAATGTTTTATGACGATCGTAGCCTGTATGAAGATGACGATTCACTTTCCTATTCGAATACGTTGGACTGTCAACGTAGATTACACGCTAAGGATCAAGAAGGCAACTCAAAATTACCCGAAAGAGCTCACAGAGTGTTTGAAAAATCTGATACGATTGTAGATGTTACAGAAACGAATCAGGGTAAAAGCGAAACGGAGAAAAATTTAAGAATAACGCTTAAGAAAGATAGGAGAGCTTCGCTAGAGACAAGCGAGGAAATTAGCTCCATCATTTCTAAGGAAACATGCAATTTAATTTCAGATAATCAGTCTTTTAGCAAATCTTCGCGCAACAATGTATTCTGTAAAGATATATCGAAAGCCGAAATAATTGAGGATACTAGTTACGCTATTGATCACATGGATATAATTAAGTCAAAAAGTGCAATATCAAATACTGCCATAGTCGACACAAATAATAAAGTTAAGGGAAAGAATAAGTTCGAAGACGATAAGGAAGATAATTTTATATGTGAAGATGATGATCAATTGGCAAGGATACAAAAGCAAGGTTCCACGAATTTCGTGAATGTTTCGAATATAATAGAAAAAGAGGTAGCGAGTGTATCTCACTCAAAAACTTCTATAAGACTACCAGAAAGCAACTTTATCGAACTCAAAGCCAAGTCATTAAATAATTTGAGTAATTTGGATTTCAAGTTTGGCAAATATCCTGGGATAGAGTTAGATCGCGGTAAATACATGGATGAGGAATTGGATGAAGATGAAGATTATACGGGCAAATGGAAGAAGCCAAAGATAGATGATATTTTTGAAGACTGCGACATGTTCCAAAGTAGCAGCGGGTATGTAAATCCGATATTCTCGAACATAGATAAACTAGAGGACCTGCATACAGTTCCTGTATACACTACCAAAGACGGAAAGATATCCTATAGTCCTAATCGAAGATTCACCTATCATGAATTAATGATGGAAGCTCGTAGACGAGAATGTTATTCCTCTGTGAAAAAGTCCCACTATGCGGATACCTGGAACAACTATTACAACTCAAAATTTCGTAAAATGTACAAGAAAAAGCGATATCATGGTCTTAATGACAAGAAAAAGTATGAATATAAGAATACCAAGTACCTTTATGATAGGAAAAGAAATTATTCAGATGAATTTTATGGTAAAAGTCATGTTAAATATAAAGATTATGTTCACAGCATTAGAAACAATAATGCTATTTGGTCTGATCATTATAAAATGGATAAAATGTATAGCAGCAGTGATTCTGATGAACAGATCATTGATCACAGTAAAAATTATGTTGCTGAGGAGAGTAATTGTAAGAAAGATCAGATTACAGAGAATAAAAGTATAGCTATCTCTAAACCACAAAAAGATGAGGTGCTTATCGATGAATTAGATCTGGAATGTAAGAGTAAAGAGAATGTAACAGATGATCTTTCACATAAAGATAATGGTATGGACTTAGAGGAAGCGCAGGTGGTTCAATTTCGAATCCTTGATATTGATAAAAATAGTGAAAATTGTGTAACCACTAATAACAATTATATAGATAATTGTATATCTAATGTACATTCAGATATTCTGTCAACTTCTTTACAGTCGAAACAGAAAAAACAAAATGTTGAAAATAATGTAAATGAATCTTTAATGCTAGATAATTCGAAAGTCACGTCAGAAAATCTTCAGATAGATAAAGATAAAAATTCGGGCAGTGAATCTACGGATCAAACTATTGATAAAATTGAAACTACAACTACTCTTGAAAATGAAGAGAAGAATGTAGTTCCAAAAAATGAATCGCCGATTTCAAAATTGCTCATCAATGAATCTTTATTGGATAAAGATAAGCAAGTTAGTTTACACGACCTTGAAAAGAAAAAACATGATGGAAAAATTACTTCAGAAGGAACAGATGCTAAAGAACAGAAAGAAGAAATTGATATAAACTTGTCTGATAGTCAAACTTCCTTAAAATCAAAAAATAATCTTGAAAATATAGAAAATACAGAAAGTATTAATAAATCAGAAACTAATCACATTAGCATACCAATGTTTGAAACAGACATAATAAAAGAAGTTTCTGAGCGTCAAATAGATTCTAGTAATGCATCTAATCAGGTCTCACGAGAATCTTCGTATTCAAAAAGTCCGAAAGTCGCACTTAATGAAATGATTGAAGAATCTGAACAGAATATTAGTCAAGAAAATATCTCAAAATGTGAAGAAGAAACTGTGCAATTTAATAAAGAAGATGAAATTCCAAATGAAGATCAAAAACACGAAGAGGATATGAACAAAGTAAAAGAAGGAAATAATGAGGATTTAGAAAAACCAAACAATGATACTCTGTTGAAAGACACTTCTGTAATGAATCAAAAGGAATCTGAATATCAGGCAGTACTGACAGACAAAACAATTGATCAAAAAGATAATACAAAACACATTTCTATTGAGCGTATCGAACATGAAGACAATATTGATGTGAATTCTGACCAAATAGGTAATGTAATTACTGAAAAAAAAAGTTTTACTGGCTTTTCAAAAGATGAAATTCATACTGAAGATGAAAATATTACAGAAATTGGATTAAACAGAAGTGGAATAGAAATTATCTTATCAAATGACCATACAGAAGAAACTTTAATGGAGCAAGATGGAATAACTGATGATTTAAAAGGTGAAGGTGGATCAGATGATCTCCCAGTTGTCTCTAAACATGAAACGAATTCCAATCAAAATTTTTTGGAAGATAAAGGAATACCTTTTCTTAATACATATTGCTTTATTAAAATCTCTCCAACTGTGGATGCTGAAAACAGCAAAGATAAAGCTGAAATAGATGAACAGAAAGAAGAGAAAATTTCTGTCGAACAAGCTCTTTCCAAAAGCTCGACTTATTCTTCAGATATAGACATGAAAGCAATACCCAAGCTGGTTATAAAGAAAGCTGATGCCTCAAATTCAAAACCAATGTGCTCACTAGATTACATAGATTCTTCTGAAACCTGCGATAAATATGATGCAAAATTATTGTCTGAAGTACGTCCAAAAATACCAAAAGTGATCATAATGAAAAACAGATCACGCTCTGTAACTCCAACAGTTGAAATTTTAGAGAAAACTAAGTCTGATAAAATGCAATCTTTTCTTCCAGAACAAAATGAAGAAAGTATGGATATGAATAACAGTGATTTTGAATCGTACACTTTAAAATATGATAATTATGAAAATAAAGTACCTAAGGTGAGGATAAAGTTGGAGGATATATCATCCAAGGATTTAAAAGTATACTTGAAACGTAAGACTATTAAGAAGAGCATTCCAAAAGTGAAGATTAAAAAGCTTAAAATGCAAGAAAATAAAAGAATCGAAATAAAGGAGAGTTCAGAATCTGAAGGTACTAATTCTGATGAAGATACAAATTTTCATGAGTCAATGTCCAGCGACATAGAAATTGAAAAAACATCAAAATCAAAGATAAAAAGACAAGAAGAAAGTAGATCTTTGTCACCAGAAAAAGATAGAAGGAATGATTCAAATATTCCTAGAGTTTCTTCAAAAAGAACTAAAAAAATAAAGGAAGAGGA
The DNA here is from genome assembly GCA_014737395.1 of Bombus waltoni. Classification (NCBI taxonomy): domain Eukaryota; kingdom Metazoa; phylum Arthropoda; class Insecta; order Hymenoptera; family Apidae; genus Bombus; species Bombus waltoni. The sequence continues at coordinate 3,530,295 of JACXII010000011.1, read as the reverse complement.
TTCAAAACACACTGCCAAGTATGATAACAACATAGCAATTAATGATGAGTTAAAGAGGAAATTCCCTCAGTGCATCATGGAAAAGATTCCTAAGGTTATAATAAAAAGAACTCAAATTGGCAAAGAATTTAAATGCGAAATTAGCAAAAGTAAAAAAACTTCAATCACTGAAACGTCCAAATGGCAACCAAAAGTAAAATTACAAAGATTAGATGTTCTGGATCATATGGTGAAAGATTGGAAACAGTCCAAAATCACATTAAGTGATAAGTTTGATTTCCCTGCACAAATAAAGGATATTAACAATGAGGATGTAATTGATGACAATAAAGTAAAATTACCTAGGTCTAATTCAGTGTCTACTTTGTCTCCTGCTAAATGCAAACAGAGAAGATTATCAGACTCTGATTACATGAAAATTAACTCAAAATCAACTACTGAATTTAATGCTAACTTAGGTAAAACTGATAATGTGGCTATTTTAAAATCAGATGATAGTGAAAGTAGGAATATTAAGAGGAGAGGAAAGAGAAAATTATTTTCTCAAAGTAGACAAATACATCATAATCAGAACGATGAAAGTGAGAGTGAAGTGGGAGAAACTGCAACAAAACATTCCTTTAAAGATATTCTGACAAATGAAGACAACAATATGATGGTTGTGAAGAAGGAATACTCAATTTTTGGGACCAAAGAGAATACACCCCTTATAGAAGACAAATTTCTAGATTCTGTCACTCGTTCACATAATTATAATGATAACAATAGTTCGATAATTAAAGTCGATTCCTCAGATGAAAGTCAAACTACAATAGAAATATTGCCAGCATCGCCAGACAATAGCGATGATGAAGCGAAGAACTCTGAATTTGAGAACATTAGTAGAATAAATATGGCGGATGCAATGCCAACTCAATTAGAATTAGAATTGGAACTTATTGACAATAAAAATATATGTTCTGAGGTATTTACATCGAAAATCGACTATGCATCGCATTCCAAGAGTAATTACATTGAAGGGTCAACTAAGGTGTTCTTCAATGAATTTCAACATGATTCACCAAATAGTTCTGATCAAAATGAATATACCTTCTTAACGAATAAACAGCAATTACAAAATCTAGAGAAAAGATCAAATGATAATTCTTATTGTAATGACTTATTAATTAAAGAAGTATTAGCTGCTAAAGAAACACTGAAAAAATGTTTGACAAAATCTGAAAACGAAGATGTGGAAAGAAGAAAATCACGACATAGGACTGTAGCTGAAAAGAAGCAAGGCTCAAGTTTCACTTTCAAGGATATTGGAAAATCATCAGACAAATCTGAAAAAGCATGTTCTAATAGTCAGAATGATAGAGTAGAAGTAAGTGGAAAGTCTAGAAGTTCAGAAAAAAAACCATACATATCTTCTAGTAAGTTGGATATAGAGGAAGTTGAAGAAAGCTGTTCAAAACAAAATGAAATTTATTCCATGGATTGCCCTACAGCTTCTACATATGAAGATAGCAATGTACTAGAGCCAACTACCATTTCTTTGAAGGCTTCTAAGAAATTTGATGAAATAACAGCAAACACAACATCAGTAAGAAACTCTGGTCTGTCAAACAGACATAACAATATAAAAGACTCGCAGAAGGAGAAATTTGTAAAGGAAACTAGCAGTAGCAATGAAAATCAGAAAGATAATGATAATTCAAATGACACAAAAATAAAGGAAGACAACATGCCATTATTAGTGCCAGAGTTTGTTTTAAATTTCGATTCCAGCTCAGATAGAGATAGTTCCAGATCTCCACCTGTTATAACAAATCAAGAAGAGGTTGAACATGTAGTAGAAGATGCAAAATTGATGGAAAACAAAGCGATAAATCAGATGGAGAAGGTAGAAGAGAATAAAAAGCATTCCTATAAAGACTGTGAAATGACCATTGCTGATATTATAACGCAATTAGCTTATCATGAAAAGGTAAAAATATTTTCATTTCCCTCAATTACAAAGTTTTTATATAAGTACAAATGAAGCTAATTATAGTGGTTTATTACAGGCAACAATAAAGCATAAAAGATATTGTAATTTATGCGAAAGATGGTTTCCTACAACTTCACGACATCGACGACATTTAGCCGGATATCAACATCGTTATATGGAATCAACACAGCGTAAAAGCATCCATACACTTTTTATTCTGTTCACTGGCAAACCTTGTCCAAAACTTTTGCCAGCAAATGTGATTCGTAATGACTGTTCCATTGGGGAATTGACACCTTTACAAATTGCGGTTCAGGTATGATTATGCTTCATATACTATTCGTATACTGAGAATTTCATATACTTAATCTTGTCAATTACTTTTTATAGGATGTTGCAAAATGCGATGAATACATGCAACAGAATCATAAAACAAAAGAATGATAGCAACAAGTTACTACAAATTACTTTGGCTGAATAGATGCATTTCCTGTGATTAACTATACTGGAACAAATAATGTGAGTACCTTTAAAAAATGTACTATAATGCTAAACACAAAATTTATTCTGTAATTCTTTTAATCGTAATGGAATTGTACATCTTTAGTATGGTTACAATTGTTGGTAATCATACTATGTACTGTTATAAATATATATATACAAAGACAATGAAATTAACATCTATGAACTTTGCAACAAAAAAGAGCTTTGTTGATTGATGTTAATTATTAAGAATTACTTGAAAAAAAATTACTTTAAGTAGTTAGATATTTAGCCAAAGATCATATTAAAAAAAAAGATACATGTGTATGTTAGATTATTTATAGTTTTTGAGGACTACACAGTCTCTTATTTGTACAAATGAAAATATGAGTAATATGATAAGTGAATGTGCTCGTTATAAATCTTTATTTATATCGTGAAAAGACTTATATATACGATGTATAAATACATATATATATATATACACACATACACATATATATATATATTTATTATTCTTGTTTAAAAAAGAATATGGACCCCTGCAATGTTACACAGATCTAAATCTATACATAGTTACATTTATATAAAATTATATATTTGAAATAAGGGCAGTCAAAGTAAAAAATGTCTATATTATATGTTACAAAATAAAATGAACTATGAAATGTTAGAGTGTCCGTAATTTGTACATTTCGTACATTTGTAGTAGATGTTAAACAATTTAATTTAAAAAAGAAAGTTAAACAATGTGTAAATTCTTCAAAAAATATTAATTATACTAATTACTGTGATTCTAAATCAAATTTTTCTATTCTATTTATCTTTGATAAGTATAAACTAACTCTTTATACAAAAATCCTTTTAAAAAAATGATTTATTTAATTGACATAAGCAGTAACATCTCATAGTTCAGTAGAAAATCTACACATAATATAAATAATGTTCACTCCCCTGTCACGTGTTTACGTCTGATTCATTTAGGTGTGCCTAATGAGTTACTGTTTATACAAATAACAAAGTTTTTAATTGTTTTTAAATGTTATAAATGTTTTTCTTATTATTCTATTGATATATGTATATTGGAAGTGGGAAAGATCCTTAAAGAATAAGTTCCTGGTGATAAAGTGGAGTGGAATAAATACATTCCTTGTTAAGAGGCTAAAAAACAGCTGTTATGCTAATACAGGGTTAACAGACTATATCTACAATTGTCTTATAATTTTGTTCTTTCTGGTTTACATTCCAAAGAATGAAAATACAGTAAAAGTCACTTTATTGAAAAATCTAGTTTAATCATTGAACGCAACCAAATAAAAGAAATATATAATATATATATATATATATATATAAGTCTATCAATTGTTATTCCACTTAATGTTTTGTTTCTCATAAATTTGTTTTAACTGTTTCATATTTTATTTGCACGAGTGCCTTAAAATACACCTAACAGTATTTGTCGTATCGTGTTATGTATATTATGTAAGATTAAATGAAACTATATATTTCTAATATTCTTGTATAAAATATGCATTATACATGCTACAATTATGAGAACATTCAAATAAATATACCATTACATAATAACTATAAATAACATTTCTATAAATATGTACATCATATTTGCTTTATAACTCTTTTACTGTAATTGCAATAAAAAAGTATCTAAACAATGGTATCCCTTGAATTTCTTAATTTCTTCACAGGTATGTAAAATAAGCTCTATATAATGGTATAAATTAAGAAAAATGTTCTCATGATTGAAGTTTTGTTATGCAAATATTTTATGATATCATTGTGTGTTCTATGTGCCTAAATTTTAAGAAATTTATAACCATCTAAAGTTCAAATAAGCATAATATTACTTATACATATACATTTAATATAATATAAATATGCATCACTTGCATATTATATGAAGAAAAAAGATTTAAAAGTTTTTATAAATGAAGAAAAATTGTACTAGTTTGATGTATGTTGTGCTTCACAAAAATTGTTTTGAGTGTTTAATTGTGGCTATAAGATATCCAAGCAAATTATGTACATCAAAAATATAAACATGTATAACAACTTTTATTATATGATATCAGAATTCATTAGATTTGAATATTATAGTTTCTCCATCTAAATTTAACTACTTTGTTATATTAATTAAAGAAACAGGATATTCTTAAAAAATAAAATTATATCTAGTATATACTTCATTTAGATGAGCAGTGGTTTTTTAGAAAAATTCTATTATTGACTTCCAATATTATTATAAGATTGCACAGACTCAAATATTTTCAGTTAGAGAAATTTATATTACAAAAAAGTTCTTTCATTTTCTAATTTAGATTATTCAATTTAAGAATTAAAAATTTTTATGCAAACACATAAGTTAAGAATCAATTTGTAAATCAAATTAATTAATAAAGATGGGTCCATACAAACATCTCTTAATTAATAAAGAATATTTTCGTTAGTCAATATTATTAACACCCATCTACTTATGATTTATAATTCTTTTATATTTTTAAACATTTAAATCATCACATATAACGGCACCATTCAAATAGAGCAGATCTGTATAGAAAAATAAGTGCAATTGTATATTTTTACAAAGCTTACAACTGATAATTCCATACAAAAATATTAACTTTTAAAATGGTTGTTAGCTATGCAATTCTAAATCAGATAAATCATTTATACAGTTCTGCTAATTTTATACACAATGTGTGATTAACATAGAATAATTGTGTGGCATAAATTACAATAATTGTAAGTGTGTTTTAGATTTGTAGCACTTTTTTCAATTTTAATATCTCAAAAGAGTGATAATTTAATATTTCTATAAATTTTGAAGAAATCTGAAGAGATGGAATTTATTGAAAAGTTTTAAATATTACGTAAATATTTTGAAAAGTACTATAGAAATGTTACATATCTAAACACTAAAACCATTCCATAGTTAGAATAAGAGGTTTAATTAATAGAAATAAGAACTGTATGAATCAATAGATTATTTTCTGTTAATGTACTTAGGCTACAGAAGTGTATGCAAAACTCTAGTTAACATATTAAAGAAACAATAAATAATAAGAATTACCATGTATGATGTCTGTTTCTTAATTACGTGTATATCCTTTAACTTCTCTTTATCCCTACATATGTATGCATATATCTTTTTTTCATATATAAATGGTGCAATTATACGATTATCGCAATGTATTCACAATTCTTTTTCTCACATTTGAATCGTTTTGATTATACTTACGCATAAAACATTAAAAAATGAATTCAGTAAATTTATATAGTAGAGACATCTATAATTTTTTACTAAATTTATAATATAAATTGTTGTCTATAGTTGGTATCGTAGGAATTGTTGACGAATTTAATTTTGTAAATAAATAAATCAAATAAAATTTATATATATACATTTGACTGATCGAATTCATTTATTTTCTCAATGAGCAATCTAGTTGTTTATTGTAGATTAAAAGATTTGATTCTTACAGTTTGAAAAATGATTTTTAATTTCATAAAAAGATATTGATAGAGTTCATAATATCCGAATTGTATGTTAAACTGCTATTAGATATTTTTAAATATTCCTATTACGTATTTAATTAATAATTTTGATGTTATCCTTGAGCAGTTGACTAGTTTAATCGGATAATATATAAAGTTATTGATTAAATTCGAAAGGCGGATAAGCATGCGCGTTTTTCTTACTATATAAATGGCAAGAGGATGATGTTTTACAAAGATTTGCAAGTGCTTTTTCATTTTTTTACGGTTTTGTTATACGTTTCCGGTGAAACATTAACGAGGAAAAATGAAAAACGTATCAGCCTCAGAAATAATTATCAAGTGTGCCTCGACACTTTTAAGATTCACGAAGATAAAATTATTCGAACGCAGGAATCCTTAGACATGGGTGCTAAGTATTTGAAGGAATTTGAATTTAATTCTAGAGAAGAATGTTTAAAATTCTGCTGTGATACAGAAAGTTGTGACGTGTTTATTTTTGAAGAGAAGGTATAGATAATTTCATACAAAATAAATAAGTAAATAGTAAAAATATGATTCCTTTTTATCTTAACAAATAAATGATCTATATTTCACTAATAATAAAATAAATTGAATTCTATACAGAAGCCTGGAAGTTGTTATCTTTTTCAATGTGGCCCATTGCATGACTTCAAATGTAAATTTACAAACCATGCTAACTATAGTAGCGCAGTTCGTAGTAGCTATAATACACAAAGTAATTCACAATTGGAGAAGGAAAGTAGGATTTCTCAACAAGAACATGAATTGAAATCTCTTAGGTATGCAACCATCATTTTGATATTCATAATATTTTGATAATAAAACAATAATATACAAATTTTTTATTTATATGAAGGAAATTAGCAGATCCAGCACCAGCAGAATATTCTTTCACAGAATCTCTCATGAAATTAGTTGTAACATTGGCACCAAAATTATCATTAACAACATCCCCACCTATTAAACAAGGTATACACAAATTAAAATTTTGTGTTTATAATTCAATAAGACAAAGGTGTAATAACATATGTTTGTAGTTTGTACTAGAAACCAATATGAATGCCGCTCATCTGGAGATTGTATAGCAGTATATAATGTATGTGATGGTATACCACAATGTGCTGATGGATCTGATGAAGCAGCAGATGTATGTCCCACAGAAAAACCAACAATTTCCCCTTCTATGGTCCAAGGAGTTCAACCTCTACTACCATATCAACAAATGGTTGATCGACATAAACCCTATGCTCCACTGTATCCTCATGTTTCAGAAGTTAATTCTTGGAAATTGCCTAATTTAGCTCAGCAAATGATTCCACCTCAGCTCCTTCTATATCCAGCTCGTCAAATGGAAGGTGCTCCGGGGTATCAATGGGATTATCAACCCATATATGATCAAAATAAAGCCATTTATAATTCTTATCACGAACAAGGCAATTTAAACCCTTCTGAACGTAAGTAGTATAATTGTAAAAGATTATTTTATAAATGAAATGGAAGTACTTTAAACTGTTTCATTTTTAGAAGATCAGTCACATATTTTCAATCATAAGGGATTGGGTGTAATAGGAGAAAAAGAATCAGATGGGTAAGACATAAAATTCTAATTTTAAAGAAGACATTAAGCAATAAAAATATTAAAGTAGTTATATTTAATCTTGAATTATTTTAAATTGTTTAGTGGTACATATATGGATGCAAAACATCCATATAAAACATCATATTTCCTATCATCAAATAGACAAAACAATCAAGTTTATTTATCTCCATCTCCAATATCGAATGTGCAACAGAAGCAAATAATGGAAACAGAAAAGGATGTTATTATTACAACAACACCTCCTTGTGATGTATGTGTATTCAACAATTTCTAATTTTATTGTAATATTAACATTATATTTCTCTTTCAGACATCACACGAACAAAAAGATGTTTCATTAAAAAGTCAAGAAATCGGAAAAATCGATCAACAAGGGAAGAAACATACAGTACACGGAAAAGAAATTAGTCAGAATCACAAACAGAATATATTAAAAAATGAAACTCTGAAATTTAGTCATATTCAAACAAAGGAAGCAAAAGGTGCGTTATTAAATAATGTTATTTTTGTCCAATGTTCTATTGTAATTTAAATATATTCATTTTAGAACATAAAAGTGTAATAGTTATAAAACATCATAGCAGAGAGCATGGAAGAAATACCTTAATGGCAGAGCACTTGAAACAAGCAAATGAAAATGAAGTTTTGAGACCCAGGGGTGCAGTCATATCATTGGCTTTAGGACTTACAATAACAGCTATTACAGCTACATTAATTGCTTGCCGATTACGAGTTGTCCGAAGACGTGGAAGACGGCACGGACTATATGCTCATGATGCGGATTATTTAGTAAATGGAATGTATCTTTAAGTGAGTATATGAATTTCTTTAGTCAGAGGAATGTAGTGATTTTCATACTATTTTAAGTGACAACATAATAAAAAGTGTTTTGCCTTAATAATCTGATTTTAAAACTAATTAAAAACGAAAATGTTTTGATTCGTATTTATTTTATATTTGTGACATTTGTTTTATCATTTTATGTGCGATAGATATTGTGTGAAAACAATTGTATTAAATTTGTGAAAATTTGCTGTAAAATTATATTTTTTACAACAAATATCTAAAATATTTTATAAAATAAATTTTTGCTCGAGTAACTTACATTTATCAAATTAGTATCTTAATTTATACAATAACATTTGATTTTTTAAAAATATTGACAATATAAAAGGAAATTAAGAATTTTCGAACAGAATGAATATTATGATAAAACGCAACACGAAAATTTACCTTATAATTTGAAAAGGCTTTAATAGATTTAACGATGGAACTGTATACAAGCGAATGTAATACACATGTATCTTTAATTCAGTGCAGCTGTGTTTGAAAAAAGAGAAAACTACCAGCTTATAACAAAATTATATTTATATATAACTTTTACAACCATACAATACAAAGGTATATACGATTCTTAATAATAGAATCACTGTTTTCAAGGTTATAGTAGCTAGCTATTCTAAAAAAAATTGTTACTATGTCGTTTTTATACCTTAATTATATCAAAAAAGAAGTTAGGTACCAAAGTATTTCCTCAAAGTAAAAAAGATTGTTCTTATTTCACATGAACTTATGTTTCTAAATAAAGAATACATGTAATATATACATAAATTCGATTAATTTGTGCTGTTGGATACAGTGGAAATATATAAAAATTGCTATATCATTACAATTGTTTTATATGTGTAGAATTTTCCATACTTAGTAATTTTATTTGTATAAATACTACAATATTATTAGTTTAACCAAACCCAACAATTTATATAAAATATAAACAAAATAATGGAAGCATTTAAATTATCAATACTTCTGCTACTTAACTAACAATAAGATAGCTAAAAATTTAAAAAAGTATCAATATTAAAGAAAACTGTTCTTATATCTTTTTACATTAGAAGTTTATGGATTAGAATTAATCTCTAATATAATTTTCACCTAAAAAAATAATTACATTTTATTTAAAAAACAATTTCTAATGTATAACAAGGACATATACTAAATTCTATTACAGCAAATAGAATTGTATTTGATCAAATTATACATAATGTTTTTCTCCAATATATATTTCATCAGTTGTATTTTTGATACTCCAATCACTTTGTATATAAAAAGAGACGGTATTATTTGTTTAAATATGAATATTATATAATTGAAACAAATTTATATTTTCGTTAAAATAAAAAATCCGTATATATTTATTAAAAAAAATCATTTTAATTATTTTTTATTCGAAAAAATATTAACAGAATAGAAATAATTTCAATTATATGCAAAGTAATGGTCTGTACCATTATTGCAATGACAACAAGTGAAAATTATGATGATATTTATAAATGGGACTGTACGTATGTTCAAAGTGAAATAAAAATACCATTTAATAACATTGAACATTGTATTATATACAACTACTGTCTGCCAGTAGCTGCTGCATATTGCTGTGCTCGTATAAATTCAGGGTAATCAATATACCCATCATTATTACTGTCATCTAAAGAAAGTATTGGATCTATTAAAGTTACCAATTCCTCATCCTTAAATAATTTCTGTCCAGTGTTGACTCCAGCTACCTCTTTATTTTCTTGCTCTGAATATAAAGAGTTTATTACATTCTTCATGCTGAAAGTTAATAATTTAATAATTAACTGATTCATACATACCATGCCAATGAATTAAAGACTTTATAAGCTCGCAACCATCTAACTTATTATTATTGTCTGCATCATGCATTTTGAAATAATGAAATTGCAATTCTTGCTCTGACATTTTACTAGTATCTATTGGAACTTCCATGTGCTCTGCGATATGACTGCAAAAAATTTGTTAATAACTATAAGCTTAAGATTATAAGTTGATGATTTTACATCTATGTAACATACGCTTTTTCATTAACTATGTTGGCAGCATTAAGTATTTGTTGTGAATGATCATGCCCATGCCCATGTCCATGTCCTTGTTGAACCGGTACTTGATGAGTTGGCATATGTTGCTGTACAGGTACTTGTTGAATTGGAACTTGTACAGGTACTTGACCTGGTACTTGCTGGAACTTTATACAAATTTTACTTGTAACGGTGCATGATTTCTTTCTAAATTACTTAAACTTGATTCAAACATGCATTACACATAATATGATAAAATACATTAAATGTATTTTAAATTATATTTATAATTATGATTATAAGAGGTACTAGATCTCTGGTATTTTTATGTAAACTTACCTGTTGTTGAGGAATTTGTTGTGGTACTTGATGTACTTGTTGAACAGGCTAAAACAAATTGAATATAAACTGATCTATGAATGAAACAATGATTAAAAATGCTATCCATGCAATTTATGGATACTGTTTTAATATTCCCTAGTAATAAGAAATAATAGAATTGAATTTTTACTTAGACTTCAACATAACAGCAACCATATGTTTGATTATCTTAAGAGGAAAACTTACTTGTTGATAATGTTGAGGTGATACACCTGGTGGAACTCTTTGTTGTTGAGCGTGTGTATATTTACAAGCTAAAGATCCGATTATAAAAAGCCACAAAGTCCAATTCATATTGTAATGTTCTGCAACAAATGCATGCGTTTAATTACATATTTACTATATATCACAGAAATAATACGCACGGATTATTACACCTAATAGTACTGCTTTAAACTTTCAATTATAAAAATAATAAGAAATGAACAAAATCTTTGGAAATACCTTATGTTATTCAATGTATACAAAAATTGACATGAACGCAAATATCTTGTTCATTGGCAAGACTGTATACCGGATTACGAATTTCGAGGTTATGTTACAAAAGTCATAGACTGACGTGGACAGATACCGCAAATGTTACTTTATGATATACATACATATTTGTAAACTAGAGGCTCAAAGTATGATAAAAGCAGAGATAAAGGATATCAACAAAATAATTTGTTATTTAACATTTTTTATTGAAATAACCATTCTAATTTGAAATAAACATTATAATAGAAATGAATGGAATAGTTTTAATTTTTAATTCTATAATATCTTTACACAGATTAAAATAGAATTGACAAATCAAATTTTATAGATAAAATTCTTTTGTTAAGAAAATGTAATAAAAGGTATCACTTAATTTTAATTTGGAGAACTTAGATAAATAATTATAATATGAGAATCATTGCATTATTGGACATTATTTTATGGTCAATGAGAATGAAGTAAGAATGAAATCTTTAAGTTATAACTTCGAAATCTGCTGATCAATTATTTCATGTTAAATGTTGATGTACTTGTGAATTAAAATTTATTTCATTCTTAAAATAGCAACATTTGATAAAAAAAAAAAAAAAGAAAAATGGTTTTGGTGCTTAAGTAGTGAATATCTGGGGAATATTTAAATATCTACAAATGGGTGTTAAAGTATCTTTTTATTTATGGCGTATCAAATTAAATTTAAATGGACAAGAGCAATAATTGTTCAAATATGTAAGAAAAATTGAAATAAATCTTTACAATATACTCTTTATTTTTATTCAAAATTTGAAATGAATTACATTCTGCTTCTAATCAATGAGTTTATCCCGCTGTTTTGAGATCCGTGAGTATTTTCACAATGGCGGAAAAGTATTGCTCTACACGATATCAAATTTGTGATGCCACTGTAATACCTCTGGTAATACATTAAAAAATAACTAAATAATTTATGATTGTATTAAGTTGAGAAGAGATCATATTACCACACAAATTATCCGTAAATTGGAAAGTTTAAAAATATTTAATCGTATTAGCAGGTATGTACCAAAACTACGCGGTTTCGTTAATTTTAGCACTAATTTTTGTTTTATACAATTTCAGAATTCAGAACTTTATTTACCCATATTTTTAATTTGTTATTACTTGTATTGAAATAAATATATTAGTATGTAAAATATTGTGTGTTTAATAACCCATAATTTAAGATACACATTTAATATCTTTCTTTTATTTCAAATCCTTATCTTTGCAATATTTTGTATGCGTTTAATTTTAAGTAATTAGAACATATATATTGTGATATTTTTACATTCTTTTGTAATTGAGTTTAATAAGTAAACTGTAAAGAATATGTACGATAGCTTGATAGTTTTATAACGTAAAATTTCTCTTAGTTATCATTGCTTTTTTGTGAGTTTTGTATTTTTTCGGCATTTCTGTCATATTTTAGAAGCTCAAATAATAAATGGAAAATGCCTCAGATACTAAACCACAGAAAGGTTAAAAAATCACAGAAGAGGGTATTGGTTAAAAGGAAACATTTTTTAACGAATTACCATGAAGCTAAGTCTTATAAACCATGTGAGTTTTAAAGAGAGTATGTCCACTCGATTATACAATATTTTTAATATATTTAAGACTAATAACAAAATTTGATTGTTACAGTATGTAAACAGTTACAAAATAACAACAATTCATTAGCAAGAGCATTATCTAAAGAAAAGCACGAAGGTCAATTATTATTTTCACAAAATGTTGCTTTAATTGCTGAAGTACAAGATTTAGGTTTAGCTTGTAATAAACGTGATGTAAGTAAAGTATGTTAAGTACAATAATATTTTGTCAATTTATTAAAATCAGATTTATAAAAATATATTTTTTAGGCCATTATATCAAACATCCTAAAGAATGCTAAAGAAATGCTTAAAATGTTAGTAACATTGACTGGTTACTTAACAAATACAATTTCATCTTGTCAAGAATTTGTAGAATCTGTTGCCACGAATATGCAGATGTCTTATAATTCTGTTGCAAGTAAGAACTTTTACATATTATTTTTTTTTATATTATATAGATGTGAAGATAGGTTTCCAGAAAAAAAATTCTTCCAGAAAGGGAATCATTGAAAGGACCTCCAACTAAAGGAGTAGTGAAGCCTATGGTGAGCGGTTACACCATTACAAAACCCACCATTAATTTAAGCAGATTAAATATGCAGCATATTAATAATTCATCAAACTTAAGTATAATACCGGAGGTAAGAACACCCCCCAGAAATGAAGAGTTAAACAACTCAATATCTCCTAATGGAGTCTCTGTAAGACGTACATGCGTAAGTATTTTGCAGAATGTTTTAAGTTTAACAAAGTTGTTTGAAAAATTAAGTTATTATCGAACGAATTAAATATTGCAGAAAAATGGTCGCACATACAGAATGCCTGAAAGATTGTCTCCTTTAACAATTGCTTCACAAAGAGACAGTGGTATGTTCCGTTAATGACTCACATTAGCATATTTCGAAGTTAATATATCTTCAGTATTCATTTTTAGATGAGAATGAACAAAGATTAAGCGAGAGAAGTAGCAGAAATTCTACTGAACGGATGTCAGGAAGAATATCGGAAAGAATGTCAGGAAGGATATCGGAAAGAATATCAGGAAAGATGTCGCAAAGAATATCAGAAAGGATTCCAAAGTCGAAGTCAAGATCGCCGAAGAATCGCAGCTCTCGATATAATATTGAAAATTTGGAACGTATAGGAAGTCCCAGAGTGAAGCTTAATGACGTATCAAAATTATTGCAAAATTCTCATACTATTAACATTCGAATGGTTTGTGTTCTCAATAAACATATTTTTGCATAAAGTTGATTTCCACGTGAATTAATCTTTAATTGCTATCTACAGTTAACAGAGAATCAAAATAGTCAAGAAACTGATAGGTCAAGATGTAGTAACGAAGAAGATGAAGATTCTCAAACTAAGATTATAGCAGAGTCATCAACTCCCGATGATTCCGGAAACAACAATGATGGAACGACCGAGGATAAAAATGAACAAAGCAACAATGAATTAGATACTACAGATGAACAAAAGAAAGAAAAAGTAAATGAAACAAAAAATATTACATCAAACTGGGAGGATCCTCTTGAAGGACCAAGTTGGTTATTTGATAATTCCCAAGTTGTGCCTTCTTTTACCAATAACAACAAAAAGACTGATGATGTAGATGTTTCTAACGATGATGGTATGAGTTTCATATTAACAGAAAACGAGTCGAAGAATGTATTTGAAGAAACTATGCAAGAAATGTCGCCACTATCAATGTCAAGTAGATGTGCAAATCATGTGAATAATTCCAAGAATAGTATACAAACAAATAATGAAAATGAATCTAACATGCCTCAACAAAATGGAAACAACTATTATAACGAAGCTATAGTGACAGATGCAAATGAAAACGAATGTAAAACAGAGAATGCCTCCACGGCGAATCTGCAAAATTACATTACACAAAGACGAGGTTATCTTGAAAGTGACGATGAAGATGACTTTACACTGATATACACACGACAACCACGTAATGTGCATTTTGACATAAATGATTTAAAGTTGCCAGTACTAGAAGAGTCCGCTTTGAAACCAATAATTCCAGCTGAACCGGAACCAGAAATAACGACTACCCTTCGAAAGATATCCCAAATTTGTTCAATGCCATCTGTTTCGCATAACACTTTGAACGAATCGGTGTTTAACCAGTCTACCGTAAATCTGCCACTGCTTGTGAATAATGATAACGAGACTATAGAGTTGACGCCAGTAAAAAAAAAATCAAAACTATCGCAGCAGAAGAATAAAAGGCAGAAGGTAACTACGACGCACTTCAATGATTTTGTTGATAATACACCACCACTCAAGAAAAATAATTCTTACAAACAGAAGAAAGGCAAACTCATGAAAGACCCAAGTGCTGTTAAGGTAGTGCTGCAAAAATTGAACGAATCCGATGTTAAATCTAGAACACCTTCTCCGAATGAAACAATTTCTAATGATTGTAATCAATCTTTGTAAGTATATTCAGATAAATGTTGATGTATATTAACTGTATATGATTGTAACTTAAGTATTTATATACAGAAGTCCTGTATCTTCACGCGTGGACCATTCAAGCGATTCAGAAAGTAGTATAAGTACCAATAGCACATTTACTTGTAATCGCCCTAGACGAAAACGTGCTCCGATTTCATATCATGAACCTAATTTGGTAAAGTAAGTAATTCTAGTTTAATTTGTACTAAATTATTTACATATTTTTTTTATTTATATTAAGTTATCATTATTTCTTATTATCTTATTACTTCAGGAAATTACGAAGGAATCGATAATTACATTGCAATATTTGCGATACTGGAGAAGCGATTAATAAAATACTGTCATGTGTTTTGTAAGACGCATTTGTATTGCCTTTGATGTAAATAAGTTACTAAGGCGTGTAGTGAATTTCATTGGACGGACTTCTAAAAAAAAAAAGGAGGAAAATGAAGGAAAAATTAGAAACTAAATTAATTTCTTTAAACATCTATAACATACTATACAACAAGTTCACGCTTTGAACTGTTCTGCTTCCATCGCTGCGCACATTTTTATTAAATCAGCAATTGTTAATTATTTACAGGAAATCGGTCTGCTTTGACGTAGTCATAGCTTGGATAATTTGGCTTCCTCTCGTAGTATTGTTCGTATGATGTACTTTTTGTATCCTTAACTATGTTTCAATGAATAAACATTTTAGAACATCATATTTCTCATTATTTTATCAATATGACCTGAAACTAGCGGATTTTTGTAATATCTCTAATCTGTTGTGAAATTATGCAAACGCAAATGGTCCATTCACATATAATTACGAAAAATAAAAAAAGATATGCTTATCGAAGCATTCGACGATGGATGAAACGATTTTAAAAAATCGACTTTATTAGCAGCGTTCAAAGAGACATCGGTGCATAAATAAAAAAGTAGTATTATGTATAATGGATTTATCCTATGCTGACAGGATTATAGAGCGGTCAGTATAGAGGCGGAAATTAAACATGTTTGTTTAATTTTAAGATGAAACGAGCAACCAGTGTTACCTTCTCCACATAAACATTTTTATTAAATAACTATTTTTCAAAAATCATTAGCAGTTTGACTTTATTAAAATCTTACTTAATAATTGATATAATAAATTATCGCGATGAGAAATAAAAATTGACAACTTGAGAAACTGAATAATTCGTTATGACATAATTGTCACTAACATAATTGATCTGCAACCTAGTAGCAATCGTGGGTGTACGCACGCGGAACTTTCTGTTGCTAAAAGTCTAAGCTTGAGGTCAACGCTTAATTTGCATAGCCGATATAGCAATGTGTTACAAAGCTGTTTTCATATTCATAGTTTCGTGTTTGTGATATCGCAAAGTGCCAAGAAAAATAGAAAGAAAATAGCTAGATATTTATACGATAAAATTTATCATGCGTATTAAACAAAATAATTATACAATGTAACAATATTTTATATTTTACTGAAACATTTATTTTGTCTACAAAATAAATAATTAAGGTCAATGAATAACAAACAGATTATATTGAAATATTCTTGGATTTCAGCCAATTTGTTAATTGGTAAACAGATTATATTTGAGGATCAATGGATAATCAAGCTTTGTGGGAGTAAACAATTTATCTACTCGAATACTTGGTCAACTGAGATAATCAGACAGATGCAGCTGTTTTCACGTTTTCGTAAACGAATGATCTGGAAGGGTTTTAAACGATAGGAATACCTATCTCAGGTAAGTTAAAACGGTACTTTCTGGCGATGAGTAAATTATATATATACATATTCGAGGGCTACATATTTACAAAAGAAAGCGTATGAAAATCGAACTCGAGTTCGAGTGTTCTGTAAGAGTTGTAGAATTCTAATGAATTACATATGTAGTATCAATTAAGATTACGGAACATTTTGCTCAATATACGAATAGTCGATTACGAGAGTTATGTGGTGAATGCAAGATAGCGTGAAACAATCCTGATTGGTGTATTGACTTGTAGCTCGCTTGATACGAGTTTATGCAATGGATGCATTAACGCGATTTCATGTAAGTGTAATTATGCGCAGCTGGCACACATTAAAGAGCAGAACAACAAGGTTACCAATTTTCTCACGAATCTTGACCTAGTAATCCTTTTTAAATCTTTCTGCTTTTGTCCCAAATAAATGTTCGTCGTTTAAAAAACAAGGAGGCATTAAATATGCGAATATAACGCCTAAACGTTCTCGGAGTCGAAACATGAAACAAGCTGGTCTCACAACACGCGCAGCGAGAATGTGAAAAACACCCACTCGGGTAAGAGTGGAATAGTAAAGTTCACAGAAAAAAACAAAACGTGTACTAGCGTAACAGCGCGAAATTCAGTAGGCACAGTAAATCCTCTTGTGAAGTACATAAATGCGATATTTTTGCAGTTCAATAGCGCTCGCATTATTTATGCAACATCATAGAGCACCGCTTATTATCGAGTCTCGAAAATAACGCGAATTCGCAACGAGTAAAAGTCGCGTCTTTAACGCGCGTACCGGCGTTCAAACTCTCCCTCCACAAGAATAACAATGCACGATTGCGCATGCGCCAGCCATTTCTTAGTAGCGCCGATTGTTCAGCCAATGGTGAACGGCGAATGACGTCAAAAGTTACCAATCGCCACTCGTTCTGGTGACGACCGAGCTATTTTTAGTGGACGTGAGTCACGGGATATAAGGCTGTACGTTTAGTTGGGTGTTCACAAGTTGTCGAGACATCGTGTTGTGCACCTGAGTGACATCCGCATTCTATCACCGATCATGTTAAAACTAGGCTCTCCGGAGTTGGAAAAGTTAATCATCGGTCAGCAGGATAGTTTAGTGACGAATCTACCAACACCTACGCAGATTCTGTTTCCAAAGGCAGTGACCGAGGCCCAAGAATTGTACGCTCGAGGTTTCATCGACGCTCTGAACGAGTTGCATCATTCGGACAGCTCGCAGGAACCTGGTAGCATTTATGGAGCTACGTATACGACGTTAGAACCACCTAACAGCGTGCAGAGTACAGAATCTTCGGTGAGTCAAGGTCTGCTACAGATCAAAGATGAGCCTCAAACGGTACCTAGCGTATCGAGTTCACCCCCGATGTCTCCTATCGATATGGAGAATCAGGAAAGGATCAAGCTGGAGAGGAAACGTCAGAGGAACCGCGTGGCTGCGTCTAAATGCCGCAGGCGCAAGCTCGAGCGCATCTCCAGGCTGGAGGACAAGGTTAAGCTGTTGAAGGGCGAGAACAGTGAATTGAGCGCGGTGGTGCATAGGCTGAAAGAGCACGTGTGCCGGTTGAAGGAGCAGGTGATGGACCACGTGCACTCTGGCTGCCAGATTATGGCGGTTTCGGGTCAATTCTGAGCCGATTGTATCGGACGGGACTCTCCGACGTGTATTGTTTCGTCTGACGGTGGCTCTGGCTACTTTTACAAACGTGTCGATGTTGTTCCCCTTTGTTGGAGTCGGAAGCTTCTACCATGGAACATCGACGTCGTCGTTAATACTTGTTTACATTTGACTACGTCGTTTTCGATCTCTCGTTTGCTTTGTTGTTTTCGGGAAAAGGGGACACGGTGATGATCGTGCGCTACGGCGTGAGAAGAGCTAAACAAGACGAAGAAGAAAAAGAAAAAAGAAAAAAAGAAGAGACACGCGTATGTCTCTTCTTCGTGTGTGCCTGTTTTTCATGCATACATGTGCACGAGAAACGCATTACGTGCATGTGTATAGGAGAATGGTGCGGAGGGGAAAGACGGATGAAGAAAGAGAGAGATAAACAACTTTGAGAAGTACGTCGACGGAAAGGAGAAGTGGAGAGTGAAGAGGGAAGGAAAGGATGGAGAAAAAGGAGAGTGGGTGGGACTTCGCGGAGAAGAGTGGGACCTTGCGATGCGGCCATTTTGGAGAACTTGGCGAGTACTGGCGGGAGATTCGAATCTCTCAGCTGTTCTTTTTAAAAATTTACCGACCGTATTATGTACATTCGTCCGGGGGAAAACGATCAAATCGATGGTAATAATCGATCGAAGATCTTTCGAGATTCTCGTTTGTCCGTTTTTTTTTTCACGCTCATTCATCATCTTCCTGTCGATTTTTTTAACATTGTATTATCCTCGGGTTTTCCCCCTGTCGGAGGATAATAATACTTCTTTGCATTCTTTGTAATCGATCCACGGGACATTTTTCTTTTTGCGATCGCCTGCGTCCTTCCTGCCCTTTTTCTTCTTTTTTCTTTTTTTTTTTTCGTTTTGTAACGAATGCGTGAAAGTCTGATGAGCTAATATCGGCGTTACATTATTCAATGCAGGTGGTAAAGGTCCGAGTCGCGGCCTTTTCGCCTGAGGTGCCCGTCGCTGACATCCGTTTAACTCTAGCGTAAGGTTACGCTTCAACTGGCTCACGTTCTCGCGATTCACGGCGCCGTAGACGCTCTAGTATCCTTGTAGAACGTGATTGCTTTATCATCGAAAACTTCGCGCCATCGATGCCGAATTGGGAGCTTTGTCTCCGTGTCAATCGGAAGTTTATAGCTTTGGCGACGAACCGTGCACATTGGAACACACTCACCGACCCTTGGAAAAGTGCGATCGGTCGCGTTCGATGATAGATCACCTATCCGTCTTACTTGCTTCTTTCTAGCGTGCCTAGTTTCTTACTCGTCGTTATATAATCAAGTCGACGCTGGGACGCAAAAAGTGCGTGTGTTCCGTGCAATGGCTAATGCGTCGCGCACAGTCGAGATTTGTGTTTGTCCGTCTCGGTTTCGGATACGGACGGCGACACGATTTGGTACAACTGTCAACACAACAATGACTCACTGCACGTGATGTTCTGCGCGCGTGCACCTCTAGAACAGGCTGCAAATAGTACGAATGCGTGTGCTGCTGTATAGTAAGGATTTATCGTTACCACGAAATCTTCCGAAGAAATCGCTTTCTTTTTCTTCCTTCTTTCTTTTTGTCAACAGTTTTCCCCTGATTTATCGAGAATCTAGGGAATTCTCGCGTGACCCGAGATTTCGTGGCAATCGTCGCGGTCGCGAATTATCGCTTCGCGATAATAGAAACCTACGTCCAGCCTTCGACGCAGAATAATTTTTTGCCTTTTCTCTTATTCGAATGATAATCAAAAGCGCGGTTTGTTCGAAGAACTCGTAGGGTGTATATAAAAGATGAAGAGTCGCTATTACACACGTATTCACGCGCAGTGTAACACCTGAGAAAATAAAATGCAAGACGACCAAGAGAAACTTATCTATGGGAGGGACATACGTGTCGAATGCGTCTAACAAGAGGCGAGAAATTTTTAAGAAACAAGTGCTTTCTAGTAATGTTAATCGTTTCTGGTGCGGTATTCACGGGAATCGACGAACTTTTGTCGTTTTAAGGTGCTGTAGAGAAATATCTCGAGATACATCGAGTTCGTGTTTCTTTCTTTCTCTTTTTAATTAAATGCGAGCTTATGGAATTCTTCGATAATTTCATCTTTTCGATTGCGATCGATCTTGTGGCCGGGAACGGTCGTTCAATCTCGCCTTGTGACGAAGTACCACTGTTGTTTCCGAAGGCTGTATAAAATAGAATAGCGCCTGGAACCAATTGTCGGCGTTGAAATCACTGCGTTTAACATTAGAACTACCGAATCCATTAAAATAAAATGAACTTTATATTATTCGTAGAATTATTAAAGTAAAGTTACCTTATCTGACAAAATTAATATCGGTTGTCATTCGGAGACAGAATATACAATTATATTTATTTATCTTTTTTTTTTATTCTACCGCTTGAATTCTAATTACGATTTAATGATTAGTAGTTCTATCGTTAAAGGCATTCGTTTCTCGCGTGTATCGATACGATTCAGCCACGTGTTTTTCATTGAAAAATTCGCTCGAATTTCATTTCGCTGTTGTGTACGTGGCGCAATCGTGTCCACGATACTCTCCGTGAAAAAGCTCTGAATCTTTCTTTCCGTTTCATTTATTTTCCCGTAGCTTTAAGCCGATACTGCGTGTTCCCCTCGGTTTCAAAGACATTGATACTTTCGCCACTGTTCACGTAATTTCATTATTTTTCGCATCATCGTATCAAGCCGTGTAATATCGGAAATTCGTGATATCTCAGTTTAACGTAACACAACGATTCCAAGGATGAAACAGAATCGAGTATATACGGTACAAGTGACGAGAGTATTAATTTTCGTGTCTATGGAACTGTCGTTTCGTCATATGTGCATCTAGTCTTGTCCAGTATGCCCTCGTAACTTATCGTACGCTGCGTGATACACTCGCAGATTCGTATAAAACACGAGCAACAGACACATGTAACACGTTCGTAGGTTTCGATTGTGTTACCACGTGCGACGACGACTTGCATTTAGAAGAAACGCGCTTGGGAAGAAGTTTCTTTTTTATTTCTGTACGTGACATGGATATTGAAAAGTTAGACTCGCGTCTTTCCTTCTTTCTCTCTCTCTTTTTTTTTCTTTTTTATTTTTCGAATCGAAGAAGCAAGTGGTAACAGAATCGTACGGCGTTACCGTTGTGCCATTACGCAAGGAATCGCTGTAAAGAAGTTTTCTCCCGGAGTGTCGCAACACTTGTGCGAATAGTACCAAGGATAATCATGATCGATGAATTACGGAGATTTTTGAACGGCTTTTCGAGCAATATAATCGATCGATCGTGCGTTGATTCGTTCTTTTTCTACGAAGTAGCGTATTCTGTTAAGTTTTTCTGGTAACCGATTGTACATTACTGTTTATATCTCGCGTTACGAGATATAAACGTTTAAAAACGTATTGAACGTATTGAAAATTCGAAGATTCAAAGATTTTTTGAACGTTGAAACATTTTAGAAATTCGATTCTTAGGTCGTCGATGACTTAAACATCGTATCTTAATGGCGTAATTTTTATTAATTTGTTTTCTGATCAATGAACGTATTCTGCGCAATTGTCTGTTTTTAGAACGTAGATAGAAAGATATAGAAACGATAAAAAAAAAGTAGAAGGAGAAACGTGTTGTGATCCTCCGTGGTTGCGAGCTCGTTTAATTACGAGAGATAGGCTTAATCGTAGTGTAAAGGACGAACTCGAAGCGATTCGTCGTCGGGAGATTGCAATTCGATGAAAGAACAGAAATTTATCCGATATTTTTAGATACACGTACATTGTAATAATATATGTATATATATATATACATATATATATATATATATGTATATATATATATATACACGTGTGGTAATTGGAACAATCGATTCAAACGAAGGGAAGGAATTCTTCATTCATTGTAGATAATCATTCTTTTAATTTCAATTTCGAACATGTCTTTCGTACGACTAATTATTTTTTAAATCGTTCATTTGTAACATTTCTTTCTTCTTTCCCCCCCTCCCTTTTTATAAATCGAAGAAAATTCCAAAAGAGCTTGAGAGATTCTTTTCGCACTTTTCTTCCCCTCCTTTGACGCGCGACTTTCGGCACATAACTTGACAATTTTTTTAACGCATATTATATTTATTTCTCTCTTTAAACACATTAGAATAAGCGTGCTCTGTTTTCTCTTCGCCTGAAAATCTCGTTCGTTTTTTTTCTTTTTATCCGTATTTTCTTTTTTCCTTTTCGATTTATTTCACGAGAGACCAGCCTCGCTCTGAAAACTTCCAGCGTCCTTTCCTCAGTTAAAAGGATTATCTTTTTTCATTAAGTTTTCTCATTAAGGACATATGGAAAACGCAAAACGGTAAAAACGAGTCTTTAGAAGCCTTCGTTTTTACCCTCCTTTTTTTCTTTCTTTTTTTTCTTTCACGAGCCATGCGATTAAAATTAGTCGGCCATCACTTACGGCGTGCCTTTTTCTCCAAGTGACTCATAAATAGAGAAGAAAACGAAAAAGGAGAACATAATTATGACAACGAGCATCAAGGATTCCAAAGATACTTTTTATCACGCGATGTTCTCATTCTTTCTTCGCGTACGCAATTCGTTCTATTACTTTCTCTTCGTACGTGAAAAATGTGAATTGGATAAGGAAATCATGTGATACGTAAGACGATGTGAAGTGCGATATTAATGAACGTATATGATATTTGTCTTGTTGAGAATTTTCGATTTGTATTTAGCATGGCCAAACACAGAGAATAAAGGGACGATTGGTACGATGGAACTCTTCGTAGTGAGATAAAGAGGAAAAGAAAAGAGAAAACAAATGTTTGAAAAATGAATAACGTAGGCTGAGATAATGTCGGAATCTTTTTAGAGTTTAAAGAGTATAGAAGAGCGGAGAAAAAAGCGGCGGCACAAAGAAAAACGTATGAAAGTAAAGATGAAACAACCACAATGTGATTTAGTATGTAAGCGAGAATAACCCCGTTAAAGAAGAGCGTGTGTGTGAGCGTGTGTGTGTGTATATATATATACATATAAGGACGATATTGTTATATGTGTATATATATATATATAAATATATATATATATATATATATATGCGTGATATATAAATAAATAAATATAGTATATAGTACGGTGATGATAACGTGAAGATGAAAAAGCACCGCAAATATAGAGTTACGTATAATAACCCTATACATGAGAGTAAATATTGCTATTGTAATATGTAATAATTATTATAAAGATATATATATATATATGTATATTTACGTATATATGTATAAATATATAGACGTATCTATATATATTTATATATATATATGTATATATATATATCGGCGCGCATACGTATATGTTACATATATTGTCTACCGATCGAGAAAGCGGAGAAACCTTTTTTTACAAATAATTTTATTTTTGAATGAAATACGACGAAAAAGAATAAAATTTCATTATATTAAAACGTAACATGCGTGTCTTCTTTCCCCGGAAACCGTGTCTCCTCCACCCCTTCTTTCTTTCCGATCGATTCCATGCTCGATTATTTTTTTACTTTCTCTTTATCTTTCTCCGACTCGTTAACGAAATCGTATTTCGCATTTTTGCTATTAACGAGATAAATCGATCTTTCGAGGCCCATGAAATTGCGTTCGATAGAAAATAGGAAGAAACGTTCAAGATTTGAAACTGAAGTCGTGATCGAGATCGTGACGAATTTTTGTTGATTCGAAAAATTTGAATGTCTCGGCCTATTCGCGGACGATCCTCTCCAAAGAAGAAACCGGAATTCCAACTCGCGTCCCATCGTTCGCCGCGTTAATTATCGCAATTGGTTAATTGGCTCAATTGAGAAAGTTCTCGGTACGAATTAAGATCGTGAATTTTTGCGGCCTAGCCGATTCGAACGTTCGTTTCCCGGAAGCGTGTTGGTAAATCCTCGTTTCCAGTAAAATCGAGTTATCGAACTGAAAAATAAAAGATCATCGCCGGTCGTTCGTCGCAAATTGGAAACGTGTTATATTGATTCCAAGAATACTTGCAGCATATTATATCTACGTTTCGTACGTGTATACATAATTCCATATATTTATTACTCTGATAATTCTGCAATAGATAATCTCGAGGAGGCATCGTGGAAAACTTTCACTCGCGTTCTGTGCTTTAATGCGTTGAAAATCAACTGTTTCGTTATTAACAGACGTAAACGGGCGTTTATGATGCTAGCGATAAACGAACATTGTGTGAAAGCGAGACGTGGGCGGAATTGGGTGTAATTGAATTCGAACCGAAGTAGTTTCTACATTTGGAAAAATATACGGATTAAAGTCGTTAAAAACAAAATGAATATTTTAGAGAAATCAGATGGAGACAAACCGCTCTTTATTCGTCTTACCAATGACGCGATGGTTGAATAATTATTTACAGAATCGTGTAGGATGTTCCGAATAAATGTATTTAAATAGTGGATAATAATTTTACATGTGCCGATTACGTATAAGAGAAAGCGAACGAGCGATGGAAATTACTCCTTGATTCATTTAAAGTTTCGTTAATTTTATTCGATTGTCTTAATTATTTCATGTTTGATTCGTCTTTTATTTTCCCTTAATTTCATTTTTTAGCTTTTACGATTTTCTAATTTTTTCATCGTAAACTTTCTCTTTGTTTCTCTTTTCTAATTTTTTATCTAACGTTTCAACTTATACAATCGTAACTTAACTTTGTACTATCAGCGAGAAAAATGTAATTTTCCAGAACCGATATTCGGTGAAACTCGATCTCTCGAGCAAAGAGTTGGAAAAATCTGAATTTTGTAAGCGTAAGCTGCGATCGAGAAATTTGTCATGTCTACGCGATCTTCTAGCTGCTTCTAATTTTTCCCAACTTTTTTCCAATTTCTTTATCGTAATTTTTAATTCAGCCGTATCTTATTTACTTAATTTATTACAAACGTTTACTGCTACGTCGCGATAAATTTTATCACACGGTCACGTTTTCACGATCGCTTATATGGAATTGAAATTATTATTTCAAGCCTTTATCGCAATAAAATTCCTATCGAATTTTACAAGATGGATCAGCCGTTTTATCGTGATTTTCGCTCGATAGTATTTCGAAATGAAAGTTCGACGTCGCGATGACTGGTCGGGATCAAAATTGCTCTTTCTACGATCTATCCCCTACGCTTCTTTCGCGAAGCCTTGCGTTATCCAGATTCGAACGGCTTTGTTTCGCGCGCTGGACGTCCTCGGCGCGTAAAAATAACTTGATAGTTTTAATGTAAACGCCACGATATATCGTGCACAGGGATTCGAGAATTGTTTTTGCTCTCTGATGAAAGATATTTTTTCATTTTTACCGGAAGAGAATCGCGAACGAGCCGTGACTGAACGTCGATTTTTAAAAGTCTCGTAGATTTAATAAGACTCGCGATCTTCTTCCTTCTAGGCAATTCCAAAAATATAAATACAAAATAAATTCATTCTGGAAATTAAGTTATGAAATAATTATCGATATTTTTATTCATTTTTACGTATTTTCTCAAAAAAATGTTTTTTGTCTTTTTACGATAATAAGCAACTAACTAACAACTTGTCGAACACATTTATTCAAATTACGATTCAGTGTAGCGTACGATATTGAATTTCCTTATCTAGCTGATCGTATTTTTATCTTATTAATCGCGATTATGATGGAATAGCTCGATAAAAGAAGAAATTTCGATTATTTTGTCTATCAATTAATAATATTTCGTGACTGGTCGATTTTTCTTACTTTCTTCACCGTTCTTCGTTGCTGCGTAATTAATAATCTTCCGAAACAAACTCACGACCATACTCGTTCTTGTCGATTAAGAATCAATCGTAAGTAACATTGTCTCCCTTCGTGCTTCAAACGAATCGTTCGCCTCCGCGAAATAACGTAGCTCATAAATAAACGCTTAGAATATGAAAAACGATCATGTAGCTGTCCGTGGCTCATGAATAATTCACGGCAATCGGTCTTGCGTTCGTATCTTTCGCTGGTGGTTGCCTTGATTGAAGTTAAATTCGCATTTAACTGGGACTACGTTCTACGCACGCATAAGTTTTATTTATCTTCGTTCTTTTTCTTTTTCATGTTTATATTGGCTGAAGAGAGAGTACGACGATTAAAATCGTTTTATCGGAACAGACCAAGTAATACGTATTACGTTCTTTTCGTGGCTAAATTACGGCCAGGGCTATCTTGCGTAATTCAACTAATATTATTAATAAAACTGTACAAGTTATTAACAGCGCTAACATTCTTAATTCTTCCTAACAGCAGAAACTTACACGTGTCTGTACTTAAAGATTTTCCATAAAATATGTTTCACAACGTAGCACGAGAGAACATCAAATACGCTGCCATAAATTACATATCTTAAACGTTATTATACGTGATGCAACTATCCAATTTTATTGCCGGTGAAAAGTTAACAATTCGCGTTCTTTATATCTGGTATCGGAATCTTGACGATAAAAAGGAAGCAATAATTTTTCCAAGTCGTTCGTTTCTTATTTTTTTACGACTTTATTGCGCTCTGAAAGGATCGTGCCCGGATCGAATTTCGGAACGCTATATTGCAATTGAAAGACGGATGTGGACGCGTTATCGATATTATCGGAGCATTATCTCGTAAAACATGTTCATATCGGTTGCGGCTTATCAATCGAAGAAAAGCAAACAACCGTGTTGATCCTTCCAACTTGCAACGTTAATAAACGAATTTACTAAACACTCCTTATGTTTAATCTAAATTGATACGAGTAATCTGGGATCATTTGTTATTTTTTCTTTAAAGGAGAAACATACAGATACAATTACCGGAATGAACGATATTTCCTATATTTTTGTAATTTGTATATGTAAAAGTATAAAATGTACATTTCACCCACATCAGGTTGTCGTATGTTTCAAAAGAACAAAATATTTAATAATACGTTATACGTTCTGTATGAATTACAGAAATACGTAGAATATTTGACCATTGTCGCTCGGATTGTTCATATTTCAATATGAAATTTTACATTTAAATGAAACTCGATTCATATTCGGGAGAAAGCGAATATTTCGTATATTTCATATTGTCGTTGATCGTTTTCTGAAGAATTAATAAAAAATTATTAATCGTACACGTATTCGGGTACCGAGGTCGAGAAATTGTTCAGAAAATAAAATCATGCCTGTCAAAATTATCCGATAGAATATTTGTACTTCGTTCAATGGTTACATTATTGTTAATATGGTGATTATAATTATAATATTAATCGATGTACAGGAACGATTGCCCGCAGGGCGATGTGGTTCTTCAAAATGTCAGATTAAAAAAATCATCATCGTTATTTCATACGCGATGCTTTCAGTTAACCGTGATGAAATATTACGGAGCCTGTCCAATAAATCTTCGAAGTCTTCTTTCAAGGTTCTGAATCAGTGGGGCTCCTTAATCTTCGGTATCCTTTCGAATGTGTAATTCGCTTATTAACGATGCAACGACATCTTCAACAATACCTTTGATCAACGCAACTTGACCATCCACATTTCTACGGTTTATATCCGATGCTATTGCCGAGCTCCACTTTCGATTTCTTTGCTCTTCTTTTTTTCCTTTCTTTCTTTTTGTTTTCCTTTTTCAATGAACGTTCGTGTTGACTCGAATCGTAGAGAATCGGAACGAAATAGATTAGAAAGGCCGTGTCACGATGGCGTCCTCGCATTTTTATTTAACCAGCCAACAGGCAAATGAAATCGCGATGCTTGCCAGCGGGCATAATTTCCACGAACTCGTTGGCTCGACCCCGTTCTCTAATCTAATTGATCGATCTCTAATTAACTCGCCGATCACGGTGTATCGCGATTTATCCTGACGGATCGAGAGGAAAACACGAGCCATCAAGGGGAACAGGTTCTTCTTCTTCGTCCCTCTTCTATCGATCTCAGCTTTGGAAAATTTACGACTCAGCTTTTTATATCCAGACGCAATTCTACGGTATTTCGCGGAGGATTCGACAAATTTCCATTTAACAAGTATAACGCGTTCGAGTAGCGAAAGTTGCAAAAAGTTTCCCTGGTATTTATGAAATTTTGAGAAAAATGAATTCCGATACTTTGACAATCTCCGTCTTCGTCGATAAATATTGGCTAAAAACGAAGATCACATTATTCCGTTAAGATAGAAGTCTCTTCCTATATTTTAGACGATTATTACGTTGGTTAATAAAATCAGTTGAATATTTTCTATATCGGATCTGCGTTTCCATTTGTTCGATCTAATTAAATCGTTTACTAGATTTGATATTCGTTAACGTTAAAAAGTTGCGCGTTTTCCATCAAATATTTCTCTCTCTAAGAGATCACGTGCATCCAACAACGATCCATGCCAATTTCATACTCCAAATAAAATACATTCCACCGATTAAATTCCGCTAGAAACGAATGCACAAAAGTCGGTCAAAAGGCAGCAACAGGATTAAATAGTGATCTGATCCGATCTTCTCTTAATTGCTTCCTTCGCTTAATGAATCTTTTAGCGACCAACCGCGTTGTATCGCGGGTCTC
This sequence comes from Bombus waltoni, assembly GCA_014737395.1. NCBI lineage: Eukaryota > Metazoa > Arthropoda > Insecta > Hymenoptera > Apidae > Bombus > Bombus waltoni. The sequence goes on along the minus strand of JACXII010000011.1, from coordinate 3,500,873 downwards.
ATCGCGACCGATTAGAACGATCAGAGAACAGGAAACAGAAGCGCTAGTCGCTTTCCAAGAATGTGCAATAGAGGAACAACGTTCTTCTTCCTGCCTCTTTTTTTTCCTTTTCTTTTTTCTTCTTTTTTTTTTTTTTTGCTCCTCTATTTACCTTGGCTCCGGTGGAATGCAAAAGATACGTAAGTCGAACGTAGACAACAGAGGCAAGAAGTTTCTTTTTTAATGGACTTGTCGTGTAGAAACGTGGTCAACAGGCGTATGCAGGTGCTGGAAAGAGCTAGCAGAAGGAAACGTTGAGTGATTATACGCCACGTTCGCCGATGTGTATTGAAAACGACCGACGTATGCAAAGTTGGCCACTGCTTCGACTACGAATGCCTGCCAATCTACGTACGATAGCCATACAAACTACGATCATGCAAATGTATGAGATTATTATACTTGTGAACGAGTTTAGGTATGTTCCAATAATCATAAATTAAGGTTACGTCCGGTTATTGTTTTTGGAATATCTCTAAGTCTTCGCGTTAAAATAACGAATTCCCGGCGCGGAATATTTCTGTTCGAGATTACGAAGATATTTCGATATTTGGAAGCATACAGGCTTTTGTCCGATGGAATACAATTTTATCCGCAGCTGTCTCTAATTAAAGACTTTCTCACGAAGTACAATTTAATATTTGCGAATATATACGCGCGAACCCAGGTCTATTTCTTGACCGCGAGGTCGAAATTAAACAAATACGTACATATATATTTAGATATACGTTGAATTATTCGTTAAACTCTAATTTTATCCGCATTGAAGATTTAACCACGAATTATTTATCATCTGGAAACGCGCAGACTCGTAGATTCTGTCCAAAGTTTCCTCAAGCTAAACATTTTCATACATGGTATTTGACGTTGTTCAAGAAGGCGCAATCTTTGCGCATCGATATTTCACTTTGTCCAACTTATCCACGATTGTTGCGACATAGAAATTTCGTTAAATCGAACTGGCACGCGTTTTACTTCGTTTACTTCGCTCCCGGCAATGTTCGACGAGCACACGTTTACTTTTTACGCGACCTATTTCCTGCGAAACTTGCGGCAATACCATTCGAAAATAGCGCGAAATCATCGTGTAACCACATCAGGGGGCGGGCGGGGGGAGTGGGTGGCGCTAGAAGCGAGGAAAAATAATCGATTAGAACGGCGAAGGAAATTCAGAGGCTGGTTATTGTTTTTCTGCGACGGGCACCGTTCTCCGGCAAGGCTATTTCTGCCTCCTCGTATTTCAACTCGAAACCGGACTCGTGGCACTAATGAATCGCGGTTCTCCTGTTATTGCATAAGGCTGCCTTTTTCTTGCGTTTCATACGTTATCAATTCGCGTTCATGCGTGCACTCGTCTCACGCCATTTCGATTTATTGCACCGGCTGTACGCGAGATTTTCATCTTCCTTGATACTTGGCCGGAAACTCGTTAAATCTTTTCAAAGCGTTACTCTCGTTATCGTTATCGTTATATTATACTTCTTTTCAAATATCTTTCCGAGGGATAATGAAATTTTCCTCCTCTCGAGTATCTTCTTCCTGTCGAGGTTTCGAGCAGTTACGAGGAAACTGTTGATACACGGTAATCGCGTAAATCGAACCATCGCTTTCGACTAGGAATGCGGCGAGAATCGACTCGACCTACAGCCCGCTGTTTCATATTTATCGCCAATGTTCACGGCAACGTATATACCATAAAATACCGTCGAGAAACGCACGCTATTTAGCTCGTTGAATTAATACCGGCTACGCGGTAAAGATATATTCAGTTTCCCTTGTAATGGAAGCGCAAGCGTGAAATTAGCGCAAAGCGTGGCACGAGTTAGTGCCGCGAGTCTTGGAAATTTTCTTTCGTCCTACAAGATAATACTAATCACGGTCAGACCAGGTAGAAACCTATAAACCTACCGCACGAAAATTACGAGCGTGTCGTAAAAGAATTAAATCGTAAATCATCTTCAAAAATGCATAAATAACGAGAAATACCATTATCTCTGAGAGGAGAGATACCGCGGTGTGGTAAAATTAAAAAACGAAAATTAAAAAACAAACTCGATTGGAACGGTGAAGACGCGTACGCGTCTACGAATATGGACATATTCCATAGATATGGAATATCGATCGACGTTTCTCAGCTGATTTGTATTTGCCGTGTCGAGGCTTTGATTAATCCACGGCGAGTTCGATTACGCGGCAAACAGCTTCGAATGGATAATTCGACGCGAAGGTCGTTCGTGGCCTACAAGGTTGCGCGTCTAGATCTCCTTAACTGATGCAACACGCTTCTCCAAGATGGTGAAAAATGCGAGGACGATCGCAGACACCCGTACACGCTGTATGGATCGTGGAACAGGCGTTATTATCGCGAATTCCGTTCCCCGTGTCACGTTATTCAACGTCCTGCGCTCTCCCTCTATCCTTGAATCCGTTGGTCAGTTTATCTGCTTCCGACCAAATTATCGAGACCTACCTTCTTCCACGAGCTTTCGGTCGTTTTAATCCGTTTCTACCGAAAATTATAATGCCTCCTAAAGAACTTCTTCGTGTTCTCTTTATATTAAAAAAAAAAAAAAAAAAAAAAAAGAAGACATAGCGTTTTTTTAATCGTTCAACTATGTATTTGCTACGAGACTCTTCGCGGGCTCTTTATACTCAACCATCTTCGACGTACTATCTTCGCAGAACATTTTTCGTTTTCTCTCTATATTCCACAACGTCGGAAACTCGCCGATCATTGTAAATACAAACACTCCGCACCCGCGCTGGAAAAATCGGTCTGGTTTTAATATTTGCTTCAGCCCGTGTCTTAAGATTAGACGGTTAAACATCCAGCTCGTGCAAATACTTTCCTTCTTTAAACGCGATTGTTTGAACGCGAGCACGTGTGCGAGTCCGATATGCGTGTGCTCCTTTAGTCGAAATCGTACGTTCAACGTCGCAAGTATAGCGGCAAGTGCATTTCAGTCGTTCCGGGTCGGATGATCTTCTTCCTATCGAACTGTGTATAAAAGAATACATATTTATACGTGGTTCGGAATTGGAGAGATAACCTTTCCCACGCGATAAGAAGATGAATAATCGTACGACGATTACCGATTTCCGAGGTCGTAGAAAAATATCGTTATCTACGCGCGATGAATACGATAATGGGATTTTGCGTTCGCTGGAAGCGATTGGTGATACGGTCGGGATAGAAGCAAGATAATTCGATAAATCGTGCTTAATTGTTCGATACTTGGTAATTTGCGAATTAACCACGATCGCGTTCTACGAATATCAATAGCTCGCAAGTCAGAGATATAGAAATTTATAATTTTCGATGGTAGCGGTTTCGGTGTCGACGATTTAAGAACGAATAACTTAAAGATCGATTATTGGCAAATCGCACACAGAGTCGACGATTCGTCGCTGATTTAACGATTTTCCATATGTTTCGAACGTATCGTTGAAGTTCGCTGCTTCGCGAGATACTTTGCACGCGAGATGAGCGAAACGAGATTTCTTAACGAGAATTCAGCCGATTTCGTCCGAAAGAGGAACGCGAGCCTTCAGTTCGGTACACGGAGCTCCAGATCTGCTTTAATCAGGAAGGAACTGCAGATTAGGCTACTCCACTTTCATCTCGTGAAACGGCGAAACCGTGTGCCACTTGCTACGGCGTGAAAAATTAGTATAAAATCTGCAGTGAAGTATTAATACCTACTCTAATACCTTCGCGCGTATTTTTATAAATCGTTAAAGTTCATCCGGCGCTGGTATATTTTTCCTACAACGATCGTAAGTCGTTCTTTCCGTCTTGTTTTTTCTTTTCTTTTTTCAACGTTACGTAGCTTTTCCTACGAGGAAAGATTCGTTCACGGTTCAAGATCTCGTCGCGAACAACGTAATACAACATTTTTTAACAAGAAACTTCCATTCGGAGTTGCCTCGCTCGCATTAACCACGCGTACGATGCATCTGTTGATTGATCTCAAGAGGCGATTAGATCGTACTTGATATTTTCCTTAAAAAAAGGAAAGAAAAGAAAAAGAGAGAAAGAAAACAGATAAATCTTCTTCCTAGCGTGGTTCGTTGCATGGCGTAAGTTGGTCTCTTCGTTTTGTTGCAAATCCAAATGACAGAAAAAAGAGACCGATCGAAACGATCCGACGAATGGATTAAAGTGGAAGAAAAAGCCTGGCGGATGGTCGTGTCCGGATGGTCGCGAGGCGTGACGCGTTATCTGGACGCTCCCCAGAGTTATTAAGCGTCGTGGCGCGGGATAAGTAGGCCAACTAAGCGGCGACGCTTTGTGATGTAGATAACTCGCCGCTAATGCAAATGCATTCGTACGCATGCACGCGATGCCCCTGTGTGCGTTTGCACGCGTGTTGCGAGCTACGATGGAATGCGCGGGTAAACAAAGAGCACGCGCGAATACAGTACGTTTCACGAGCGGCGAATATCTTTTATCGTCGCGAGCCGGCGCACGCTATGGAAACGTAACAAATTTGTACTTGTTAAAGGCAAAAAGGCGAGCCACAGAATATAGGAGCGTGAACCGCGTATTTTTTAAACGACGCGCGTAAGGCAATTATTGATTACTTGAGAAAACGAGGAGTACATCGGAGACAATAACGTTTAGGAATTTTCGAATTACGTAAAATGCTTGTAACGTTTATAGCGTGAAACGATGCTCTCGCTAACTTCTCCCGTTTCTCTACTTGTGTTCGTAAAACATACGAATTTGAATAAATATCCGCGGACTATTGGATTATTAGCAAAGCTTGGCCGCGTCATAGGTTACAAGTTACGAGCATCGATAAATTCCATTGTACAGTAGCGGTAGGATTGCTAACGAGACAAATGGAATTTTGCGAATAAACTCTTCGTGTTATGGTTTACGATTAGAAAAATCCGAATTCGCAGAAATGTCTGCGGATTAATGGATCATCGGTACGGCTTCGCGAGTCGTAAGTTAGAAATTCGCGAGCCTTGACAATAAAATAACTGGAATCGTACAAATAAATTTTCCGTACTATCGTTCGTAAAAATCTGAATTTGCATACGCAGCAAACAATGAGACAGAGAAGCAAGCCTGCGTTTCTTTCGCCCATCGATCTGTGAAACAGCCTCTAGCCACGATCTCACGGGACAAAGGAAATCTACATTGAATCGCGGCGCGGTGCGACGTGGCGTTGGTGGAAAGCGGGCTTAAAGGCCGCAGATTAGTCGTTAAACCGAGCACCGGTTACATGTGTAAGTCGCGATAATAATACCATAATTCCTTTCAGGAATAATGGAATACGTACACCAGTGACCTAGTGCCGTAATGGCGGCGAGCAAAACGACATCTTTGATAGCACAGCTGCGTTATTTCATGCATGTTATTAACGTTCCAGCTCTATACTCCTTCGACGCGAATTCTTTTCGCTCTGTCGCGCTAGCATAAATTTATTCCTTCGTCTTGAAATATCGTTTATTGCAGACTGCCGCTTCTGAGAATCGAAGAATCGAAAACTTTTGCATAGTTCCACGTCATTGCCGCTTGTGAACGGGAATGTTAATGCGTGGCTTCGGCTGGTCCCAGTGCAATTCCAAGACTCGTTTCGTCTCGATTCCGAGAAACGTGGGCAGCGCGATATTTAATCGCCGATTTCCTCGTGTCGCATTTTTCTATGGTGTTTAGCGATATAACGTTACCACTCCTAACAGTCGCCGCTATAAAGCTATCATCAAGATAATGGGTGAAATTTCACGAATAAACGCAACCACGTGTCTGGTTGTCGTCGAACGTTGGGTAGAAAGTGGTTTTCCGACGAACGAAATTTCGTTGCGCGTGAATCGTCGAAACGTGTAAAGACGCGGAAGTGTAAATGAAACTGAAGATAAAAGGAAAATTATTTATTTATGAACAAAATTGACTCGTTCCTACGGCTCTTAATTCGACCGCGAATCTCTTTGCGCTCCTTTTAAAAATCGAGTCCCGAGTTAATTCGATCGTTCGTTCGAGATTCCGTTGCGCTCAAACTACCGAAATTTCCGACCACCGTGTGGACGCGTAAATGAAAACCGAGCGTAGAAGAAGTGCTTATCGCCGCGGAAGAAGCAAGAAGAAAAAATAAACTACATGAAAATGTACATTATCGGTGGTCAAACGCTGGGAATTCCAGGCAAAGCAAACGAAACGAAAATCGGACAACGTTATCTTGGCGTTCCGAAGGAACAGTTTGCCGTGACATTAAAGTTACATTTTTTAATCTGTGTATCAACAAGGATATTGTTGATAGTAACAATGAAACGAGGTCTCTTATCGATGAAAACACGACATCCGGCCACGTGAAACGCCTTTCGAAACGATCAATTCGAATGTAAATGACCGATTGATACGCATAATCACGCCCGCGTCCCTTGTATGCTGATCCGTGCACCATGCTCCGAAATACACAATACGAAAGTGGGCCTCCAATTTTCTTATGCTAATAGCCCTCTGTCCTCCATTCGATGGAATCCCTTTCCAGAGTGCGAGATGCGTTTAATTCGCTTCACGCGCGCTCGCAACGGGCAGGATCGTGTTTCTCTTGAAAACCGAGTCACGGATTCCGCGGGTTGCAAAATACTCGATGCATCGGTGGTATTTGCGCGTGACAAGCGTGTCATTCGAGTAGCGATACACCGACGCGATGGGCGATGTTTTCGGAGTTGAACGAATGACGCTTTGCTTCGAAATTGAGCTACCCACGTTTTCGGAAATTACGATTTTCCGTAACTTGCAGTTGCGTTTTTGACGACATTTCGCGTTCGAGACAGGCGTAAGGCAGCAACAAATCGCTGCTTACATTTACTTATTTATTTATTTATTTACTTAAAAGGGCCCTGACAGAATTCTGCCTACGCGGTACATTGTCTTCTTAATTGATATTTTGGCTGCAATTTTGCTTATTATATTTGATATCTTCTCTGTCGAAGGCTCTGCCAAAATTTTGCAGGATTTTCAATCCTTTGGACGTAAGGACGTTCACGTCGGGTACGACGACGTCGTTTAAAAGATGGCAATTTTCTGCTTAACGACGAGCACACTCGCCATCGAGAAAGACAATTCCTTTCTGTTACTTCAAGTGAAATTTAGATAGAATGCTAAATATATTCGTAATTTTAACTCGTTTCAGGATAATAACCAACTAGAGATTAATAAATAGGTGGCAACGTAGTCAAGAAACTGTGGTTTAAGACTATCAATGATTTCTCAATCTAGGATCCAAGTGCCAGATTCTAGGATATTACGGAATTTTGTACGCGGATTGTACTTGGGAAAGTTTATAGGACTCCGACGTCATTTTCCCCTACTATAAGTAAAAAATATTCGATCGATCGGCATGTTAACGCGAAACGAAATAAACTATTGCGAAAGTAATTTTAGAAATGAACTTGTAACGAAGAAGAAGTCACGTTGAATAGATGAGAGACAATGATTTTTCTGTTACTGTTACCGCTACATATGAGATTATAATATTCAAATAAATCTCTCTTGACATCCAGAGGCGTGCAATTTGTCGGTCGAAAAGTGAAAGCGTGAAAAATCGTGTCAGAGGAGATGGAACAGGTTTTCGAAGAAGTTGATCGATGGGGTGATTTTATCGAAAAAAAAAAAAAAAAAAAAAAAAAAAAAAAAAAAAAAAAAAAAAAAAAATAAAAGAGATACATAAAGAGAAGCGGTGAATCGAAAAGAGGTCGATCACGGTATAAGCGGCGAGTCGTATTAAATCAGAAATTGATATTAAGTCGTTCAAACGTTCGGTAAACAAATGGCGTGTTGCCAGACTCGAAGCAATACGACAATACACCGATTGGCAGCGCACCAATTTATCACGTGACGGACTAACGAGCCAATGGATTTTATAGAACGTCACCGGTGTATTTAACCCGGGCGAATAACGACGAATTTCAAAACTCCGCTTCGTTAGCGATTCGTTGCTACTTTTTTTTCTCGCGAGTAGTAGCTCGATCGATCAAAGGGCAATTGATTGTTTAGAGGTGAAGACACAGGTGTTTACGCTCGACGAAATTCATCTTCGACGTTTCCACGGATATCGCAGAACGGTTATTCGAATATTCCGAAACCCTGGAATTTCCCAATTCTCTCATTTTTTAATCTTTTTCAAATTTTTCAATTTCTCGGTTTCCCAATTCTCGAACCCTCGAACAATCGGGTTTGCACACAATCGAATCTTCAACTTTCCAAATTTTATCACGCTCATAAATCCCTTACGTATAATAAATCAGCACAAACTTTATTTAGGAACTTTGTTTTCGCTTTATCGATTCTTTTCTATTGCGATTCTGGTCGTTGAGAAGAAGGAATGAATAGGAACGTTCTGCCCTCTCTCTCCGTTCTCCCCCTTCCCCCCACTGTGTCCACAAAGAAAAGCAAAGTTTACGTTAGATAAGGAATTGCGTGCCGGTCGACCAAACAGAGATTTCGAGCCGCTTTGTTTGGAATCGCTGACAAAGATCCAGATTATGCGGAGCCAGCATCGGGCTCGCGATAAGGGAATACATAGTTCGAAGGCCGCGGCTAGATATACCGGCTGTCCATGAAACAAAGAAACTCGAACGGACGAACGAAACGCAGGAATTTCTTGCTCTTTAATTTATCGCGCGTCGAACACGGTGTCAACTTTTGGAAACGTCGTTAAAGAAGGAACAAAGGATGGCAGCTAAATGGAACGCTGCGCCTCTTTCGAGCTATTTCGAAAATAATCGTACAATAGCTAGCTTCGTTGGGTGTAACCCGGAATTTTACTTAGAAGGAAATTGCAAGTTTGCTGTGTTTAAAGTTTAGCGTCAAATGCGTAAGTAGGTGATTGAAAAGACAGAATAATACCGAGCAATTGGAGCAATTTGAGAAAAGGACAGTGAAAAAAATTTGATTCTTTTCTTTTTTTAATCCAAATATGTTTTAACGTACCGTTCGTCCGAAAGGATCGATTTCGTCGAACGTCTTCCGTAGGATCGAGTTTCAGACCGATCAACTGTATCTTTTCGTTTCTTAATTTCGTTGCGCGATACAATTAACATTACGATCAATATTGGATCATCGAGAACGAACGATTCTCTTCGACGAATTGACACATTGCAAGAGAATGGCATAAATAACGACCGATTCTAAAGTAATTTTTGAAAACCAATGTTCGTAACATCGGTATTTCTTCACAATCATAATTTACGGAGTAACGATCAATGTGACTTTTTAAATATCATAATTATTATACTACAACGATACTTTCAATCTTGTCAGGGACGAACGTCGCTCGATGTATGTTTTTCTCCGGTCAGTCGCACGGTACAGCTCGAATTGTTTAAATAAATAGGGAGCGCGCCAGGGTGCTCATTATGGTCTCGTCTAGTACTAATGGATGGAAGCCACGAAAATGCGTGCCACGAGGCTTTCTTTATTCATAGAACCAAGCAAGGTCATACGAACCCTTCTGGACCCGTTGTTAGCTAAGGAATGCAAGATAAGATACAAAACCACTGAATATCCTCCGTGAACCACTTCCTCGTTCTAGAATTTCGTGCGGCCACTGTGTCGAACGCTCTCGATCCTTTCTTTCCTCTTTTCTTCTTTTCATCAAGGATTAGGTTAGGACGTACAACGACAGTCGAGTCCGTTCGAAGTACGAACTGGAGCGTTCAACGGTTCGACGGTTTCACGATTTTTATCTCGTTTCGTGTCATTTAATTCTCTCGCATAATCGGATTAATATCGGTAATTACGTAGTCTACCGCGACTTTGACTTAATTTGGCTTGAAAAATTGACAATTAATAAATTGACTTAATTTCGTCTATTTCATTCCGATCTCCTTCGGTTATTTAGCAAACCGTTGCATCCTGGAATCCTGTGCAAACGCACAAAATATCCGTAGCGAATTGATTTCGATATTGAATAATTCGGCGGTGAAATTCGGGTCAACGAAAAACGATCCAAACGAAATTTCACGGCCGAATCCCGTCCCTTGGAATTCGTATCTTTATCCAAATAAAATTTCTAGCCGAAACTGATCTAACGGCAAAGACATTGATCGATCCGAGAATTTCTACGTGTCTGTAGAAACCTTAACGAGTTGCTTAATTTACCTGCGTAGGATCGATCGCGCAATACCGAACCGTCTAACGCGATCTCTCCACATAAACACGATATCACGTCGAACAGTAGAAAACAAGCTTATCCGCGTAGAAAACTTTTAAAAAAAAATAATCGTTTTTATATCTCGTAAATATCAGTGTATTCCGAGAAACTTATCTAATCCCGTAGAGACACGATCGTTTAGCGGTTTTCAGTAACGCGAAAACGAATTCTTCGGCCTCGTTACCTCCCCCCGCTTACTCGTATGTCGTTCAAATATAATTCGAACGGTATCAAAGTCCGAGAAATAAAAGCCGATAAAACATCTACGAGATTCAACCGAAAGCCACCCTTCGAGGAATAACGGAGATTCGCATGAAGTCGCGTGGCTTATCGTTGCAAAAGGTGCTGGCCATTTAAATGGCGGCTAAGGCTCGCTGGCAATTTCTCCGCAATAAATACGCACGTGACATTCTGCGCAGTAGCTTCTGTCGTGCTTAACCCAGAATCGCTCGATTATATGCGCAGCAAGTATTACGGGGCAAGTTCGTTGTCCTCTCTTTCGTGTTGCTGCCCTCACGTTCGTTATATTAGCGTTATCCCACGCCGCTTTGTTTTCAGTTTATCTTGGGGATGCAGTAGCGAAGTAGCGATGGCGTCGATTCTTGCCCGATCCTGGGTAAAATCATCGCCGAATCGCGCACGTTCAACCAACGACGGGATAAGATTTCATCGACCACTCGTTGTTGCAAGAATCGGACAAAGTCGCCAGATACTTTCGAAAGGATCGAATGACTTTTATCGACTAAATGGAATTTCTGCAAATCTCGATGAACACCACTGTGCGATCTTTAGTCTGCCGTATTTTTTGTATATTTTATAACGGAACGTGTGGCACCACGTCAAACAATGGAGAAAAAAAGGATTCGTAGCGTAAACGTATGCTCTATCCGTCGTCGTTTGTGCGAGATATAACGAACGTTGTATACGCTACGTCTATGGAAAATGTCGAAACACCGAGGTTCGGGATAGAACAGGCTTTTCGATAAATTCAGCAAATACCAACGACTATTCAGAGTACGTATAACTGAAGCCATGAAAACACGTCTACGGGCTCGCCTTGAAACTCCACGTCGTTTCGAACATGTTCTAGCAGCTAAAACGACACGAAATCAAAACAGAAAACAACTTGTATCTCATACACGAAGACGGACGAAACATGCGCGTCTGTATGAACCCTTTTCCTTGTCTTTAGGTGTACAAACAGCCCCGAAAGTGGACCCCACATTTTCTGTTATCTCGCGTTAACGTACATCGATGTTCTAATCGTGCAAAAAACGTTTGAGACGAAAATCGAATTGGATTCAAAGACGACGATATTTTTGCGCGAAACGATCGTATCGAAACTCTAATTTGAAATTAGTATCGGAAACTGGCAATTGACAGATTTAGAAGCAGTCACGAGGGTACCGGTGCCATCGCTAGGGAAAAGCAAGCACACAACCACCTTGTGTCACTCGTCTGTCTTCCCTTTCTGCCCGGGTTCTGGCACCGTTCTTCTTGTTTCTGTTGCCCTCTCGCGCGCCTCCCTCTCGCCTTTCTTCTTTTTTCTCTTCGACGTGGCTTTTTGCTCCCTTTCCCTTCGCGTCCGCTGCGGGAGTCGTGCTTAATTCGAGCCACTCCCGCTGTTTATTTGCACGTTTTAACTGCAAAGTCCTCCGTTGCTGCGCACAATGCTGCGAACGACCCTCGAACGGCGTGTATACTCGTTCTCTTATCCGACGATCTGCTCGTTCCGTTGGAACATTCGACTCACCTCGAAAGTTTCCAGCCGAAACGCAGTTCCATCGTCCCGATCTGACGTTGCTGATCGCGAATGAAGTCGTTCGGAGAATCGCAGTTAAACGGAGTTTCTATCGGGGATGAAAGACGTTTCCGATACGACGTATCGCGATGCGTCGTTTCCAGTTTGGGAAGAATATCTTTAAATAGTTATTCCATTCGGTTCAGTTATTTCATAGTTGGTCGTTAGTTCGTTCATCGTACTCGAAGCGAAATCGAGTTGCTTTATTTAATTATCGGTACGTTTGTCGATTTATCGTCACATTTATTTCATCGTTGTTTTATCATTCGATCGTCGTGTCAGGGCCTTCCTGAACAATTCCGCGTTGGTGTATTTATAGTTAGGAAAGAAATCCGTTTCGAAAGTACGAAGATACACGCGTCGAAGTGATTACTATAATTTTTGTTCTCGTCCTGCGTGCCAATTTTACAATTCGTACGTTTCCCAATTATTTCCATTTTGTCTCGCGTCGATTAAGAATAGATATCTTCCGTATCTTTATTCTTCGATATGTTCGTGTTATTTTGTCTTATTCAAAGTAGCATACATTTCCTATAAATGCGGCGAACGTAGTAGCACGTAAGACGATCTTCGTAGGGAGATTTTTCTAACGACCAAGAACGGTAAAAGCAAAGTAGCAGAGTTTTTTGAAAGCAAGGAAAACGCAAGAAACTTATCGCGCCTGCCAAGGCGATAAATGGCCGCTTCGATAACGTGGAATACCACCGGTCGTTTAACACAGAAGCCAGCACTTTCCTAGAAAGTCCCCGACCGATAGCGGTAGTTTCTTGAACTGTCGGATTTCGTGTAGCAACCGTTTCTACGCGGTAAAGGGACTAAGTGAGACCACCCATGGAAACGCGTATGAAAGGGATTTCCATGGCTCCTCGTTTTACACGCTGCATAACTCAATCGTTCTTCAAAAATGCGCGTAATAAATGTCGCTACGATTTTATCGTGATCGTTAAAAATTAATAATCGCGTCGGGATAAAAGTCGAACAGAATCGACGAATGCCTTCGAAGGCGTGAAAAGTTCATTTCTCTTGTTATTAATTGCGTGCCATTCTTACGGCGTTCTGCGTTTTTTATTCAATGGATGTAGGCACCTTTTCTTTTTTTAATTAGTTCAAACGAAGAGTTCTGCCAAAACGAGTTTGAAACGGTAAATCCTTGAATGAGTTTGGAGTTAAGGAGATGCGAAAAAAGATCGATATTAGGTTGTCCGAAAAGTGCCTTTCGTTCGATACGGAAACGATAGATGCACAACGTTTTTCGTGTCATATTATTTTACTGAATCGCGTGCGATCCATTTCGTTCTATTACTACAAAACGCATCGTACATAATTCAATGAAATAATATAAATTTTCCAGCGTTAGAATGCAAGAACGTTTCTGCACTGTTAATCCTTTACTTCTTGCCATAACTGGGGTCACATGCTCCGTTAAATCTAAACCGAAACAGGCAATACGCGTACCTTCGTCACTCGAAAATTCCACGTACATCTGTAACGAATAATTCGCACTTCATGAACTCTGTATAAACTTTTACGATGTAGCTAGAAGCACGTATTTCGATCGCTGTAAGATCCGAGCGTTGAACGAACATATTAAAAGTCTGTGGAATCACGCGTCTCTAATCATCGACTAATCATCGTTCAGCCGCAATTATTATCAATCCCGTTTATATCGATCAACGCTTCGCCAACTGTACGTTGTTTCTTAAGATAAAATCAGACGCTAGATTAGATTAAACAGTTTCATCCAGACCATGTTCTCTGTATTTTCAATAATAATCAGCGAATGTGCGGATGCTTAACGCGCAGTAGCGTAGCCCTAACGAGCAACAAACACTCGGACAAATATTTCAACTTCTCCTGCCAGTTCCCAACCAAAGGCCGATGGAACAAAATATTACAGCTACGTGACGACGTTGGGGTTCGCGAAAGAACAAAACAGACGAGAAGCGAAGAGAAGCGAAGAGAAGCGAAGAGAAGAGAAGCGAACACGCTGATTCTAGCACGTGTGCACGCGCGTCGCAGTGGCACGTTTGTCAGTTCGGAATTACCCAATGTATTTTCCACGCTGGCTCGGCTGTCGCCTCTCGGTTTCGGGCATTGTGCGCGTTTGACCTAGCCATCGAGCCACGTGCTCCGCCTCTTCCGTCTCCTCTGCCTCCCTCGATTCTCCTTCCCTGCCTTTAACCCGTCCGCCTCACGCCCCCGCGATTCTCTTATCTTTTCCCCGAGATTAGCTCGCTGCGCAGTTTGCACGTCGATGCACCGTGTTGTGCTGGCGCGAGCAACAGGGAACAAAGGACACAACGCGGAGAACGCGTTCTTCTTCGCGTCCTTTCTCGTCTTATTCCTCGTCTCGCCTCTCTTCCATCCGCACTCGCCAACAATTCCGACGAGGGGTTGTGCTCTTCGACGATGTCGCACGACGAATTAATTAATATATTTACGCGTTGCTTTTTTCTTCTTGGAAACGATCGACGTTCGTCAAATCGTGTTTGAGTTGGTGGGTGGAGCGTGTTTGCTAGGGTCTGTTTGCTTTGGCTTTGTTGTCTCACGGATCAAGGACCCACTAAATTGGCGAGGTTCTAACTATGTGATTATCTAGATACGTACTTATTTGGGAGATCCGCTTCGTGAGTTGGTTTACGAGGTCTCCAGATGATCGATTATCGTCGCTATATAGCGTCGAGTCGCGTTGCTGGTAAGCTTTAGCAGTAGGGAACGTAAGAAACGTTTCTGTCGTGTGTAAAACTTGGTTTCGACACCGATGGAACGAGCGTCGTTTTGTCGTTTTGTAAGTTTAAGGGTAAGAGAAATCGCTGTTTGACATCTATGGTGGTACGACTTAAAAAATGTAAATCTTGGCGACTCGTTTCAACGACAACTTGGAGCGTCAGGCCGACTTAACGCAAGGTACGACACTAAGCAGCACGTACGATGTTCCGCCTGCAGCGTCAGAAAACAACGGAAGATGAGCCAGTGTTGCGAAACTAACGCCAAATTGATAGCGGCGTAAATACGTAATCAGTTTGCCGCCTGACGCGAAACTCATGGAATTATAAATATCGCGTGAAACGCGATAAAAATAGAAACATAACGTAGGCCTTCTGTTCGATAAAAGCAAATTTGAGATGTTTTGGGTTGCGCAATGCCACTATCGCTGCCAAGCGATATTGTCTCACCGAACGTTCGATTATATTACGAAAAGTTGTACAAATCCAACGAAATTACTTTCCTACCAACGTTTTCAAATAAACGAATCTTCGTCGCCGATACGAAGGAAGATGCGACCGTGTCTTCTTCGTCGGCACAGAGCTGAGACTTTCTTTTTCTTCCTCTTGGACGAGGCGACGTGCGCGAAACGGTATACGTGGAAAGCAGCCAGATACGAAGGTGGAACGTGACTTGGGTATAATATCGTTCCCTTTCTCGACTTTGTTCGATACCCCGAGTGCTCGGCCGCTCGGTTTCCTCCGGGTCTGACGGACGTCTGATGTTCAAGGCCGAAGAAAACGTGCCGCATGGCGATCCGGAATCGAACGGCGAATTCTAGTAGACCGTTCTCTGAATGGCGATACGCGATCAAGGTTGCCCGATGGCTCCTGCCGGTCTCCGAGAAACGATCCAGATATCTAACGGCTTTCCATAGCGTGACGTGGTCGCGATCAAGGTTCAAGAACCGATTATCTAGCGGCTTGATTTTCCACGTATCGTGATTCAGCACGTTTTTAATAATAATTTTCTTATTTATATATATATATATACATATATATAAATATCATATATATACATATTTGTGTATACGTATACAGGGTGAGCGGATAAGAAGTATCGCCTAAAGTAACTCGTTAGCTATCGCAGCGATTTTAGTTTCCATCTTGTATTTTCGGAGGTATCAAGGTGACCCAGGGTTTTCTAAATGGCACAGTATATTTTTGGTAACGTTAGTGGTAACGTTAGTCGATCCAGCTGGACATTCTGTGAAAAAAAAATATCATTAATTTGGGATTATTAGGATAATTTAACGGTAATTGGTGAAATTTAACGAGTACGAGAAATAAGGAGAGACGCGAAGCGGTATTCTCGTGTTTACGTTGTCTTTGTCCTCTATACGTTCAATTTGACAGGCTAAGATTAAAATCATCCGCTAAATTAATGGCTTCTCGGTATAAATAGGTTAATACCTCTTTTTTTTTTTTTGTAGAGAATGTCCAGCTGGATCGACCGATCTTATGAAAGATATACCGTGTCATTTAGAATGTTCAAGGTCAGCTTGGTACGCCAGAAAAATAAGATATTAGAAGTCAAAGATTGCGTTCATCCGATAAGTCCCTGGAAATGCAACGTAATTCGTTTAACACGTTTTTTTTAATAAATTCAATAGATAACGAGCTATTTTAGATAGTAAGTGCCTCTTATTGACTCACCTTGTGTACATTATATCAAATCAACTGACAAGTTTTGTCACGTTTTTCTTATCTTATTTTATTCTCTCCTTTTCTTTTCTTTTTTTTTTCTTTTTTTCTTTGAGGAAGAAATTAATCAAGGATCAGGGAACGAGAAGACGAGAAATTGTTTTACTTTCTTCGCAGAATTTTCACGCTCGATGTTTCGCGGGCAAATAGATTCTCGTACTCTTCGTAACAAAGCTGTATCGTTTACGTACACGTGTTTCTCTTGTACTCTTGCAGATCTTGAAGAATTCTGAAAACGATTCCAAGACGCTCGTCGAAGTCTTTAGCGCGTTCTATATGTACGATCAGCGTGAAATTACACAGAACGAAGTTTGAAAGATCTTAAAACAGCGCTTCTCGAACGGCGTCTATGTTTTGTAATTTTTCACCTTGAGGTTGCACGCTTTCAACTCGAATCTTTATTTTCACGTTCGTACAATGTTCAAACAAACGGTCCCAGCCGTGTCTCCTAACCTTGTCCTCCTTTCTTAAATCCTCGCTCTTTAAAAAATCTCGTCCTTCTCTAAACAAACTCTTGCAAAACCCCGAGCCCATCATCCTCCGCTTCCTCCAGCTCGAAGCAAAAAGCAGATCCACCGGTTGTGGCTTACGTAACTGCGATCCAACTCCGCACAATACGTTCATCCGCCAGAGCCCTCTCGCTTATCGGAATGATCGCTGCGTTTCATCGTTTCGCCTTCTTCCTCTTTTTCACGGCTTCTCCGCGAGAATTTATTGAAAAATAATTCGTCAAAGAATACGCGAACCAGGAACTTTGGATTCGACATTGTACTACTCCGCAAGAAATTTCCTAGTTGTCGTAATAATTATGTACGACGTTTCGTGTTTTTTCTTCTCAGTTTCTCAACGATAATTTATTTACGTATAGATATATTTTTTCTGTTAAAGTTTCTTGCCATCGATCTCGCATTGGCAACTACGGATAAGTTTGACGACGATGTTTAACGACTCGAACGCGATTTAACATTTATATATTCCTTGATTAAGACCGATTCACGATATTTCATGCTTTCTTTGTCACAGTTTTTCAGCGAGTATTTTTATATATTCTTTGATTAAGATCACGCTGATCAGGAACTCTGCGATCAATTTATTCATTCCTCGAGAGATTTCCCAGTTATCGAATTAATCACAGCGTTCCATGTTTTTCCCTTGCTCAGTTTTTCAACGATAATTTATATATTCCTTGATTAAGATCACGCGGACTAGGAACTCTTTGTTTTACAGTCAGGGACAAAAATAAGCGGACAGACAGTGAAAGTAGTATCAGTGAAGTTTGGTCGATCTTATTGCTAGTTTCATACACTCGAGTTTTATTTATTACGCAGGGTATAACGAAATACGTGGGACCGATTTCTGGAGCTGATCGCACGGAATGATATCTAACGAAATGACACGCAAGAGCAATGAAAAATTCGTACAAACGAACGCTCGATTACGAGAGAGACACGACGAATTTTCTCTCTCGATCGCCTGCCATTTAATTACCTATTAGAAAATGTTGGAAATGATTCGGAATTTCGAGGCGAGTCCGTAGACGCGTTGTCGTGGCTTCAGTTACGCCTCGAATAGTTTCTGTTGTTTGCCGAATTTGTTGAAAAACTCGTTCTATTCTGAACCTTGGTATTTCAACATTTCCAATAGGTATTGCGTTCACAATGTTCGTTGTATCTCATGAACGAAGACACACAGAGCATATAGCACCAATTTCTTTCGTTATATAGTATTCGGCAACCAATTGAAATATTTTACTCATTATTAATTACCAAAATATTCAAACAATCGTTTATCCGTTAATTTTTCTAACACAAATACGCAATACAAATTAATTCAATTAAAAGAACGTGGATCGGTAAAGTTTCCGGGTTAATTCCACGAAAGGTTTCTGGAGGCGTCGCAAGAACTCGTGTACCAGATCCGCGCGGAGGCTGAACCGGAAAGTATTCGGTATTCTTTCGTCCCTTCGTTCTTGCGCGGATAGTTAGCCTCGCGGAAGGATCCAGAATACGTTGCGCGTTTGTGTGAGATATTATACGTATATGTAACGGACGACTTCTCGGGGTCAAATAGCTGGCTCGTCGAGCTTCGACAGCCTCCTCCTCTAGACCGCCTCCGACTTCTTCCTTACTTCTTGGTTCTGGGTGTGTCGTTAATCAGACCGAAACCTCTCGTCTCCGAAGAGGATGTTGAGAACGTTCGCAGTCGCGTCGAATGACGTTCGGCATCGAGATTCTAGCGATGGACGAGATTAATCGAGAAAACTTGACGATTAATTATTGACCGAGACTTCTCTATTTTCCAGACCATTTTCATCTTATGGATCAATTAGTTGCAGACCGAGATCGAATTTAGTTTTGGAGGCTTACGCTCTCTTTCTTTTTTCGAGTTGGACGCGTTTCTAGGTTTAAATAAAACGATATATACGCGTGATAACGCGAATATAAAATGGCAGGCGAAAGCCCGAGTCGAGCCAACGTCTGTACAGGGTCCAGGATCGTAAAGTTTGCAAGGATATCGCGGGTGCCGCTTTATTTTCGTCGCCCCGAAAGCCAGCGTCGTTTTCGTGGAAGGAGAACCGGTCGTTTCGAAATCTGCTCGCGGTGTAACCGCCGGCCGGATAAAGAAACTGGTCCAGCGGACGTAGAGAGGAGCCGGTGGTGTTTGGCCATGGGCCAAGTTTCGCGAGGTGCATGGATACGTCGCGAGGAAACTCTAAATTTCGTAGCTCGTTACTTTTCTCCGTTCGGCAGGCAACTCGTCGATTAATCGTTTAGCGATAGTCTCGCGAGACAGTGCTAATGAAATTTCACAATTTTTCGTACATAATACGCAGGATACGTTGTTACAAATTATCGTAATTCTTCGGCGTGGCGCGCGTCTATGCTCTTTCTACGATCTACGACTTGATTATAAGTACATTTCTACTTTTCTATGGAGTTGTGTGAAAGCGTGAATTAGATGTAAAGAGGAAGCCTTATAAACCCATAGAGGAGGCAATAAACTACATACTACTACTACTACTACTTCTATTTCCACAACTGTAAATTAGTACGTATTGTATTTTATTGGTACTTGCGTTAGCGTAAAAAAAGTACGGATATTCGTAAAAGACGTATACAAGCGTTCCAACACTTTGGCAAACGACTATGCAAGTAGTTCTGGAAACGATAATTCAAGCGACACGAATCTATTTTTTCCTGGTGTTTGCGAATCGGTTGCGTCGCGTCGTTGTAAAAAATTTACGAGTATCGAGGCTGGTGCGTGTGTTCCCTTCGAGGAGGGAACGTGTTTCTCGCCGGTTCTCCCCCGTTTTCCACGGACTGTTCGTCGAGCAGTCGTTAATCTTAACAAGCGTAGATCCGAAGAGGCGGTGCCCGGCCGTCGTCGGATCTCGATCATCCGAATATCGTTTGCCCGAATTGCCCAATTACTCGGATAAAATATGTTTGCGTAATTGTTGGCGCGGTAATTTCAAGGCCTGTAAAATTCGGATCCGTTTCACTTTGATGGAAAGGCCAGCGGCGATTTACAGATATTTCTAATAATTCGAGAATAAAAGCGCGTAAAGTAAAAGCGCGTGTGTAACAAGTCGCGAATGAGAGAGTCAAAGACAGAGAGAGAGAGAGAGTCGCTTTATTTTTGTTTCTTTCTCTGTACAAATATTCGACTGCAAGGATTTCGTGCGCTCTCACTTTCACGGTGACCTAATTGTACTCGCGATGTTTTAACGATCGCGCCTCGTGTCGTACACACGTATTTACGTAAAAGATCGTCAATGGAGAAAATGCAAATTTCCTGCGCTGACAATAAGACGATTTCGATATCGCTATCAAGGCTCGTTATTTATTTCGGTTGCGGAAGAATAAACGGTGAAAGCGGTTCCGTGAAAACGTACCGCGTGGGTGGCGTCAATAAAACACTCGTTCGCATAATTTCGCGTAACACGATAAGTGTTACGAGAATTGGAAATGGTTCGCGGACGATGAAATTATTCGCGCGAATGGATCCACGTCGAGAACCGAAGGAAAGGAGAAGGAAAATAAAAAAAGGAAGAAAAAAAGATGGAAACAAAATAGGGAATCGTAAAAACGAAGCGAGAATAACTGACGTAATATGACGCAACAACGGTCGCTAAAGAACATCTGGCCGTGTTTTTGTAGAAACTTTTTATACGTAATCGTAGATAGTTGGGAAAAGAAAAAAAAAAGAACTGATTATTTTAGCTTAGCTCGCATCCGGCAATTAGTCCAAATAATCGTGGCTTCGTTCGAGTCGTTGGATAAGAAACAAAGAAGATTCATTTCGCTCGCGAAACTCGATTATTAAGAGTAATTGCGCCGACGTATTTCTATGGAAGAAAATTATCATGTCGGTAAACGCGATTGCGCAACCGGAAGCCTTCTTTTTTAGAATACTCCTGGCGGTTGTCGCTGTCATGGCTCTCTAATGCAACACCTTTGCTAATTTACGATCTATATCGAATTTTCTAGTTCCACCTCTTACTCGTCAAGTTTTATTTTAAAATCGACGTCGATTATTTTGCTCCGTAACGATTATATCAACCATCGTTGTTATAACTAACAACCATTGTTTCAGACACGCGTCGATTCCACTTTATTCGCTAATATCGCTTATAATTTATATCCTACGCGTAACTTAACTCGTACAGTAAAATCTAACGACGCGTGAGACGTCAGAAAACTGCCAGTTCATCCTCCGGTGGGTAACGTTTTCGAATAATTCGGCTTCTCGGAGGGAGCGAGTTTCGTAATTACGCGACAAAGTGTTCGCCAGCCGTTTCCATGTCGCTCAACCAACGATCTGCCGAGAGAGAGAGAGAGAGAGAGAGAGAGAGAGAGAGAGAGCAGCGAAAAAGCAACCGCGAATGAATTACGACGATTGCGCGATCGTCCACGATATCGAGAGACTTTACGCGTGAAAATTTATTTGCCGTGGCGGACAATTAAACTTAACGACCGAAATTCCTGCCCAGAATCGGACGAAACGTTTCCTTTCCATCGTGACCTCGCGACGCAGGACCTTCGACGAGTCGCGCGCTTCCTGCGCGGCCACTCGTCCGTCAGCTTCGAAATCCTACGTTTCATCGATCGGTTTTAATGAATTTTTTAAGCTCGATGGAACGAACGACGATGGGGGAAGTTTGGGGGCAAAGCGACGAGAAAGTCGATTAGATCGATGTAAGTCAAGTAGATTTGAAATTAGCTTAACGAGTGCATAGAATTGCAGGCCAAATCTACTTGTGTTTCGAAATTAACGGAAACGAAACAAACTGAGGTGATATCGTGCATTAGAAATTATCGTCAGTTGCCACAAAACGCAACGTCTTTCCTTCCGTTTACCTCGAATTGCTTGCAAAGATTCTAAGCGGATATAGAAAAAATTGTGTCAGGACAAATAAAAGGTTTCTATAGAATTGTCCAAACACGTTCTTCCTTCTCGTTCTTCCTCCGCGAGCTGACCTATTTTCTCAAAACAATGTCACACGCGATTAGAACGTTAGAACTACCTTCGGTCGGTTTTCCACTCACGCCAGACGTCTCGCCATTTGTACGCGCAATTCGCGAGTTAGCGTGCTTGCGAATACACGGCATGCACGGGTTATCCATCTCCTCCGTTTTGCACTCGCGAACGATCACGTTTTCGTATATATGAAAACATCCGCTTCCTCGCCAACTCGTGTTTCGCATCTCGTTGCGTCAAAAACGTAAGATGATAAAAGATACGTCAGATCGAGTAGCCAAGGTAGAATTCCGGCCAAAATAAAATCGCGCATTTTCGATCGGTTAATCAGGTCGCCAAATATTTATACGCTAATTTTACGATTTAATTAATGTTTCTCCGGAGAGACGGAAGAACGAGCAACGATCTAAACGCATCGTTACAGTGCGAGAAGAGGAAATCCCTGGTACGTCAGCACCACGTACTGCCGGTCGCTTCCTGTTGATCCAAGCGGACAGAGCACGGTGCCAAGTAGCCCCGCGTGAAATCGTTGACCGCCTTTTCTCGTCCGCGATACCGCTCTGCCAAACGCGTGACTAATCGCCGACGAAAGTCTCGTCGTCTGTCGCTCGGACGCGTTCCTCGATTCTCTTCGCCACTGTGCGACAACGACGCGCTAACTTTGACATTTTACTGCGCGATCCAGGCAACCGAGTCACCGGCGATCGCATGAATTATTAACGCGGCAAGAGGAACGCGATGCGCGAAAGTGCGGTACGATTTGCGAGGAGCCGCGTGAGATTTTGCAAACGTTCGCGGGGGGTGGGGGAGACGTTGGGAAATTAAGCGAAGCAATGGAGATTCGTGGAGAAAAAAATCGGGTAACTCGATTTGAAGAAGAAACGCGGCTCGTAGAGCGATGGACGAGTAAGAGGGGGATTTTAAGTTATTTTGGAAGCGCTGTTTTGAAAGATCGAGGAAAAACGAATATTCCGCGAGTTCGTTGCAGGAAAAATTGAATAGACGGGATACGCGATCGGATTGGGTTTCGGATAATGGAATGGAAATACGGCAAATATTTCGAAAATATTCTTTTTTGAAAACACAGCGAGAGAAGGCTCGAGCGTGATACCTCTGGTCGAGCACAAATTGCAAAAAAATTGGCTGGTTCATTCGTTCAGCTAAAATTCTCTAGTCTAACCAATTCGCGCTATTTACCACGTTCGACCGTAAACAAACCGATCTACCGTCGTGCAATCAGCAAGTAATTAAGCCATCAACGTCCACGGTAAATCAATGCAAAGTAAGCAAACAGACTCGCGATGGAACGAAAGGCGAGCTGCCAATAGAGTACAGAAGAGCGAAGAACAATTCCAAAAAACCAGCGCCGATTCCCTGACAAACGACCAACGCGTTACGCGCGCATCGAACGAAAACATACGGACGGTAAGAGAAGCGGCGGAAAATCCAACGAGAGGATAGAGGAGAAAAGGAACGGAGGAAAAGAGCGGGCATCGATTTTGGGGTAAAGGCAAAGACTGATAAAAGAAGAGCGCGATGCAAGGAACGCGCGAGAATCGCACAGGTTCCCGCTTTGAAACACAGGTAAAACGAGTAGAAGAAAGGCAGAGGCGTAAATTTACTTTGGAGCAAAGACGACAGAGGAGAGAGAAAGAGAGAAAAATAGCCGAAGAGACGAGCGAAAATCGACTTTGAGGCAAACGCAAAACCGATAAAAGGAAGAGAAAACAAAGGGAAAAGAAAAGCAAGAGAAGAGCGGATAGCGTCTTTGAAGCAAGCGCGAAATCGACGAAAGAAAGAAGCAAAAGTTAACGTCGAAGGAAAAGCAAAGCCAATAGAAAGGGAAACGGGAGAAAAGAGGAAAAAGAACTTGGAAGCAAAGGCTGTAGGTACGAAGGCAAAGTCGAGGGGAAGGTTACTGGAACGTCTAAACGCGGAGGTCTCCCTCTATTCGCGGTCTCTGTCCGCAACGTCTCCGGTTGGCACAGACCGTAGTCTGTTTTCTTTGGAACACGAGCAAGCGATCCGGTTCGGTTGGAAACGCGATTCGCGCTTTTCGCGACTAAGATCTTCGGGCCGCAGGTGGTCAGGCTGCTCGCGGCGAAGCGGTGCACGTGGTCGCTGCATGTGCATACTGTGCACAACCGTTGCGCTGGGTGGAATTAGACTCGCCTAAGCTCGATTTCTCTGCGGATCTGGAACCGTATCGCGATAAGGATGGTCCACAGGGAGATATCGGACTTTGAAATATACGGAGGGTAATCTATTTGGGTTAGGATTTAAACGTATACCGGCTGCAGCGGCATACGGTTCGCATTGTGAAATTCTTGGAATTGTTTTTGAACATGATATTGTTACGCGATTGATGGCGGAAGTTGGAGAAACAAGAACCACGTCGCAAACAATGACGGTTTCTTGGACGCGACGGTCTTTTTTTTTTTTATTTATTTTATTCTACGTTTTACAATTTGTCCAACGGGACATTTGGTAAATTTTGATATCTTTGTTGCGAAATAGCACGCGGATGGTTACCTGTCATCTTGCCATCTTGATTGTCTATTTTATTTCAGACGCGATCGTGGGATCGTTCTTCGCGCGAATTCCAAGATTCTCGAATGCCCGAATCTGCAAATTCTTTAATCCTCGAGTCGTCAGACTCTTCGACAACGAAATGCTCGATCTCGCGAGTCCACGATCCTTCAAATTTCCAAGTTTCAAATTACCGAGATTTCTAAACCGTCGAATAAATTCCCAACGCCCTAAATTCCTCAAAATTTCATTATATCCGTTTACGTGGCCGCGTTCGAGATCTTTCAAGCGTCGTTAATATATTTATATCTTTATGCCGCTAGACAGCGTATACACCGCGATTCTGTAAAATTATTGCACGCACGCGTACTGCATTGTAGACACGACGATCTTTGTTTCGCGTTGCCCGCAAATATTCGCCGCGCTTGCCAAATTTCGCGTACGCCCCTGCCAGATCGAATAAAACACCGCGTATCAACGTACCACGGCCAGAAGATATAAAAGCTCGTTTTTCACCTCGCTGATCGATAAAATTATAGGTATGCAGCGAACGGTGGTTATTTCAAGGAAATGTTTAAATTACTTTTTAACGTTGCTTTCATTGCGGTTGAAAATAAAAGACAACGTCTATTGTATTTAAATATCTTCATGGTGATTAAGATTAAGGTACGCTCGCAGACGCTATACCGTGCTATGACGCAAATCGTAAGGCTGATAGATATTCATTATTCTTCGTGATTATTTTCCACCTGTTTCACGAATATCCGCAGATTCCTGGCAATCGATCAATTAGTCCTTGCAGCAACTTTTCGACGAACAGCGTACACGCGCGAGTATAAATCGTGTTACTTAACGAACGTACGCGACTGAAATTTTAATATTCAACGATTTTTTAGTATCGAAGCTTGTCCGTTCGCTTCTCTGAAAAATTACAGACGATATAGGTTTCCCGTTTTATTCTAAACACTAATTTCTCAATTTCTCAAATTTCGACCTGAATCGCGTTTAGAAAATACGAGGGAAGAACCGTGACACATCCAAACTAGTTGGCTGCTGAAACGAGCAAAGCTCATATTGAAAGCAGACTAAGAAAAAAGCATCCCACTGACCTCGCTAAAGAAATAAAATAGACAATCTGGAAGATGGTATCCCGCTGGTGGTAATCCATCCGCGTGTTACTTTGCAACAAAGTTATACAAATTTACCAAATGTCCCGTTGGACCAATTGTAAAACACAGAGCAAAATAAATAAATAAAAAAAAAGAAAAAAAACTCGCGTCTAGTCAACGTCCACCTCGTTAGAACAAAGTTCATCATTGAAGGGAACAATGCGTCATCCTTCCACGGAAAGCAGACTTTACCTTCCTCAATTTCTTCTTCGACAATGCCGAAATTATCGAACAATGGAATTACATAAATCGGCTATAAATCTTCATGACACGTGCGTTCGTTGGCGTGGTTTAATCGTTATGTAAAGCGGTAGACGCTTCGACTACGAAGTCGAAGAGGAGCTCGCGCACGAGTGAAAAAGTGCACGCTCGGGCGAAATCGTTAATCATCGAGGATTCGTCAAGGATCCGTGGTAGATTGGTTGCGCAAGGTAAAGAAGATGCAAAGAAGGTTGGCCGACCGTGAGGCGCGACAACGTTCGGAAACGCGCGAATTTCAACGTCTCCGTCGTGGTTCAGCCGCGTTTCCAACACGCGGCAGGACCTTCGAACGCCCACGCGTTCTCACGCCCACCTACGCCGCTCTTGCCTTTTTATTCCCAGCCCTGGCACTATTAATAGGATTAGCCGTTTCTCCGTTTGAAACTTTGTTTCGTTTCGCTTCACGCGCAAAAGGGAAAAAGAAATTCGCCTTGCTCGCTGAATTTCCATGGGACGGATCGTCCGTCTTCTCTCTTGCAGGTCCGTTCTCATCGACGAGGCAAACCAATCGAGATTAACTTCTAAACGAAGAAATATTTCCAGCGAAAACGATAAAATCTACGAGGAATGACAAGTTGCATCGAGCGATATAGCGAGAAATATACGAGTCCATTAACGTAATAGTATCGACCTAAATCGAGATGGTAATGTCAAGTGTCTCGCTCTGTATATTTACGTGCATTCGTACGAATCGTTTGAAACATTTTTAGCGCGTTCGAAGTTTAATGGACGATCGAAAGATCGAAGATCGATGTTTCGAAAAAGATAGAACGGAACGAAGTGGCGTGTTACGATTCCGCTTGAAAATTGAAAGCGAAATTAGAGAGAAAAAGGAGATTGGTTGATCGTAAAGATTCTCTTTTCACGGAGGCAAACCGTTCGACTTTTTTTTTTCGATACTCGTGTGTCGATGGGAAGCAGGCAAAAAGCGTCGAATCTTGATCGTTCTGAGTTTTATAAAGTTCTTTTAATCGCGCCTGTACTTTCAGAATTTCAGCAAATTCAAGCAAAAGCCACGTACAGGAATTTATTCCTGAAAAGAGCGAAATGTTTCTCGGCGAAACAATCGTCGAAAGGAACAGCGCATATATTGCTTACCAACTTTTCCAACAGTTAAACGTTTTTGTACGGTGGTATATATAAAATTACTCGGCAAAAAAAAAAAAAATAAAAAAAATAAAAAAACTGTTAAAAAGAGGGAGAACACCTAAGAAACGTTCGTCGGACATTTATCACCAACTTTCGACCAAACTTTCCATCGAATTATCATCGTACGCGGCATGAAAACGATCCGATATTTGGTAACAATTTGAATTATACCCGTGTAATTTACACGATGTAACATACGTATTCCGCGTGGCCGGTACGAGCATGAAATGTACACATGGATGAAATTGCTTTCACGTAGAATACGTCAGGGCTTATCCCATTTGGACAGTTGCCAATGAACCAATAGGCCAACTTGTAGAATGTGCCGAAAATAACGGAGCCTAGCTACGAAAAATTTCAATGTACAAGAGCTGTCAATTAAATGACAGCCGACCAGGGCCCGCTGACCGGACCAACCGGACTCTCCAATCCTCCGAATACCTTTCGATACAAAGCTTCGTTTTTCATTTGCCAGAAGTCTTGTAAATATCACGGATATTTATCGCGAACGTAGGAGATTTAAAAGCGAAAAAATACGCGTGATGCGAGAATATTTTGACTCTTTCTTTTTCTCTTTCGTACGCCAGATATTTCTTCTTCCATTATATTTTCTTCGTCGAGTTGCCTTCGCCAAGAATTCCATCCATAACATTTACCTTCTCTTATTGTCTCTTCTACGAGAAGAGAATATGATACAAAAGCGAAACTATCGTCTTCGTACTTTCTTAGATTGACTTGGTTTTTTCAAACTTTCGATATACACGAAGACGATGAAGTTGGTGTTCTGCAGTTTGGGGAAATGGGACGTCGGGCTGTTTTCGAGCGGTGGATGTAAATGTTTATCGGTCGATCGCCAATAAAAACAACGGCACCGTGGCGAGCTTTCAGCAACTTCCTGCTGCCCACCATCCGAGTCGTACATCGAAAGACAAACTGGTTCTAACGTTATCGGCGATCAGAGGCCATTTCCTCTTCGTCTTCTTAATCCTCTTTAATTCGCGACACAAGTCGTTTCTATTTCGAACGTTCCCATTCGACGCGACCACTTTTACCAACGTGATCCATCGCTTTCCCGTTTCGGAAGTTTACGCGCGCGTTACCTGCATCACGCGTGCACGATAAACGATAGACCGCGCAAGAATCAGTTTCTAACGCAAACAGTCGGCGTTTCTCGTTTCTGCGGCAGATCTATCAGCCTCGTCTCGTCCGGATGAAAGAGACGTCGGCCGATAACGATTCGCGAGGCTTGGATACTACCGAGAGGAATTCGAACGAGGCGGCAGGAAAGGGACGGATAAGATGAAGGGAAGTGACGAAAATGAGATAAGAACGGAACGTTCGGCGGCGCCAAGTGAATCACGGCTCGCGAAATAAATCTAAAAGCGTGCAAGTTCGCCGGATCACGGCGACAACGAAAATATTGCCGGATCAATCCGTTCTCTCTTCTCAGCCGTGTTTTCGAAACACGCGCCATTCGCGCGACACTTTTATTTATGCCAGCTCTCCCTGGACACGTGATTTAGGCTGTTTCTGCTTGATTAGCCCGGGCTCGAACCTTTTTTCAAATTGGCAAAATACAGTCGCGTAGTATAGAAGCAGGTTGCACGAGAATATTCATTTCCATACGATAAAACGATAGAGTTATTTTGGTAGAGTTGAAGTTTCGTAACATCGTCGACACTTTGCTTAACCTCTCGCTTTCTTTCTCTTCTACGCGTATTATAGTTCTGCTTTTATCCGAGGATGAAGATTGAAAATAGGAAACTGACACGAGGATTTTTCCACAAATACCGGAATCCAATTTACAAAAAGCGCCAAAGTACAAACGTATCTATCGGTGATTTAAAGGTGAGACCATAAAGAATCTCATCATTTCGTTTTAAAATTCTCTTTACTCTGGCCCTAAAAAAAAAAAAAAAAAAAAAGAAAGAGGAAACACTTTGTACCCCGTTTTACCGAACCACATAGTCAGAGCGAAGGGAAGACACACCCGTTCCGACTTACCAGCGTAATTTCCATTCGATTTCCATTTACAACCGGTGTTCCAGCGAGGGTGACACGCTCGTACAAGCAGAGCGAGCTTAAATCGAGCTTACCGGCGCAGCGTCGTCCGCTTCGCGCCTTTTACCACGGTCTTGTACGTGATCGTGTTTCGGAGGGGGTGAAAGTCCAGACGGCGCCTGCAAGACTGGCCTCCCTTCGTTCGCAGTCTGACAACCACCTTTCGGTTAATCCGCTGACATACGAGACCTGTTTTTTATCCCTTTCGGGTTTCTCCACGCTTCGAAGAGTTTGTCGTGCCGGGCCAGGAGAGGAGAGGAACGAAGAAAAGAAAAAAAAGAGCGGAAGTATCGTACGGGAGGAAATTAAGTTGACGCTGGAAGGTCTTCGTTTTCTATGAAAATCGAGCAATCTTAATCTTCGAGATGCTTGATCGGGAAGTTTCGTTGATCTTCAGGATACATAAAGATATTTCATTTTGGTATTTCATTGCTTTTGTTATTCGTTTCGTCACCACTCTTACATCCGTTACCATTTCGTTTCATTTTATTCCATCGTTATTTATGACTTTTTATTCGACGACGAAGACGGCGGAAACGCTTTAAATACGAAGATCGTCGATGATCGTTGCTTAATGACGGAGACTGCAAAGGATAGAGACTCGCAAGTGTAGGGCTGTCGCGATTAAATTAATTAAAATCGCAACTTCTCTCGAAGCAAAGTTACGCCTACTCTCGCGTGCATTGCGAATTCCCTAACGAAACCCGAACGAAATTGCGAACATCGTGCGTGCGAGTATATTTCGTAATGCTCGAGCGAATGCGAAATTCACAAGGTCGCGGAACCTCTCTTACGCGTAAAAGAATTTTTCTCGTTTTCCATAGTCATCGACGTTTGAAACTCGTACAGTAGAAAACGTAGGAGAACCGAAATCCCCCACCACGATCGCTAACGATCTCGACACCCTTCAGCGAACCCATTGCCTCCCACAAAAACCTACAAAAACAATCTCCACGACTTTCTACCCCCGAAACTCCTGTTTCCAAACATACACGCCCTCTCTTCCGTCCCTATCGGACTCGCTAATTTATCGTCGACACACTTGGAATAAAAGTGATATCGTCGCGTGCGATGGGGAGGGTTGAAATTTTCATCGTCGTCCACGCTGTCGAGCCGATTCTTTCGCTGGCCCCCCGCAGACACCGTGGGACGAACTAAAGGGGAGACCATACGTGTACATGTGCATGAGTATACGCGATAGATACGTATACGTACGTACACGGATAGCAAACGATCTATGTCGGTATATGAAAAAAAAGAAAAGAAAAAATTTATCTCGAACCACTCGAATATTTCGAAACGCACGGACGATACGAAAAAGTCGAAAGAATTTTAAAGTTCGTATCTGGATAGCGCGGATAGCGAGCACGAGATTGTAGCGTTTCGAAAACGTGCGAGCATCAGCCGTAGGAATATGAAATAGCAAGTTCGTAGTATTCGTTCGAAAGTTTTGACGCGTGCCTCGCAGAAAGTCGCAAGACGATCGCAGATTCAAACGCGGAAGAGTACGTCGTGCAAATTTTTGTCGGAAACATTTTTTCGTATCGTTCGTGTTTGCCGAGATATTCGATTACGTCTGGTATATCATTGAGCAATTACGTTGCGTCGTCGTGCCATTTTCTTTTTCTTTTTTCTCTCTTTAATTTTCATAGATAACGATGCGCGAACCACATATCGCGATTCAGGACTATTCGGTGCAATTGGGTGCAATTCGGCGCGACTCGGTGCGATTTGGTGCGATTAGTTGCAATTGAGCGCAATTAGGTGCAATTCGGTGCAACTCAGCAATATCGCAATTCGATGCAATTCGTTGCAACTTGACAAGATCGCGATTCGATGCGATTAAGCAGCACGTCGGATCACGGGCGTTTCGCGAGATATTCCCCTTCTTGCGATCATCGCATTCTTATAATCCAAAGACTTCGGTATACGTGTCTGTAAATTATCAACGTTGCACTGCAATAATTCACGTAGGTTGGCGGAAAGATCGAACATTCCTCGAGAAACGCTCTTTCTCTGCTTAATATTTTCCAAACTGTAGAAAGCGATACTTGTAAAGAAGTTCTCACTTCACTAAGCGGAGAATTTTTGTCGATACTCGTCCTGATACATTTAAATAAACGTCGATTATTTTTAAATCTTTGACAATAACAATAGCTTGGACGCGTAATTAATTTAGAAACTAACGCTGTAGAAGTCAGGCAAAATTATCGAACGTTGCGTTTCGTTACGGAGAAACTGAATTTAGAAATATTCCTTCCATTATCGATACAATTTGACATCAAACGAGGCTGCGAACGTGATCTGATCTTTTGGTCGTATTTCTTATTTATTATTCGATAAATTATTTCAAAAATCTCCTACATCTGTTTTTATCGAACTGTATCTACTTAAACGTGCGTTTAACGAGTAACGAGGAAATGCGATATTGTATAAAATATATGGAAAGAGGACGCGCAAAATCATTCTTTTAAAGCCTTGTCACTTTTCGTTGGAAGTAAAATAATCGTCTCTTTCGATGTTATTTTATTCCGTATAAAACATGAAATTTTCATAAATATCGATAAACGAAAGGAAACTTCAACTTGGAACATCTGGAAACGCGATTTTGCCGTATTCGAACGTATTCCAAACTCGTCGATTCGGTGATATTGCCACTCGCGTTACATTTGACCTAATTCGTTAATATCGGGATTCGGCACAATTCGCTACTATCGCGATTCGTTTCGACTCGGTGCTGTCGGCTATCGGCGATCTAACGCGATTCTCACTGCGCGGTATTCGTATAGCGCGACTCAAAAATTGCCGCTGCTTCGTACAACGTGCTATCGAAAAATAACCGAATCGAAGAAATTACAGGAAGAACGAATTTGCCAACAAGGAAGACAGAAATTTCGAGGCGTCCACGCTCGTCGAATATCTCTCGATATTAGCAAACGTTCGCCGGAAATGCGCGTTCGTTGAATACCCGGCTTAAGGATTCGTAATCGTGGGTTGGAAGACGCAAGGAGAACGCGGCGGAACCCTCGAAACTTTATCGATCTTTCAATCCCTCGGCGACAAAGGGGGAGAGAGTACGGAAATCGAGCGACCCCAAACGCATCGCGGTGAACCCCCTTGGTTGCTCGTCCCTTTTGTTTTCAAACGAGTCGCCTCTTCAACGAGAATTTTTGCGGCGACAGTGACGATTCCTCGCCAAGTTTACGTATCTTCGTGTACTTGGACAAAATTGCTTTCCTTCTTAGGGGCAACCCAGAGAGGGGTTTTAGCGGTTGAAAGTGGACGAGCGAGGATTTTCCGAGTTGTCGTTCGATGGAGAAAAACGGAGATTCTACGTTCGATCAAGTAAAATCGAATCGATAACGAGTACGTGATCAAGCTTCGTATTAGGCCGCGTTCGTTTTAAAAGATAGATAGTTTTATAAAAAGATATATACTTCTTTACTGTTCCACCTATACCACCTATACGTAGAACACGTAGAATAGCCTGTTCGATGAAAATGTCGTATCTACGGTTTCGAAACTGAAAGAACCTAAAGCTTCGCACCATCCTCGTTTCTCTTGGTTCGATTAAAAAGGAACAGTGGTTACAATTTCCTAGCATTGTGCGATATAATTGCGCCTGAAAGAATCAAAGCACGGAGAACATCGAATATTTCGACGCGAAAATACATCTTGAAAAACGAGCAACCGTTGCTAGATAGGACGTTTTAATGGAGAAGATAGGAATATGCCGGGAGCGAAGTTCAAAGACCCGAGAAAGCTGCGAGAATATTCCCGCGGCAAGCTGCCCGACTATCGGTACAGTGCGATCGAAGCGGCGTTGACGAAAAGATAAAATAAAGACGAAAGAACTGCGAAATTATATCGCTGACGATCCCTGAACACCGATAAGGCGAGAGAAACGGGGAAGGCAGCGACGCGATCCGCTCCTGAATTTACGAGGCTCCGCGGGTGCCGAGGGTGCAGGGGCGTACAGACGTGGCGCCGGGCGTCCCGACGCCTAGACTGGCAGGGGCCGCACGCACGTTGACCGTGAAACGCGCGCGACATCGTGTTAAACTCTGCTCCTCCAGAGCTTTGCTTATCGATGTTTTCTCCTTTCTATTCGACCAAGTTCTCTAGACTTGTCTGGTCGAGCTTACAGCTTTCGATTTACGAGAGGCGTTACGACAAATAATATCCTGATAGATTTATTCGTTTATCGCGTCGACGGGAATAGTTATCGGTAGCACGAAATATAGGAACGATTAGCGAGAAAACGAGTAATTAAGAATTATAATAATTATCAGGCATTTAATAGCTAAGATTAGTTCTGGCTGATATATAATCGACGAAGAACAACCGAGTACTTAAACGGAGAGTTTTATAACTAACAGTTAGTATTAATAATTAAATAACCAAGAATCACTAACTAATAAGATAAGAAGAAGGAGACGGACGCGGGATAAAGCGATATCAGAGATCGCTGGAGTTTAAGTAAGCGAGCCGCTGAAGAAAGATAAGTGCAAGTACGTGCACTATTGGCATGTAGTATCATACGGTTGAAGCAGCTAAAATAACCATACAATGTACGATGATGCTCAACTCGCAGTAGTTCCGGATGACGTAAGTTTCTGGATGGAACATTCTAATTTGCCAGTAACATCGCCAATACAGTTTCGTAATGATATCGTTTCGTGCTTTTAATGTCGTTTAGTGATCCGCCTCGATCTTTCTCTGATTACTACTACTGCTACTACTATTATTATTATTATTATTATTATTATTCGTTTCGTTGCTACTGACGCATAGACTACGTCAATTCGATTATCTAAATAATGCTGTTGACGTAACGTCGACGAATTATGCACCTGAAAAAAAGGAATTCAGGAGAAAAATGAGCCGCTCGTTTGCTAACTGGGTTAACTCGACGTGACAAAAAGCAGAGAAAATTAATGAAATTATATAAGCATCGATCGAGCGTTTTGCCGCTAGAATTTCGAAAAGTGTGAAAAAATCGAGTTTAGCCCGTGAACGGTTCGAGCGAGGCAAAAGAGCCGAGCAACGCGTTTGTGTAATTAGTATGGATCGAGATAAAAATCATCGTCTGATTTGAGGAAGAAAAGGAATCGCCAGATGTGTTTTTACTTCTGAGAAACGATACGTTAATCTCTTTTTTATCGACGGAGGTGGTAAGAAACCGTTCTTTAAAATTCTTTCTTATTTCCAGATTAAATAGATCGGTTAGATTCGCGAGAGAAAAGCGGACGTTACACGTTGTACGCGAAGGACATTGGAAAGATTAAATAGCGATTCGCTGTCGTCGTTTCGCGACAGGATGGACGTGTCCTCTCGTTGGAAAGCCAGGACCTTCGAGCGCACAACGCACGTATCACTCGGACAGCCGTGTGTGAGTGAAAATCGCGTCTCGCAATTTAACTCGGGATCACGAAGTCTTGGCGTGTGCGCGTGTAAAAGTATTTCAGTCTTTCTTTAGAAACGATTGGCGCGAATTAACTTTAAAACGAAGAACACGAGTAAACTCGTCCATTTAAAATTCATCAATCCCTCGAATACGATAATATCCTTGCTCGTACGTTACGTACGTTTCTTACATTTTGTGTTCCTTGGTTTCTCTCGGCAACAAGTCACATCGCTAGACTACGGATATTTATGCGTTCATGGCACGTATAGATATTCCGGAAAATACAAGCGTTAAGATGACGTATTTGTGGTTCTTCGGGTTTCGATCGCGTCTGCGATAGCGCTTTGTTCCGTGAACCGGAAGCTTCGCTAAACGTTCGATAAAAGTCGAAATTAATAATAAATATCGAGTTGAAAAAAAATCGATAGTGATTTTTTTCAGCCACCCGGTGGATTACACGGCCGGTTTAACGCAGGAAAGCTACTTATTCCCCGTCGGGTCGGAGCCTCGCCGGCAATCATACGGCATTAACACTTTAACCTACTCGCTCTCAAAGCTCTTACCATTTCAGCCGTGGCACTCTCTTTTGAACGGTCAATATGGTAGGCATATTTGAATATTCGTGTGTATACAAGAGTCTTCGAAATTATCGATCGCGGCTGGTAAAAGACAAAACAGAATAATAAAGAGTATATTGCTATCGTAAGAATAACGGGGCGGTTTCGTCTGAATTTTTAGAACGGTATTTAGCAGGAGAACGTAGATCGGAGAACTTGGTATATACTTTCGTATATACTTAAAAAACAATCGAGAGTACGAAGAACGAAGAAAAATTTCAGATCGAATTTCCTTCCTCTGCAGATGTTTCTATATTGCTAATATTAATAACAGCTAACACGAAGATTAGAGAGGGAGAACTACCAAAATTGTAGTTTTATTTCGCGTTGAATATTAATAAACGCGTGTTTTCCCATTCGCCGAATCATTTCCAAGATATCGTTCGTCGCGGTACGAAGATATTGGAAATATTGAAATATTGCCTGGCTCGATAGTTATGCCTTTGGCTTCCACAAAAATTCCATCAAGTTCGTGAGAAAAAAAAATCAGGATTAAATGTTGTTTTTATGACACCGTATATAACTGCGATTGCCGTGACGGCGAACCGCAAGAGAGCAACGCGGCTACCGTGGAAACTGAAAACCCGGCTTAATGGACCTTCCTGAAGGGTACTTAACCCTCATCAGCGTTGGTCACCTGGTTAAAAGTTACGCAGATGTGGCCTTAATCCGGCTGGATGCAAGAAAGCGTTGCATTAACCACTAAAGCCATCGGTCGTTGAGCGTTCCCCTTAATGGATCCTTCCAGGGAACCGTTTAGCGCTGATTAGCCCAGATCGTTCGCGTTCTTATCATTGTTTTCGGTCGTCACTCGTGCGAACGAACCTTGGATGGCCTGCCTTTCGGTTCTTAAACTTTTGTCGATCTTGATCTTTACGGGCAAAATGTAACACCGCAGAAAAATCGTGCGACTCGAGGAAAAGAACGAATACGAATGACGATTATTGAAGCGTCGAGAGAAAGGAAGAAGTTGGAAAGGAGAGTCGATTAACGGAAGTGACGAAACCAAGGACTGTGATCGACAATTTTGTATCGCCGAGTTTTCGACAACTAACTGGCAATAAGCTAACGCGCGGCTTTCGTAGATGAAGCGAAGGTATTAAATGTTCGATATTATACGTTAAACATTAAGTATTACACGTTAAATATTAGTTGTCTATTACGACGTGCATCCGATCGATAAAAATCCGCGGCGTCGGTATCGCGAAGGAAGAAGATATTCGTACGCGTAAAATTTCGAAATTCCTGAAGACACGTGTATCTCTTTGTCGAAATAAGTAAAAAGCTTGTTCGATCGATAAATAAATGACAATTACGCACAAATTACGGTTTAGCTGCAAATTAGCGTAGCTAAATTCGTAGCCTTTTGTCAAGTCTACCTAGTCGTTATATCGTCGTTACGCTGTAGCTGTAGCATCTCGTTTAGAAGGATTTATGAGCGAAGAGGTAAATGATACTTATTTTCTAACTAATGACGAAACGTACTTTTTGAAGCTGTCGAGTAAAGATACAGGCGAACGATAGAATTACCAAGCGCGCTAATTCCTCGTATTTATCATTTTCGTACATACTGTCGTATTTATTATTAATTATTACACGCATGCAGTCTGTTTATGGCAATTATTAATAATTTCCCGGTCAGTGTATAAAATTGATCGATCCCAATCTACTTTCGCACATGTACGCAAGAAAGATTCTAACTACAAAAAGGCGGACGCGCAACTCCCATACAGTTTCATCAGACTGCTGTATAGTTCTCTCTTAACATATCCGACTATACCAAAGACGTAATAAACGATACTTTAGCAAATCGATGTTTTTTTGATTGTAAATATCTTTCGAACGTTTTGGATTTTGAAATCGCCGCTAAATGAAAAACAAAAGGATGCGACTTCGATCCATTTCGTCATATAACGTCATCGATCGAACGCGGTGCAAATTGCGAATCGTGCGCTGCACTCTAAAAACGTTGGTCAGAAATGGCACGCCAACGAAGTGGCGCTCTTAATTAACGAAAGGATCGTGCATCCACGTGCACTCGAGCTCACTGATACAGGTCCAAACGCATTACACGTACGTCTGTAAGTACGTATGTACGTGCGTATGCCAATGCAATTAACATAGTGCGGGGGCAGACTCCCCTGACAAAGGATAATCGCCTTCACCCTATTCTCCCGCAGCGGCCTTACAACTTCTGAATGTTATTAAACGTAATTTAATATCTGGCCGTGCCCAACGCGGATCCCTCTCTGGAATTTACAACGGAGGACAGGACGATGTCCTATTAAATTGTACGACCTATGGCCGTTACCCGTGTGTCGTTTCGACAGCAGGCGATTCCTATGGCCTCGTCGCGCCACGTGGGCGGCATCCGTTTCACTTTCTTCCAAGCAGGAAGAGCTTATACGTTGCATAACTTCAATCAACTTTTATATACCGTGTATCCGTGATTTTACGCTTTTACATTTTTTCTATTTTCCTTGTTACTCGGTTTTATTGCGCAAGCATTATTCATACAGGATGATTACGAGCGCTGACAGACACTATCGGGCCGAGTTACGCGGAAACCTATCGACCCTCGATACGTCAAAGGATCAGTTGGCGCAACACGGATTCCATAATTTTTTCATCTTCGTTCGACGAAAGATGGAACAATCCGTGGAACGATCTTTACGTTATGCATTCGTCGAAACTACCAAAGCATAGTTTCAATTTAAGTTTGTAATTATTTTGCGGGAAACTTCCGAACCACGTATTAATTATGCTACTCGCTGTGGCGTAAAGATAACGTACATACTGCAATTCACGTAAGCAAGTGCAATCTCTGGGCTAATAGGCTGAAATGGGTAAACTATTGCTACTACTACTCGCTGTTAAGTAAGCCGTTAAAAAGAACATCGTAAGACAACAGCAGGAAATAAAATATACCCGATAGAAATAAGGCTAGTCTGTTTTAAAAATTCGATCGTTGAAAATTCGTGGGATCGTCTCGCCAACGTACACAAGAAGAAGAATTTCTTCGAGATGAGTTGAAACGAGTATAAAAGAAGGGTAGATGGTTAGGTCGCGCATCAACTTTCACGTGGCGAGACCTGGACAATCGTTATTCGACGTATACTTACCAACTGCGTCGCTGCGTTATAGAAGATTAATTCATCAAATTGTTACTAACGTTCTGGTTGATTTCTCATGTTATAAATCTTAATAATATTTCTCTACCTTAGTGACACTTTTCTTCGACCTAATTAAAAATTCGATTCTTCGAAGTAATTTCCATTACGTTAGGTGCTCTTCTTTTGCGATAATTCAGTACTCGAAGAACGCGAAAGATAAAAGAATCATCGATAGAGTCAGTGTTGCTATGTCACGTATGCGGGCTCCTTATACCGTAAAATTTCAGATGACGCAGCTATTCGTAAAGATTCCTACAATTTCCTAACGATTATAGGGGTTTAGCGGATCTTCCGTAAATTTACACGAGCCTAACACCTCGCATCTTTCCTAACGAGAAAAATCACGTTCTCGATATTACCGGCGCAGAAGGGCGGCGTCTGATCTTCTTAGGCTCGCGATAGATATCGTTGACCGGTTAGGGTAAATAATTGATCAGGATAAGGACGAGCAATTAACGAGGCCATCGGTCGATTCGTCGAAAGAAATGGAGGACGATCACGCAACGGGCAGCCGTGAGATTTCTTAGTCACGATAAATCTCCCGTTTTCTCCCCTCTATACCATTCTTCTCCTCTCTTCTGGCATCAGTTTCTCTTTCACGAGTACCGTTAGGGGCATGTAAGTGCGGCTAAGTTTATTAGAGCAATTTCCAACACCGACGACAACAATGGTCTTACTGACGAACGATAAGGGGAGAGAAATGCAGCGAGAAAGTTGCCTACTATCCAAGAGGGTTTCCATGACGACCCATTATCCGAGACCCCATAATTGCCGCGGTCCCTCGTTGCGGCTCTGGTAATTATTGCCTTTCGTTTTCACTTTGTAATCGCGCTGTTCTTCTTTCGAACTTTGGAATTCTTCCCGGTTCTTTTATATCGCCGCGAAAGTTTGATTGGATGGGTTATCAACTTTGGTATTCCCCTTGGGCAATTTTTAATACCGTGCTGTTGCTTGAACATTTTCGTAGAACTTTGTTTTACAGCGTACCGACTTTACGACGTTGTTTCATAACATCTGCGATACGCATTTTATAATATCTTAGAGCACGAGTTTCGCGGTAACGATCCGACGAGCCTTAAAATTAGTATTTGCGGAATCTAGCGGTTGAAAACCGTCGTAAAAGTGGCACGGACTCGAATAAGTTTCTCGAGAAGCGCG
This sequence comes from Bombus waltoni, assembly GCA_014737395.1. NCBI lineage: Eukaryota > Metazoa > Arthropoda > Insecta > Hymenoptera > Apidae > Bombus > Bombus waltoni. The sequence goes on along the minus strand of JACXII010000011.1, from coordinate 3,461,390 downwards.
GGACAATGTTCGCAAGCTTACAAACAAATTACGTAGACGCGTAATGTTGATCGAGGAAGAGGAGAATCTACGAAACGATGGTTGCCGCGTGTCCCTTACTTTTCTTTTATCTTGACCGTTTCGAGTAAAAGCAGCGACTCTTGTTACTGCCAATGGAAACGAGAAGAAACACTGAGAAAAATTGGAGAAACAAGACTCAACGATCTTTCTAGCGAGTCAAGGGCTTATCGTCTCTCCTCTTTCGTACCATTCGTACAAGCGAAAAACTCTCTATTATCTCTGACGACTTGCGATAACTTTCGTCAGACGTACCCCTTGATCACGACTTGTTCGTGATTGCAACAAAGAATTAAACGAACCAAAATATGTTTCTCTTCCGTCAGGACTAAGGTCTCCATACAATGAAGCTTCAACGTTCTGGCGATCTTCTCACGCTTCTTCGAGCAACGTGGGACATCGACGAAACTCGTTGTTGCTTCTCAGCGGGGACCTAATTTAAACCTTAACCTCGAAAAAAAAGTCGGTAATCTCGCGCGATAAATCCTGGAAACAATTGAACAGCCTCGAAAACGCGCTCTTCAACGTCCCAACAGCCCGAACGTTGCCTAGTTCCCTCGCAGCACGACGAGGAACGTTTCAACAAAGAGTACATAGGCGTAAGCCTGGCACCTCGTAATTGGCGCTCAGTCGTACGATCTACGATCGCGATGTTCGCACGCGATAACGATAAATCTCGAGGAAATAAGGTAGAATTGGAGGCAGGGTTATCCGAGAGGGAGATAGAGAAGAAGAAGAAACAGAGAGAGAGAGAGAGAGAGACAAAGAAAGAATGTCACGGCACGCATGAGTCTTATGAATTCTTTCACGAAAGGAACAGGCCTGTCGTGCGGAGCCCGCAGGAGCGTAACAACGGTCTGCTCTTTCGTAAATTATATTCTGCGGCGCTGTGGATGTAGCGAAAAGAGAGAAAGAGACGGAGGTGGAGGACAGTTAAAAAGAAGGCGAAAATCGGAGTACAAACAGAATCGGATGAGAGGTGGACTAAGGGAATCGAGGGGCAAGGGTTTCCACGAGTGTTTAGCCTTGACATTCGCCTCCCACATCCTGTCAGCCGAACAGTGGCTCTCATATCGAGTCGCGACACTAGCGTCCAATTGCTTCTTCTGCGAGCAAATTTTGTTTACGTTGGAATTTTCTAGCGAATTACGAGTTTATCGTCTCGTGCTATCGTTATATCGCTCATGAAGATCTCTGTGTCGCGTTCGATGGCCTGGGATGGCTTTCCTCTTCCAATACAAGTGTCGGTTTATGGCGTAGAATAAAGAGGGCGTTGCTTTTTATGGAACTGATATGGAATTCGACGCATGTGTTTTGATAGAGACGGTGTTTTGCTCGATGGAGGGAACGTAGGTACGAAATAATTGAACCGTGAAACGCTGCCGTCGAATTGTAAATCGTTATAGCGATGCTGCTTGGTAAGTTTATCAGGAATTTGAACGTTTTATTTGTTCTAAACGTTTAGACGTACGTAAATGAGAACTGACGGCAATAAAATAGAATAAAAAACAATTTTTTTACTGCCTGCTTTTCTCCTTGGAGCTAGCCGGTTCATCTTCCTCGACAATTTCTTCATTTGCATATTTTTTTCTTCTGCGTTTCAGTGTCTCACCTTGACTTCCACCGGACGTTTTTCCTCCTTAAACGTCTACAAACATTTATTCTCGGACGGCAGTTCTTTTCTTTCCAAAAATGTTAATAGAAGGACGAAAAATTTGCATTACAACGATAACATTTTAAGAGAACGTCCTGTTTATGAAATAGTAAACCGCGGAGGCAAGAAAAGATCTTGGTTGGAACAAAGTTCAGTCTCGAACGTAGTATCGGGTCTAAAAACATTCGCGCGCAAACTATCGGATAACCTCAAACATTAAATTTTGAAATATCAAATCTGTTAATTGGTATCGTGGATAATCGACGTTGCCGCACTTTATTTTCGATTATTATTTACGTGTAATATCGTTATTCGAAAATACGATACGCGATATGGAATACAGATTAAAACGAGCAAACCTTAGCTAGAAATAACATTTCCAAAAGCGGATCGCTCGATTCGCCACTTCGTTTTACTCACCCTTCTCGATTTTCTCGATTTCTATTTCGGTGAAAATTTTACCGCCTTTCCAGGCTAAATTCCACGTTTCTAAAACTCTGAAAAGTCGCTCTTTCTCCTTACGTAAGCCGTTAAACGTTAAAACCAAACCTTTCTCCTTACGTAAACCGTCGAACATAAAAATAAAAAATCCTAACACGATAGAAACAATCTTACGAGTGTACGAAGCAAACACAATCAGCAAACAGCATGGAAAACGAAAGAAGAAGCTAGTTAAATAATTACGAGGATAGAAACAAGCAGGGAATCCTCTTGAGAAACGATAGTAAAAATCTTGATTTAGAAAACATCCGGCAACGAGAGCGAATTAAGAACGAATCGCGCAACGAAACGCGATCGCGATTTCGTGGAAGAACGGTACTTTTCAGCTTGAACGTGGCCGGTCCTTAAAAGAAAACGTGCCAAGGACAGCGGCCATCAACGACGATTCTCTCTCTTTCTCTCCTCGTCTCTCGGTGGTCGGGATCGGTCGTTTATTAATTTACATGCGGACTCGGCCGAAGGCGCCAGCCGGATGGAGAACCGGAGGAGGATCGACGACGATGACGCGTTTAAGTCAGTTTGCACTACCACGCTTCTGCTCTTCCGAGTTGCCCGCCTATGAACGTATGTATAATTAATATAACTTGTAGCCACGGTTGCATCGACGATTCGTTTTCACGGTCTTTGCACGTTTCAGCACGCGTATTATGCATTCGATATTGCGCAATATTTTGTCGTCGTTTGTTCGCTACCCAACTCACAATTAGCGTCGAGATACGTCCGTTGTTTATCTGCTCGAACTTTGCTCTTTCCTTTTTACCCTATACAGCTTTTTTTTTATTTCCGTCGTAGCGAGTCGCTCGCCTGCATTTTTATTTTTACCGAATTACGCGGTTTACTGACTTTTCCCCTACTTTGACCGTTCTAGGCCAGTCTCTTTCTCCTTTAAAGTGGCGCTTTATCGCCAAAACGAGAGATCTTAAGAGTTTGGCGCGTTAAAAGGTATCTTTTATTATTTTTCTTTCTTTTTTAATCCTTTCTTTTTTTTTTTGTTTTTTGTCGAGGAAGCTTCAAACTTGGAAATTTGTCGAAATTGCGAAGAACGATTTCGCTTGTTTCTTAGCTTACGAACGCAAGAGCGACATATTAAATTCGAGAAGAATTATTTTCCAGATTGGAAATGATAGGATAACGCCTTTATCGGTTTTCTTAGAAATTACAAAACATTCTGTTTCTTTGATTTGTTTTCGCCACTACTATTTCACGCTACTTTATACGCGTTAATTATCGTATAAGAGGCATTTTCTATCAACTATATCACAACAGATAGCCTGTGTTAACTAACGAACACATATTTACACTGCCCTGTGCCTAAATCGATCAACTTAATCTGTCGACTGATAATTATATCCTATAATAAATTACTGTTCTATGATAAACTGCTTTTCCATTTTTCTTAACTTCTCAGAAATGAATTGAAATCGATCGAAAGATTTAGATATGGGAAAAATAATTTCTATTATCTTCTATCGTCGCAAGATTAATATCGTATTTTATGAGTCAGTTATACGATCCGTGTCTCCTAGATCCAAGAACGATCGTTATCTCGCGTTTTTCTTTTTGGAATAAGGGAAGAAGAAAGGATATCCGTGATTCAATAATAAAGAATGTTCGCAAATGATCGGTACGCGAAAGAGAATGCAATTGTGTCAGATAATTTGCACGAGGTGCGTGCAAGTATCGCTGAGAAATTGAAGCTGACGAGATTTCTAATCGTGGATACGTACCGCCACTTGTCGCAACCATTAATCCTTTCTCAGCTGGGTTGATTCCAAACTACTATAATTTCGTTTGAGACTTGTGTTTCTAATTTCGCGTTATTCCATATACTTCGTATTTGCCGTTAACGTCAATTTTCTGACTAACGTGGTGGAAAATAATTCCAAGAAGAAGCTAGAGACCACTCGATACATAACGCACCTCGTCTAACTAATACGCGTAACTTTTCCTTCGTGTAAAGTAAGCGACTAAATGATCGAAGATATCATTTACGAGGAATATTTTACCATACTCGTCAACTCCGCCGTGATTTTCCAATTTTGATATCTCGATCTTGCCTTCGTTCAAATGGACAAATAAAGCACGCTCCTCGATTGTTTAACGAAATGGCGAAATAAAATCGACAGGGCGAATCACGCGCACGCACGAATACGATAATTTGCTCGAGCTTGAGACATTTTTCAACGTTACGAGAAACGTGTAATCGGATCGAAAATGAGATCGTCGCGCAGGATTATAGCGACGCAAAGAGGAAATATGCCAGATCGACGAATCAAATGAGCTTCTTAAAATACAGGCATACGCACAGTTGACGCGACTTCCGAGTCACGTGACATCGCGAAGGGTTAATCTCGCTCCATCGTCCTTCGCACGCTCTCAAACCTCTGCTCCAATTTCGTCATTCCTAAATTCTCCTCATCCGTCATTCGTCACCGTATTTTCAAGGAATTATAGCACAATGTTCCTATTTTAATTTCAGTTACAAGGTTTCGCTAGTATCCCTGTATTTTTCACGCGTTTGCTTAAGTGACTCGGTGCACCTTGCGCGAGCAGTCATTTATCGTTAGCTCATGCCTATCGCAAGCGATACGAAATCTTGGAAGTTCGTCGTTGAATCTGGGCGGATCCGATGCAAATCGCTCGACGGTCGAGCAAAGCGTTCACTTGCCACTCGATCTTAGGCATTCCAGTCGATTGACTCATCGACGATTGTTCCGAGATAAAGATCGACGTCTCCAGGATCAAGATCGAGGAGGTGATCGATGTCACGTGTACGCGTCGATCGACGTTTGACACCGTTTCGTCGCTGCCGTATCTCCTTTTTTAATGTTATTATTTATTTATAGGATTCGCGTCTCGCAGCTTAGAACACGGCTTCCGATTTAGATTCTCCTTGCCTACTATATGCGCTTAAAACATACTTACGCTATAGTTGTAACGTAATTACGTTACTTACCATTATCTTCCTTATTAAGTTATTAACCCATTGCCAAACTACCTTCCATTCCAATAAACGTTTTCACTCGAGCAAGTTAATTTATTTTGCTATTTAGTGGCTGTCTGTTTTCTTCCTTAGCTACATTTATTTTAGAATTTCTACGCAACGAAGACTTTATCGTCAAACGTAGGTGGTTTCTTCCAACTTTCACAGGGAAGAATTCTAAGTGTTCGATTTAAATTCCACGAAATCTATCGTGGAATTATATGGGACATGTTACGGAACGTGCAAAGTTATACTTCGGTAACGTTTTTAATGGAATATGAAAAGAAGAGAGGGAAAACAACAACGGAAAATAATAATGGAAAGTAAAATTTTCGATGTTTCAGAAATGTTTAAAACTTCTAAAGTTCTCGATCCTCGAATTTTCAGGCTTTTGGATCTTGTAACTTTTATATCCGCAAATTTCCAAACGTTTGCAACCAAATATTTGATATTCGCAACATCTAAATATTCGACCTTTCAAATTCCTAAATTTTCTATCACGGACGCGTAGATCCTGAAATTCTCAAGTATCGATACTTTCCACCTACGCAAATCTCCAAGCTTTTTTCGATTCCTGATTAGATCCGTACTTTTAAATTCTCAAGATTCGACGTTTGCACGCCGTTTCGTTGTTCGACCCGAGGGTCGGTGAAGTTCGTTAAATTTATCCGCCATAATTGGAACGATAGAATTCCCACGAAGGATTCTTTGTTCAAGATTGGAAGGAAATTCCAAGGCTGAATCAATTCGACAAGTTTCTGACGTAGGTACGCGCGATAAACCGTGCTAATAGAAAATGGTTAATTTAAACGTAGAATTTTTCAACTACTCGCTACTATAAACTGTTCGTCTGTGACTTATGCTATCGAATCGCTAAATCACGTTTTAGAATCTTGTTTTTCTCTGCCGTGATAGGCGTTTGTTGCCAATTACGAGAGTCGTGTTTACCGAGCAATATACGTGAATGTAACTTGTAGTTTCCATCTCATCTGGGTTACGCAAGCGGGTTAACATCGTAGTGAATTGGTTCGGTGTTAGGCAAGTCGCTATTACGCTTTGTTACATTCATACTCTGGACGATATTAGAGATTGCTATAAGCTATGTTTGATTCTTCAAGTAGCAAGATAAATACGCATAATGTATGCTTACTGTTTATACGGACGTACGTGAAAATACTCGAACGCTTGCAGCAGCTTTTTATGAATAAATTATACGCGTGTTTTATTAAACATTGTCGGAAACGTCGTCAGTACCTCGACGAGGCTCGATTATCGTTACATTGCTAAAGTAGAAAAACAATGCTGAAAATACGTAGAAATTACGAGATGTACAGCAACGGCGTACGAACGCTAGTAAAGTGTATAAATTAACGACAAAATAAAGATGAAGAGCGATATTATCGCGACTAGATTGGTTCGAGATATTGCTCTCTGTCTGACTTGCGTTTTAGAGTCTTACTCTACGTCTTACTCTGTATGTAGTTTATGATCGAATAACTTCCGTTATAAATTGTTCTAAATAGCTTTGTCAAAAAAAGTTTGTAAAATCAGGAGACCTTGTTAGAAATTTTATCGAGAAATCGCGCAATTATCTGTTTCGTTCTCGCGGATATCGATATATTCCGCGTAGAATTTTCAGCCTAGTTTGGGAAAATGATCGGAGTAACGAAAGCGTCTTTTAAATGCGCGATTGTACTCAATATCAACGATCGGTTCAAAGAAAGCCGCGAGTGATGAACGTTCAGTTCGCGATGATGTCAGCGGACCTCGCCTAAGTACTTACAATCGTGAAAATAGACATGAAATAACGCCGATTAAACCATGAATGATCGCAACCACGGTGATCGTCGCTTTGCTCGGGGTAATTGATGCGTTGTCGTTTCGCGGTGATTCTCTTTCTCTCGTCCCGCCGAGATTGCGCAACGCGATCATTGCGTACGTTTACGTAACGAGCCTCGATTTTTCGTAACTTATCCGGTTGGCCACATGCAACACGGAACACATTGTTCGTCTTGAATAGTCACGGAATAATCGTGGATAATAGTAGAAGCGGCATAACGATATTCGTTCGTAATTATTATCGCATCTACGAATAAACGAGTCGACTAATGACACGTGAATCCTCTCGCGCTTACGTTATAACACTATCGTTACCTATGCTGTTACGTTGGAAAAAATTATCAACTAATTAGGCAGATACTGTAGGTCGAGATAAGAAAAAAAGAAAGGTCAGATAAACGTGCGTGTCGGTGGAAGCATTGTTAGAGTTATGACAAAAAGAAAAAAAGAAAGGAAAAAAAAAAGAAGAAAAAACGATATATGGGAAGAGCTGAAACGAACGTGCGTTACTACGATGCAAAGTACGAATAGACGAGGAATATTTAAATTCAGTAGCAGTCAGACGATATCGTAATACTTTTGCGACTTCAACTTCAACAATAATTAATGAGAACTTCAAAGAGCAATAAATTGAATTTCATGCCGCTGTCGATCTCGTATTGACAGAAATGCTGAATATTTTAAAACCGAGTCGTAGTTAGAGTCGTAGAAGTATTACGATAACTTCTGTTTGCTACCAGATGTAAATATTCCTGATCTCCATGTATCGTAGTAACGCGCGTTCGTATCGCAACGTCGCATTTCGTACGATGTTCTTCTATTGCTGCAAATCATTAACGATGCTTCCAACGACGTACATACGTTTCAGGACGTTTCTTCCTTATCGTAACTTATCGAATATAGCGACAGCGTTTGGTCGGTAAAGATTGGAACAGTTTTCGTACGTATTTGTACTCGATGAAACTAATTTCCAGTTTTCGAAACTATCGAACGAATGCAAAAGTTTTGCAGGGCCTCTTTTACAATTTTCTCTTATCGCGATATTTCGAAACTGTTGTCCGACTGAAAAGTGCTGCATCGACCTGAATGAGCGACGATCTGTCGCTGTGAAATCTGGAGAGTACGCCGCGCGCGCACGAACTTCCTGGTTCGAGTTAATCTCGATCAAGTTAAGAGATCTCTCCATGATCTATCGTCACCGATGGATCACGGAGTTGGCGTTTCAGACAGTACGGTATCAACCAAACGGTTGGAGGAAAAGGTGGTAAATTATGTCGATCGAAAGCAATTATACGTATGAACGCTTGAAAAAGAGTCTAAAACTTTTGCACGTATCCGATACACGTATGTTTTGCACTAATAATTGATAGAAACGTTTCCTTCGGCCAAAAACCAGATTCGCTGCTGGAGAGCTTAACAACCAACAAGGAACGTTTGTCGAACGGAAAGGACCGATTCTTTAAAAAAAAAAAAAAAAAAGGAACCGTTTCCTTTGACGATGGAAATACGCAGAAGCAAGTTGACGACTTATACGGTAGACGACGGAGAAGGAATTGCACGGTACACGGTAAAAGAGGAATTTTCGCTTCGCAGGAATCGAGCAGCGGTTCCCCTTGACCGGTTAAAGCCGGTGAAGAGTAGTTTACGAAAAGTGCACGTGAGGATCGCAAAGGAAACGAAACGGAATCACGAACACGTGCGGCGGTGTTAATTTTCTCCTGGTGGTGACCGTGACACCAGGCCGCGATTTCGCCTCGAATCTCCTCGACCGTGCATATTTCTGCCCATCCGCAGCTTGCGACTGACTCACTTCCTCCATTCTGCACAGACATTTCGCGTGTTTTGTCACGGATCAAAGTGCCAACTTGTCGTTGACGTTCATTTACACGGGTTGAGCAATAACCAGCAGTAGAATCAAAGAAAGAACGGAAGTAATCTCTATCGACGACGACGCGATCGTTATTTTGCCTTCGAGTTCCACCGTACGACCCGTTGATGTACAACCGAGAAATTGTTTTATCGTTTGACGTAGCACCGTTAGACAGACTTCGACGTTCGTTCCGAGGAATAAGGAAATTTATTCGATTCGGTGATCGTTCGATCTTCGTTGTTGGAATATTGGAAGATTTGGACCTTGTTGCCGCGTGTCTGTTCACAGGAAACTCGTTTCGACACCACGAGCTTTTTAGAAATTTCAGCGCCTCTCGAAGTGATCTTAATCGCCTCTGACGTTCTCGAAATATTTGTAAAAACGAATACGTTCGTTTCCAATAGGTTTGCGAAACCATCGTCGCGGTCGTTCGTTCGCAAAAGGCAGGAATAATGACGGGCGCGCGGAAAGAAGGTTACGGCACGCACCCACCGCAAGCCCAGGTGTTCAAGATTAATAGAAACAGTTCGATCAGCTGCTGCTGCCGGTAAAGATAAAATCGGCCGTTCTTTCGCCTTTGTCTTTGTTGCCCGTTGGTTAATTCTGGAACAGGAACGTTCGCGTTTCAACGATTCCCTTTTCGAGCAATATACGGATGTCCTTTCTCGGACAGATAGCCTATCTATCTGGTAATTGTACCGTTCGATGCAACGTATATCTTTACTCGTTGAATTCAACGCCATACTATCGCTCGGTGTTCGAACGCTTACTACGAAAAGCTTTTATGTATATATCGTGCGTCTTATGTAGGTAAATTGAAATTTCATTATCACCGTAACGAAACACCACTGTCACGACCATATTGGTAGCATCTGGAAGTGAAATAAAATAAATTGGTATCCCACTGGGAATAACCATCCACGTGCTATTTCGCAACAAAGATATCAAAATTTACCAAATGTCCCGTTGGACAAATTGGAAAATGCAGAATAAAATAAATAAAAAAAAAAAAAGAAAAAAATAATCTGGATGCAATTTGGAGGTGTATGGCGATGTTCCAAGATATTTCCTGCAAGTATATATTCGGTAAAAACGTTAATACCTATACGAATGGTGCGAATAGTTTTCTTAAATATACATATAATAAACATCGAAGATGGTGAAATAACGAAGCACGTGTATACGGCGAATTATCGACGTTTTAAGTACCATTTCTTTTTCATCCCTAAATTTTTACTCCTTTAAAAATCAATAGCAGGTCCGTGATTGGCGGACAGTTTTTCCGCCAATCGTTCTAAAAATATTTGTATGTAAACCGACGTAGTCGTCACATCAAATGGCGCATCAAATGGAAACGTCAGATTCCATTTCTCAAATATCGCTTATCGCGGAAACTGGATCTATTCGCCACGGATACGATCGAATAGAATCTCTGGAAATAGCCGTGTGACGAACAGATGTTCCGATCTCGTTCGTCGATCCGTCGTCGAAATCGGTTTATTTGCCGAGGGAATCGTGGAAATAAAACATTCCTGGCTGGACAGCCTAAATATTTACGCGACCCGCCTATCTCTCTCTCTTTCTTTCTTTGTCCTCCTTCGCGGAAAGATACTCTCGGAGCAACGAGAGCAGGATAAAAACCTTTAAGTTTAAGGGCCGTGCATGTCATAATCGAAGACACTTAGTCGTCGTCGTCGAATGTTTCGTGGCTTTTACACTCTTCTCTCTGCCTCTCTCTCTCTCTCTCTCTCTGCCTCTGTCTCTCTGTCTTTCTCTTCTTTCCTCTCTCTCACGAATGTTTCGTTCTAAATCGATATAGAAGGATTGTTTGTTTCTTAACGCATACGATCTCGTTGTTTCTTAATAGGCGCAGTTCTCCATCTTCTCGGATACGGTACAGTTTTAATATTATTTTCATTTTCTAATTGTCGCGAACAATTGCACGATCGCACAATGCGGTATTTGAGCGAGAATTCGGAGCAAGGATCGAAAAATGTGCATAGCGCGCGGTTTTCCTGAAACTGGATATGAGAGGATTCGACGCGAGTAAAAGTCTGCTTATCGAATCTTTGCTAGCATTTTCTCTGCTCTTTGTCTTTGAAATATTTCGAATATTTCGAACGTAACCATATACGGCGACGGTAAAAACGACAGACGGTAAGTAAAAACGATCTTCTAACTTTTCGCAAGTGTCACGCAGAAATTATTCGCCAAATCGTCAGATACCGTGCCGACGTTTAAGCAAAGAACAGAGTTTTCGCGTGACATTTAAACCTCTCTTAGAACCAGTGCGCTCAGAAATCCGCTGTTCGATCGAATCGCGATTACGAGTGGATCTCGCTAAAAAAAAATCTCAACATCCGGCGTAGCGGTTTTTGACACGGAACGATCAAAGTTACGCGATAGTTTGCATCGTTTCTTTCCAATTTAAATAAAGAAGAGAGAAACGTTTGGATGGAAAACTAAAATTATCCGTATCTTTGCTCCAATTCCTCGTACTCTAAAGGCGTAAGGAACGCTATCTCGCAAGAATTAACCAACAAGTTGCGATATTTTACCAAATGTCCCGTTGGACAATTGTAAAACGCAGAATAAAATAAATAAATAAAAAAAAAAAGATCGACGGATGCAGGGACAACGAAAAGAAATTCGTATCCGTAGATAGAATTCTTTACGTTTCGGTTATCTCTCCGTATAATATGTTTATAATTAATAACGTCAGAACTTGGTGGATGACTTATTCAGTATAACAGAATAATAGAGAATATGCTTTAACGTATCAAAACAGTAATTCCGATATTATTGCTAGGTGCGAAGAATTCAAGTTTTTTTTCTTTTTTATTTATTTTACTCCGAGTTTTACAATTTGTCCAAGGGGACATTTGGTAAATTTGTACAACTGGGTTGCAAAATAAAATGTGGATGGTTACTCCCAGCGGGATACCATCTTCCAGATTGTCTATCTTATTTCTTTAGCGTGGTCAGTGAGATGCTTTTTTCTTAGTCTTCTTTCTATATGAAGGAATTCAAGTGTCGGATTGAAGAGACGACAAAAATATACCGCAGCTTGGAGTTTGTTCGTATAGGACTTGGTTTAAAAGTTTAGGGTTTACAAGTTTTCAAGGGCTTATGTATTAGGTTGTCCCGAAAGTTTCTTTCCTTTTGTAAGGAAACGGTAGATGCACAACCTCTTTTCGTTTTATATTATTTCACTGAATCATCCGCGATACATTTTCTTCTATCTCTATTATTATCATCCTACATGATTCGACAAAAATAATATAAAACAGAGAACGTGGTGCATCCGTTGTTTCCTTACAAGACGAAAGAAACTTTTCGGACAACCTAATACTATAGGAATCTTCTTAAGTGGGACGTTCTTGCCTGGTCGAACTTTGGGCGTCTGCAGAGATCTTTAGGTCAGTGGATCGTGCGACGATATCATCGAACAAGGATTATTTCGTGTCTTTTTTTTTTTTTTCTTTGTCCACTGCATGCCGCGCTCCGCGTCGGTGTAAGATAACCGACTTCAAAACGAAGCAACTTCCTTTCGCGTAACTGCGATACGATTTCGGTCGTCGGAAATAGCCAGCCATTCGAGAACTGTTTTTCAAAAGCATTGTTTATCCGACAACGCGGCGAGTTCGTGGAATCGAGCGTTTTCTTCGGAAAATCTCGACTCACGATGTCTCCGGCGCAACACATGCCCCGAGCCGTTTATTTCCTGGCAGCTTCTGAAATTTATTCATTCACCTAACGAACGTCTCGGTACGAGCTATGAATAGGTAAGGGCCGGTGCTTAAGAGGCCAGAAACAAATCGTCCCTCCCACCTCTTGCCTCTTCCTCGCCATCTACAGTCCTTCCACGGAAGATGGAGAAAAAAGAAGAAGAAGGAGAAAAAAAGAAGAAGCAAGCAGAGGAGGAAGGAGAAACGAAAAGAAAAAAAGAAAAACAGAAGATAGAAGTGGCCACGATTCATATTGTAATTTCGAAAGCAGGATCCATTTATCTTGCCGGGGCGAGGGAATTTTTACAGGAGATTCGTTATCCTCCGCCGTCCGGGAATAGCAGCGGTGCGGAGCAAGAGGCAGGAGAGAAGAAATAAAATGGGAAAAAAGAAAAGAAGAGAGAACGAAGGGACGTGGAGGGAAAAGATGGTCGATGAAGAAAGAAAGAAACGGCGGTGCTGCTCATCGACTCGTGACCACAATGAACCGTTTCCGTGATAATAAAACTAAACGTTGTTTAATTTGTATGAAGAGGCCTTCCAACTCTTTTGTCCCGGTTGTTCCGTGGCTTTTGTGTAACGCTCGAATACCTCGCGCCACGTTACGGTATAAAAATAGTGGATAAATGAAAAGGACAGGCAGAAATAGATACGAGATTGTTAAAGCCACGTGCAAAACGTATAAAATGTAAATTCTACAATGGAGTGCTGTCTTTTTCTTTTTCTTTAGAATTCTTTTTAAAGGAACGTTAGTTAGATCGTAGCATAAATCCGTCCTGGTTTCGTTGTACCGTTCCGCGTCCTCCCTTTTCATTCGTACACCAAGTTCGGCAACATTAAATTCAACGTAAAGGTATCTTGCTACTCTCATCCAAGGAATGGAAAACCTATCGATGGACGCATTAAGGGACATGTAGTTTCGCACAAAGAAAGAAAAGATATTGGCGAGTTTGGACCTGAACGCTGGAGAATACGAGACTTTGCGTTGACGGAATTTTCTTCAGAAGTGACCGAGATATTGACCGAATTCGACACTGATAATAAATAAAATAGCGAAACATCGTGCTCAACGGGACGAACGCGAGATTCGGAATCGAAGACTAAAAGGACGAAAATGGAAGGGGAAGAAAGGAAACTAGTCGAACAGTCCTTCGTCAAGCACCTACACGCGTCTGCGTGTATCCTCCGCTTCATCCGGTCGATCTTCAAAGGTCAACCAGATTGCGTAACCCTTTGATGGCCAGTGGATGGCGAGAGAGATCTCTGCGACGATCGCCTCGATCCACGATCGAGCGAGCCGTAAACGAACCGCAGAGACGAGTAGGTACGTGGATCGCGAAACGCGGACCGAGCTCTGGCTGGCGATCAGCAAAGAGAAAGAAGGACACGAGGCAGCAAGGTGAACAAGAGAAAAAGAGAAGGTGGTTGTTGTTGACACTCGGGGTGGCGATTCTCGAACCAGGTGGCGGCCGATTGGCGGTGCTAAAATTGAGCGGAGGCGCGATTGGCCGAGCTTGCCTCGACCTCTTAGTCATCGTTCCGGATTTGGAAAATTGGCCAGTTGCCGAATTTCCTATGCCCTGCCGAAGGGTTTTCTTCTACTGTTCCTTAAGGAGATCCACGGAATCGAAAGAGATCGCTTTCTTTTTCTACCAAAATCCTTTAAAATAGGAAAAATGTTGATCAGGCAATTCGTCCGTTTATTTTCGTACAGCCATTTATTTTGTTTAATATCGCGCGAGTATTAGAGCGCGGTAACCCTACTGTTATTTACACGATTGAAATTACATTAAAATCGTTTTTTTTAAAACGTGCGTGAGTCACGCGAGTTGAAACTTTTCCATAGGAAGAAGGCTACGTTATGGGTTACGTCGACGTCTCGCGCCTTCCAGTCTCCATTCCCTTCTCTTTTATTTCGCTTCCACTCGAACGTCCCGTTGGACAAATTGTAAAACGCAGAATAAAATAAACAAAATAAAGGAAAAAGAAAAACTTCCACTTGTTCGTTTCGCGGAGGAAAGTAGTTGTCCCTTTCGTTCGAAGAGTCGTCGTAGGAAGATTTTAAGCACGTTCCGTTTCATTTAGTATTCCCGAAATATCGTTGGTACAGGATTTCCCAAGGTGATTAAAGGGGAATTTAGCTAAGCAAGGGTTAAAATCGATTGGCGGCATTACGAAAGATTAGCAGCTGGAACGTTTACTGCCGTATCGTTGTTAGAAAGTGTTTAACGATTAAGATTACCGAGTTAATTGATACGCGTAGGTGTATTAGTTAGGTAAAATTTAAACCGCGAATCTTATCGAGAATTATCTAAATGACTTTTGAAATTAGTCGCCTAAATTGGTTACTTAAGATTTCGGTAGATTATGTATCAGTACGATCTTGTTTCTTTTATACCTCTTAACGATATGTCGAAGTTCATTGTCGGACGTTACACGATACAACTGATTCGTCATCGATACTAGGGAAGCTTTAATCAAAATTACCTAACGATTATTATTCTACGTTTAATCTGAGCTACGTTCTACTCCGTTTTGTTCGCACCACGTTCGCCTTGGTCTTACATTCTCCTAAATCAAAATTCCTATTACACTCGATGAATGAAAATCCTCTACTTCGTGTGTTTTAATCTTGCAAAAGAATGTTACAATGGGCCACTGAATAATGCTCGCTCCATTCATTTTCGTCTTGATTGCCTCTTCCTTGTGTACTCGCAGTGACTCACGAAAGTAACAGCTCTTTTTTTATTATTATTATTTTATTTGCATTTGACGATTTGTCCAACAGGACATTTGGTAAATTCTTATATCACTGTCGAAAAATAACGCGTGGATGGTTACCCCCAGCGGGATACCGTCTTCCAGATCGTCGATTCCACTTGTAAAGTAACAGGTTGCCTTCGTTTCCAAACGTGTCGTATTAAAATGCTATTGCTGAATCGTAAAGCGACGTTAAAGTGAGAAAAAGGAACGAGTAAAATGTACTCGTCCTGCCTTCTGTTCTGTGTCCATCATCGATCGATCCGACTTGCGCGAGCAATCGTGTCTCTATTTATACAGTACATTACTGCTTGTTTCTGTTTAAAAGTCGTCCAATATTCAGAGTTTGCTCCCAATGCCGGGGAGCAAAAGAAAAACGAGTTGGGCGTGGAAAAGGAGGAAAGAAGAAAGAGGAAGACGAGGAGAAGTAAGAACGGTGAAATGTCAACGTGCAGCGAGGAAACGAATCGTCGATGATTATCGTCGAGTTTTATTGCACGCCAGCCACGTTCCTCGGATCGTTTAATTTCTCGGAAAAACGCATTCACCCCATTCCGCCGCGGCGTGAAGCCGCGGCACGTTGGCCTTCGGATTATGCGGTAGGCAGAAAGCCGCGTTTACGCGAGAGAACACTCGTCGGAGATGGATTCGAAACGGTGACCCTGGCTCACTGACCCTTTTTAACCAGGGAACCTTCGCTCTGTCTCGTAAACAGTGCTCCGGACAGAGAGGCTCGAATGTCGCAATCGTTATGGCGATCCGCGGCCGACTGGCTGCAGCAGCATCCTTCGAGCTTCGAGTTTTCTTTTTTCGATCAACGAGATCAGCAAAAGAAAACGAATCAACGCGTTTCCCACCGACAAACGCCCGCTTTATCGTGCCTCGTGTTCGGTCTCTCCTGCTCCCGGATGGCTGGTTCTTTCGAGAATTTTCACGTACAAGAGGATAACATGCTTGCGAAATGTTTGGCCACGTCGATGGTTACTGTTTTACGACCCAATTTTCTCGTTAAATGAATAATCTCGCCAAATATAAACTCTGCTATATAGCCGTAGCTACTACGATTGTCTTCTTCGCTTAGTACTTTCCTTAGAGCGTTCGTTTGCAACTGTAAACGGTTTAATCCGTTCCGCACGAGCATACGATGACGCGAAAGACGTCGGATTTGCTCGTAATTTTACGATCAAAATACGCCTTTGTCGGAGATAAACGAGCGTGTGTGGGCACGTTTTAACCAGTTAGCCGTTGCGATCTCTTGTACGTAAACTACGTGGCAAAAGGTAAGCGATGACGAGGTATACGCGTTAAACGCAGAGTACGTTGTGTGGCTGTTATAATATTGTTTTTTTTTTTTTTATTTCTTTTATTCTGCGTCTAACAATTTTTTGTAAAATGGGACGTTGGTAAATTTGTACATCTTTATAATATGGAATTAAATTGTGAAGAAACGACCGTTTCATTTTCTAGTTTTATTACCGACAGGGCTCGTCGTAACGGAAAATATCGTCGTTTCTTCGCGACGCGACGAGTACGGAGTACACTCGTCAAAAACAGTCGACTCGGTTAAGCGGCAGCGTTGTAAGTGTTCGCGTTTTAACAAGCAGATTCTGTCGGTAAGATTTCATTTGATCGAGTATTAAAAGTTGAATTTCGTCGCGGTAAATGGAATCTTCGTAAATGGAATTCTACCGTACTGCACGTTCTTTGGAACAAGTTTTTGATTTGGTCGCGGTGAACGAACAGTGCAGGAAGTCGTAAATTCCGCGGCTTATCAGCCGGTTATTATCATTCGTAACGCGGCAGGATCTACAAACGACTTTATCATCGGCAAAGTTATGGATCTGTCGACGGTCTACATTCTCGACACAGTATTTCCATTACGAACAATATTCTCGGAGATCGTCGTCTCGAGGAAAAGATCGTTAAACGCGACGGAAAGATCGACAAGATGGCCGCCGTTCGCAACGGCACTTCTCGCTGCTTAAAATTCGTCTAATGCTCTTTCCTCCCACTCTTTCTTCGTATTTGTCGAGATTTCGTTGGACGAACGGGCGAAACGTAAGTTAGAATCCAGATTATCTGGATTCCCTTTTTTCGTCCAATTTTCTCGGATACGAATGTTCGATTTGATCATTGCGATGTTCAAAAAATAGGACACTCCGAGCTTTTATAGACTGTAATATATATGTATTTTTTTTTTACCAAATGTCCCGTTGGGCAAATTGTAAAACACGAAATAAAATAAAAAAAAATATATATATATATTTATATATAGCAAACGTGGGTTCTTTCGATATTACAAGATACCCGATTCTATTCCTAGGAAATCCTCTTCTTCCAATAGGTTAACAAATTCTTCTGCGTCGTTCGTTTTTTATTTTCTGCGACGATGATTGGTTTTTCTTCTTCGAGCGATCAGTTTCGTTTCAACCAGCGTGTAATTAAAATTCCATCAGGATAACGATATTCCTTGGTGGATGACAATGAAGCAACTCGAAAATAGGAAGCCTTTCAGCGTTTATCGGAAATCTATCGAGGCACACGGTCTCTTGGACCAAGAATAAATGCGCAGTTGTATGCAAATGTTTTTAACGCCATTGATTCAAACGACGATCACGACGTCCGATCGGAGGAGAGTCAACGCGAGTCGATCATTCTTAATTCCGTATATGTGCGATAATTACCACGCTCGAGGGAACCGTCGACTAACGCAAGAATTTTAAATAGATCTTATCCCTTCGTAGCTGGCTGACGCCACTTTGCTGGACAGAAAAAAAAGAGTTTCCTTCTATTGCTTCTTCGCAGATCCTCGGATCGAAAATCCGCTTTCTAATCGCAACCATTTGTTATTTACCTTTGCCTAAGTACGTTGCCCCAAAGGTAATTTCTTAGATGGTACGTACTTTGCTGAAGCGAGTGTACAACCCTGCCGACCCTACAGCTAGATCCGGTAATTACACCAGGAAACAGAATCCATGAAAAACCATAATGCAAAGCCTCCTTCTTCTTCGTGCCTGCTCGTTAATCATTCGTCGCCAACAATTTCGAAAACAATTTATCACGGCACTTGGTTGCGAACTTCCAGCGAAAGTTACCGCTTTGTTGCTTACTTTCTTACGTTATAACCAATGGTCAAGGAAGAAATTGGTAGACACGCGAGAAAATACAAGGAAAGAATGGCAACACTTCCAAACCAGCTGGCTGTTGAAACGAGCAAAACTCATCTAGAGAGAAGACTAAGAAAAAAGCATCGCACTGACCTCGCTAAAGAAATAAGATAGACAATCTGGAAGATGGTATCCTCCTGGGGGCAACCATCCACGTGTTACGTTGCAATAAAGTTGTACAATTTTACCAAATGTCCCGTTGGACAAATTGTAAAACGCAGAGCAAAGCAAATAAAAAGGAAAAAGAACTTTCTCACGTTTCTCGTACTACTTGGATAATACGATTGAAATCATCGACTGGAATTTCCCTGACGATATCGCTTCGATTTTGATACTTGGAAATTAGATTAGAAGAAAATAACGCTGAAACAGACTGGAAAGCGTGGGTGATTGTTCCGAATGCCGTGCGACTATACGCGTTTCTTCGTTTGAGTTTGTCGTCCGATTCCTGGTTTCTTTGTCCTGCCTAACCGCGATAAACGATCGCGCAATATCTACTATCGTACCAAGTATTTTAATCCTCTTCTGTATATATTTTTACCTGGGATGGAATAGCCACGGCAATGGCTCGAAACCACGAAACTCGATACTTTGCGCTATTTTCGTGCCTCGAAATTCTCGAAATCCGGAAAAACCATAGTTGGTACAATTTACGAGAATAATAGCTGCGTGAATTTTCAAGTGACTGTAAATTTACCTTCAGTCAAGCGCGTATCGACGATCCAATTTTTCATCTAGGCTTCGAAATTCCTTTCGATTGTCATCGTTCGATCATCGATCCCGAAAATCCTGACGTTCCTAAGAAAGAAAGGGAGAAAGAAAACGAAGAAAATTAATTTTTCTTCTAATTTATCTACGTATCTTTGCGTCGAATTCGGGAAATATTTCAACAATGGGGAAATACGATTCGTTCGAAAATGACTCGAAGGATGCAATAGGGTTAAAATTGGCTTCGTGGGAATCGATCGGTTTTTTGGATCGATTCGTTGAAGGTTCGTCTTGTAGTTATCTTATCGTTGATACGACGACTTGTGCTAATAACATTGGTTCCTCGAACGATAATATCGACCTATTTACCCTGAATTATCGATACATCGATACACGATTTCGGGAAATGGACGAAAATTAAAGACTTCTTCAATTTGCTTTTCGATAAAAAGACGACGATAATTATTTTCGGAGATTTAAACGTCGAAAGTATTTACTACGAACCGTACAAACAGTATTTCAGGAATTTTCCATTTTGCGACGCGTTCTTTAATTTGTCAAACTCGAATCATCCCTTAAGATAAAAAAAAAAAAAAAAGAAAAAAGAAACGCAAATCAAAGTTTCGTCGAATTTCGTGTCAACTACGAATAATTCCGAATATTAATCATACTTTTCTTCCGTCTGCAAAGCTTCTGCTTTAACAGCCATCGAACTCGAGATAGAAAAGTCAAGACGGGCAAGGAATTTGTTAACTTGAAAATCCAAGTATCTGGCTTTTCCGCCGATCGTCGAATAAATCCAAACGATCGCTCTGAATATCGATCGTATCTTTCTTGTATCCTCTCTTCTTCTCTAACAAACGCTTCGAACGACTGACAAACTCGAGTCAACCCTCGTAAACGTTTCAAAGAAACTAGAAAGAATCTCTCGGCGTAAAGTGGCGACAAAATATTTCCATCGTGCTTGCCGAGCAGACCTAGTAGACTAAAACTGTCAAACAACCTAAACCGCAACCGTGAAATATCATTTACACTTTCTTCGAACCTTTGCCTTTCTTCGACTACCGTTTCAAACCACCGTAGTCGCGGTAAACCCCGTCAAGCATCCGACCTATGAGAATGTAGCAAAACAAAATTTCTCAAAAATGTCTGCCAGCCAAGTCTTCGAATTGTCCCTAAGAAAACACGGTAATTATCGAATCACGTTCTGGCAGAGGGATGCGTACAGCCAATCGCTTTATCACGTCGCGGTTGACCTCTTTAGAGGCGTTGCAACGCGAAGCTGGTTGCGCAACGTTGTGTCATTAGACTTTCCTCGAAAAGCAACGCGTCCATAAATCCCTTGTAGCTGTTGACACCGCGTAACCGTACAGCGGGTCTTATTCACCGGTTTATTTTTAAGCGTATTCCCCTCTGTGTCGGCCCGAATTACGTAAGGAGCACGTTTGAAGGGTGAAACGTCGCCGAGAGTTCGGGGTGTGTTCCTCGCGACGAGATGGAACCAGGCCAGTTGTCTTCGAAACAGATTGTACTTCAACCCTGGGACGAAATTTATTCGACGTCCCTTCCCTTTCCACCAATTAATTTTCCTCTCCCACTCTTTATACTCCCGTTTCTTGCGGCAAACGAGTCGAGAATTATTTATCGCCGGTTCTTCGCTTTCGCGATCAATCCTCCTCGTTCAAGCTTAATCGTCGCGGCCAAGCTATACGGCAGCCGAACGTTGAAACGCGGACAGCCGTCTTAATCTTTTTACGAGGCTTTCGATTTTTCATCTACTTTATTTTCTTACTTTAAAGCTTCTTCCGTGCGAATGCCTTGTGCAAACGTGGTAAGGAATATTTAATAAACTAATGGAATTAGTTTTTCTCGGTGTAAGAAACGCGCGATCTATTTCATTCGAGCATCGTAACCGTCACGAACGAAACGTTCAAGGTCGCGTCATAAGAGACTAAACTATCTTTAGTTAAAAAATAGTGTTCGATTAATCGATAACCATCGATAACGGTTACCGGTAGCGGGAAAAGAAACGTTATTCGTATAATCGGAGCAATTAAAAATTACCATTTCCAGATCGTGTCATTTTTTCAGACATTTCTTAGTAACCGACTTCTGTTCGAACAAACGTTAATTTTTACCGAACGACTTTGTTCCAAAAAACCTCGAAGATAATAACCGCTATTTCGAACGTCTGATTTTATTTATTCGCCCGTTTTTCTTTGTTCGCTCTTATTCCAACGAAACGGTCTCTAACCGTGATCGATGATAATAAGAACAATTATCAGGAATTGCGGATTTGCGTAGATTCTCGGTAGCGGTTCTAGTACGAGATTCGTCAACTAGCATAGTCACCGGATTCCTCGTTTAACGATGATAAAAGCGCAAGGTCGTGATCGGTAAGGGTCAACCTTGTCACCAAGCTGTGCCAATTATCTCTCCTTGGATCGAGATTCGCGAGACAGTGCGAGCATCGATGCAAATTCTTCGTGCGAATCCAACAAAGCTGCGCTGTAATCTTCTCAACGAATTTATTCCAATCTAATTCCATTTAAGATTATCTTTACGAGCCACGAAATATGGAAATTGATTTCGATCTAAACGATGATTTCAAATGTCAATAAATCTCCGAGGTTACGCGAGAGAAACGTATTTGGAGTCGTTATCTATGAAATTATTCGAAGGTATCTACGTTTCTATTTAAATGTATAGTATAAGCCCCATGGGCGAGACAGCTGGTCGCCTGCTGACCCCCATGACGCTACAAACGCTCGCCTCTCTTTTTCGTATCTATAGGGTGTCCAACGTGAATTGTATTCATCCATGGAGTTGGAGTCCTGAAGAAGAGCGAGGAATTCCACGTCGAACGCGCAAAGTTAATCGAAAGAGAAATTTACGCTTTCTAAATATAAAAGTACGATCTGCAGGCTGTCGAAGCGGAGCTCGAAGAAGAAGAGATCGGACGAAGTATTGGTCGTTTTCCGTGTATAGATCGATAGAGGCGGACTAACGTGGGCGATCGATCGTCAAATTAAGATTGATTATCGGACAATCGTCGTGGGATGACTAGGAGACGAAGGAAACGCTCGATGGAAAGTCAGCCATTGAAATTCTCGAGCGTTCTTGCAGCACGTGGCTGTTGGTCGGGAAGCCCGAAATTGACGCGTATTAACGATGCCCGTAGCGTGGGACTACGTCTTCTATCCGTCAGCTAGAACCTTTTGTCGCTTACGATTTAAATTGATCTTTTTCTTTTCACGAATCCAGCGACAGAGTAAACGGCAAGGTCGACGAATAACGAATATAACGAGGAACCGCGTAACTCGATCTTTTTTATTTATTTTACTCCGCGTTTTACAATTTGTCCAACGAGATTTTGGTAAATTTGTATAACTTTGTTCTTCCGGATTGTCCATTTTATTTCTTTAGCGAGGTCAACGGGCTGTTTTTTTCCCCTTAGTCTTCTTTCTATATACGAGTTTGTAACTGGATCTTATAAATTGATTTATATCGCGCGGTTTGCTTGGTATCGGCGATGTAATAAGAAAATTAGAAAACGTGCCAATGAATTTTCACTTGTATCCGCGAGTTTCGTAAGGATATCTACGTACTTGCGTATTTCGGCAGAGAGTTCTTCGCCGGCTAACGAGAATACACGGTAAAAGAATTCTCTGCCGAAAGATCTTTCTCTCTGCAAAAGTTCCAAAGCGATAATACGTTTCGCTGGAAGAAAGGGGTCGATGGTTCGCGCGTTACGAGCCTGAAGCGTACTTTGGGGTGCGATCGGTGATCGCGTGTGTCAAGGGGATAGAGGAACAGCCGGCGCGGCGTAAAAAAATCGTCGGTCGAAGAGAATTGGAAGCAGCGCGGCACGTTCTAGGCGATCCATAGATCGCCATTGATATTCCACGCGTGCGGCACGGTGCCGCATTATTCCGAGGCGTGCACGCCGTCTGAATAAAACGTTCATGCACCTTACAATCGGCTCTCGACGCCGATTTGTCGGCAAATTTGTCGATACCGATTGCTATGCTCGCGCGTCTGGGTCACGGACGATTTGCAAATTTATTCCACATATTCTCCTTGTAATTTTCCTTTGCAAATTGTACGATAGTCGAGATGGTTCGTGGTAAGTTTTGCCGAATCTGATGATATTCTTTCTTCGGCTTTAGAACGTAGGCGCGTGCGTACATTTGTACAGACACGAAAACAGACAAGAAACACCTTGGAAGTTTCTAATTTTCCTAATCGAAGAGTACCAGGTATTACGATTTTTCGACAGAGTCGTGGAGAAAATGGTCGTATCGGCGGATACAGCCGGGGGACACTTAAGCCTCGTAATCTCGTAACGCAATTCTTTCGGACGACTAATTCGACGAAGTGAGCAAATGGCCCCTTCCGTTCGGTTTTCTGAGGGGAACCGGACGAAAATCAATACCGGCTATACAACCAGGCCCCCTATTCGTGCCTGCAAACCGCCAAGTTTCTGGGGTTTCGTGCAGAAACCGCGTTCCCCGCGTTATTTCGCCAATCGATAAATAATCCACCGATAAATAGGTAGCGATTCCGTAAAGTTTCAGTCGTCGGTCGTTAAAACGAAATACGAAACCTTTTGTAACGCGCAACGAATAAATACGATATATATTTTGTAAAGCAAAGGTATCGACAAGTTGGAAAAAACGTTCAAAGTATTGCTTGCCTTAAAAGCATTGCGCGACACGATATTTCAATAATCTTTAAACCGTGCGTGCCATTTCGTTATTTCTTCGATTACCACGTTTCTCCGGAAGACGGTGTCCCGCCAAGAGCTAACCATCCACGTGCCATTTCGCAACAAAAATATCAAAATCGACCAAATGTCCCGTTGAACAAATTGTAAAACGCAGAGTAAAATAAATAAATAAATAAATAAATAAATAAATAAAAAAAAAGAAAACTACTGTGTTTCAAATACATTCAAATAATTCTCAATCCGCTATTTCACGCTCTGTTCTCTTTTAATCCTCTCGATCTCTCCTATCACCAATATTTTATTCTCTTCGGCTATTACCTTCGAAAATAAGGTTGAAGCAATTTCCAAGGCACCGTTTCTTCGCCGCCCGTTGCTAACAAGAGTGTCTGTACCCGTTCTTTCAGCTCGCTCGAACAACAATACGATTCTTTCATCGAGCGTTCCGTTGCACGAGCGCAATATTCGTGGCGAGAGCCGGTATCAGCCGGCTGACAATCGTTAATTCTTCACGCGGGGCAACAATTGTCAGTGGTTCTCCGGTCTGGCTACGATAAACGCGCGTGTCCCTTGTAATTGCTTCCTGGTGCCCCTTTGTGTTCGCCTTTTCTTTGCTTTCGCTGGCCGAGGATCCAAGTCGTACCGCACCGCCATTAAACATACATGCTGTCGGCCATTTACGTAACGCACATCCGGTTCGATAGATTTGCCGATAGACCAAGCTCGGTTTTACCGTCTGTCTCGCGAGCATTCCGTTTTGCTTTTGAAAAATAACGTTGCCTTGGAAAAGCGCGTTTCGTAATAGCCATCGGGTCGAGTTATTGAAAGAGAAAGATACGAAACGTTCTTTAGAAGAGACCTTACACGCCGCGCGATTAATCTCTTTGAATATCTTTTGACACGTACGTAGATCTCGTTCGAGAAGAGGAAACGAGTTGTTTAGTTTCCAACCGTGCCTGTATTTTTCGAGTTACCGATACGAACGAGCGATAGGGCAAGATCGTAAGGTCGAATAATAATAACAGGCACCCTTTTCGATGACCCAGTTGACCCTTGGTCCTACGAAGGCGAGATATCTTGGCACACCGTGTAAGTATGTAGGTCGAGATTTAGCGCCAGCGCCTCTGAGAAAACGACTGGTTCGCCTGCCAAACAGATCGAATTCTACGAACGCTATAAATCGATTCATACGTATCTACTGCGAACGTATAGACGAGAGCGTAGATCTCGTTCCTCTCCGACACGTTCCGCGAACGCGAACCCTGTTTCGGCCGCTCGCCTCATCCGTTATTGCTCAACAACCGTGATTCGACTAACGACGAAAGGTCGCGAACGTTCCGGCTGCAATTTGGACGAAACGTGGGCTCGTAGGCTCGAACAATAGCCAAAAATACCGTATTTTATAACGCGCGTATATTTTCTAACAAGTTGATTTTAGGTAGTGAAACAACGTTGAACGTTGGACGCGTCGGAAGGTAACGCGCGACCGTCTATAAATAGAAAACAATTTTGTTAACAATATTCCGTTCGGAAGCCACGATGCACCCTGTAGCGTTTTAAAAATGAAACAATCGGCTATTTTGCCTTCCCGTCGCGACAGGTAATTTTAGACATCCTCGATCATAGTCCGCTTCGATTATTTAAGACGATGTATTTCATTATTCAGAGGCTAGTCGGACAATTATATAATCGGATCTAATTTATACGAAATTTCCGTACAAGTTCTCTACGAGTTTTCCATTTCTTTTCCTTTTCCAGGCTCGCCCGTTTTGTTCGTAAAGCGACGTCAAATTGCCCATATCCGTAGAAATTTATTCGTCAAATTTATTTTTCTCCCGCGATCCGCGTAAGATACGCCAGACTTTGCGTAAAGCTGCCACTCGTTCGCGTCGAAAAATTATCTACGAAACCTATGGTTTCCCCTATTGACCGGTGGAAGCGACGGGAAGGCGGACACAGAACTTGGACGATGGGTACCAGTTCGCCCACGACGCGACCCAACTGTTCTCTCGTGACCAAATCGAGCACGGTGTCCTCTCTCCTGGCCCGCTATCACGGCGAAAATTTACGCCCCGTCGTTTTTACCGTTGAATTTATCCGATCGTCGCCCCCCTACAGCTACTTCTATCCTGTTGCTCTCTCGGATAGCGTTTGGTCTGGTCCGTTATCGAGTCGTTAAATTCATATTTTAAGACCGCCGCAGCATAGAATTTTATCTCCATGGGGAAAACATCGTGCATGCTTATTCGCGTAGGGATAGAGGAACGTAGGAAACGAAGCGAGAGGCGAGAGGAGAGGACGAGGAACGGAGATGAGAAAGAAATAAAGTGGAAAGCGAGGAGGAAAGCGAGGAAAAGACGGAGGAGAAGAGATCGCAGAGCGAGAGCGGTAAATAAATTTAGCAGAAATAAAACTGTGTTTCGCCGGGATTTCGTTCGAACCGAAACGAATCGAAGTAGTTAATTGCACGGATAACGTTCGCTTCGATGATTGTGCAAAGAGCTTGCGCAATCAAAGGCACGTTCCACGTTCTCGGCGATATGTTTCTCTCTTTTTGATTTTTTACTATTACGAAACATAATCGGCGAACTGATTAATCTAGAAGGCGAATAAAATGCATAAAAATTAAATGGGCCAATTTAAATCGTACTAAATATTAATTCCACTCTAAATTATAGATTTGGGCCAGATTATTCTCGAGTACACGCTCGCACGCGCGCATATATTTCTTGCTCGCGCAGATCCAATGCTACGAGGAACAAAGTCCTGTAATTAATTGCTATCATAATTCGAGTAACGTATTACCGTACGATAAAAACCGTGGAAATTTTCATGACAAGCTGATATTAATCAATCTCATTACCCCCTTCCCAAGTATTACGAAAACCAAATAAAAGCTGTTTATCCGCTGCAATTAGCAGAACCGTCCCTCTAAACTCTAAACCATGGCAACCTTTTCACGGTCTCGTTCTCCCTGAGCGTGTTGCATGCTCGCTGCAATTACGCCAGGTCTCGGCGTGTATTGCGAGGACCGTGATGGCTCTGCTCTGACTCAGCCAACGATGACGTAGTTTAATACGTGCTACGTGTAGCAGTCGATGTTGGTTAGAGAGAATACAAATACACGTGCGAGAGGAGACGCAGAAAAGGAGCAAAACGCGGGAACGAAAGCACGGTTGATGCGGTTGCTGCAGGGTGCACGATGACGCGGTTAGTCTGTTTACCGCGATGACGTAGGTCAGTTATCCACCTCGATAGAACGCCACGTCCCCGTTGCGTAATCGCCACGTGGGGATTTATTCGTGACGTTTGTTTTCGTCGTAGTTCGTCGGCCCCTGTCGCCTTTTTCTTCCCTTCTTCTCCTTTTTTCCAACGCGAGACAAAGGTACGTTGCTTTAACCAGGCTCGTTGAACTCTCTCTCTCTCTCTCTTTCTTTTCTTTTTTCTTTTTTTTTTTTTTTATTTTTGGTTCTTTCGAATGCAAGACTTTCCTCGAAACGAAAGCATCTCAACGAGTTTCGATCGATCGGTCTCCGCTCGATTTGCTGGAAATTTATAGTCGAGAAAATGTAAATTCGCGTAATCGCTGACTAAATAGGACGTATCCTCCGATTTCTCGAGCAAATTCTTGCAACTTCGGTATCTTCGCTTTTGCGTTAATTACATACTGTCCGACGATAACACGATGTTTCACGAGCGTTTCATATAAGCAACAACCGTGACGTAAGGATTTATGGGCTCGGTGTCGTAATTGTTACGCGATAGAAACGCGATGGATTTTCAAGTCGAGGCCGGCCTTGTTAGCGCGAAACGAGTACGTACTTACTTACTTACTTACTTACTTACTTACTTACTTACTTACTTGCTTGCTTGCTTGCTTGCTTGCTTCCTTTCTTTCTGCTCGGTGAACGGCGAAAGCGAATTCTATCGATCGACAATTAACCTGCTAATTATTTCGCCTGCGCGAAATAAAACACGATCTTACGGAGGAACGTTTCGTTTCTTCGACACGAATTATTCAATCGTATCGTCTTGCGTTTTATCGTTCTTCGTATCCAGACTTGTGCCGAATTGATCGAACACGGAAAAAGAGTACAGAAAGAGTAATAAGAATGGAAAGAAAAACGCGTACGTTGCATCGATGTAATATCGATAATTGCCCCTTTTTTCCCTTAATATATAGATGGTTGCAATTGATCGCTGCGTTTGCGGCGGAGTAGTAAATACCAGAAACATCACCGATACCGTATTTCTCGAAACGAATCTCCGTTTTAATTTGAAGCGCGAACGTGGTTTTATCAGGCCGATATTCGCTGTATCAAAATCGAAAATACGCGACCGACGTATTTTGTTTCTAAACGAGTTCTCGCGCAAATAACCGACGAAACTCGTCGGCTTGCAGAATAATTTACCCGTTTTCTTTCTCAATTTCTCGCACAAACGCATTCGCGATGGAAAGAAGCAGAGTACAAGAGGTTCGCTATAACGACAGATTAAAAAAAAAAAAAAATAAAAGTAGACCGCTTCCTATTCTAACAAATCTCCTTTCTTTTCTCTCTTCAATTCTATGGTTTCGCCGACCGAAATATCCCACGATCGTCTCTGATCGATCCGTCGATCTTCCGCGAAACTCGGTTCGTAATTCGGTCGAGTTCCATTGAATTTGACTTGATTGGATTTATTTTACGCGGCAGATTACTGTTGTTTTCTCGTTTCCTTGGGCAGAGAAAAATGAAAAGTAGCGTAGGATGCGGCGTTACGAAATGGTTACGAGGCGAAACGAGGTCGTACAATGTTCACGATGACGGCGTTATCTACGAATAGATAACGATACCGTACAACGATAAGAACAAAGCGTTACGCTGGCGACAGGAACAGATAACGCGAATTTTTCTCGTTAAAGGACATCGCTGCATTCTACGCGTTCTAACTCTTTGCGTTCCTTTTATCGTCGCTTATCAGTCGCAACCGTTATCGTAACGTACGCGTAAGATGGCTATTGCGTCGCGCTGCTATCTCCATATCGAAGGATAAGGAAAATACGTCACGAGTTTTCCCACCGTTCGTAACCCACCGTTATCTTTCGTACCGATAAACAATTAGACGAGAGTGTTTGCAGACGATCGTTGAATAATGAGATTTGTTTAGCTCTCGATTCGTTTTATCGTCCGTTTCGTTATTATTAACGTTACATCGATTATTTCTGATATTTAGTTGTTAAAATAGACGAGCAAGATAAACGACCAAGATACAAACAGTCGATCGATCGTCTAGGAAATAAAATTGCAGCTAAATAAAGTTGCCGATATGCACGTGCATGGTGTATGATCGTAGATCCACGATCGTCGGCTATGAAATAATTCTTAAGAAGAAAAAAAAAATCTAATCCAATTGCAATCGTCGATTAAAAGGAGAAAGGTATATTTCGGACGGTTTACGGAACGATAGCGAACCGGTGTTCGGTTCGAGATCGGCAACACCGTAACTGGATACCGTTCAAATATTATCGAAAACACGGGATCTCCGTTGGAACGTTGTTGATCCATTGGACGAGTACGTGAGTCACGTATCTATGCGACAGTCCGAATGGCCTGGCATACCAGCAGGTACGAATCACTTACGTGATCGTTAACGAAGCGGCTAGCTGTCTGCAATTGGTGTTACAAACGATCACCGATCCATTAAAAGTAAAACCGGAGGAGCCAGAACACCACGCCCTTTAATTAAACGTTCGTTCCACGCAACCTGCACGACCATAAAGAATTTCTAAATTTCCTTCCCTTCGGACTTTTCCTCTTAGTTTGTAGCTACGAGCGTTACTTCAATTAACAATTAAAAAGAACGCTCCTGACGCTTACGCCTCGCACGATCGAATCCTATTTTCGCGGGCTACCCATTGGCCACAGGTATCTGCAATCTCGAAGTGAAAAACGAAGGAAAACGAATCGATTGGAAACGCGACGATTTCCATCTCTACGGATAGAAACATCGCAAGGATTTTACGTCGAGCGGCGAACGAATCGTCGAATTTCAGTAGAGGAGACCCGAGTAGAGAAATCGTTGCGTGAATGAGATTACGAGACCGAGCGAGACGCGTCGGCTCGTCTTTGCTGGTTAACGCGTTAAAGCTAACCACGAGGAAGTATCGACGTCACGAATGACGTGGAATAGTAGAGAAAGGCGGGAATCCGTGGATGCTTTCGATGGCTTCGATTCTCGGAAGAATCGATCCGGTGAATGAGGTCGCTCGAAGGAATTCGAGTGGCCGTGAATCATCGCCAGAAACCGGAACTACGCGCGCCGCTTTGCCGTAAATCCTGCACCGATCGTGAATGAAATTTTCTCGGAACTCGGAACTCGCCGATGTTGCGTAGTACTACGGCAACGTTTTTTTCATTCCGCGGTAGTTCCACGAAAATTCTACCGACGCGAATCATTTCCTCGATGGATAGATTTACGAAACACACCTACGTACCGATGTTTTCAGCCAATTAATTATCGATTCGAGAGGAGAGGCAGCGCGAACAGAATTAATCGATACACGCGCGTTTCCGATCGTAATTGGTCGCGTCAACGCGTTTAGCGTGCATTACGTAAAAATACGTCTTCGTTGTATTTAACGCACGTTGAACGTTTTGCGGTAAACGTTTTGCCGATTTAAACGTTTACGTGTATTTTAAGGTTGTTTGCTTTATCGTTGTACTATAATTATAATATTGATTTTCCTACGTATTAGAAACTAGCCTTCAAGTTTGTTTCTTACCAAGTTATCCGGCGATCTACCCGAATCTCACAGATAATTTAGTATGTAGCGTGTCCTGTAACCGATTAGGGGCGATTGTCGGTGAAAAGAGAAAATTCGTCGAGTATGTTTAAACTTGATTTAAGTAAGGAAAAATAAACGTACGCTCGTCGAATTTCCAAACGCCGGATTTTCTCGGAAACCGAGTGTCACGTGAAAACAATTTGTTCTTTATTTCCGTCTTATCTTTTCACGTAGAAGAGTACTACACTCGCCATTCGATCATGCCATCCTGTATACGTTTACAACAGTCGTCGAAAGTTGCCAGCTAAGCTCTGTAATTCCGCTGCGATTTAAATCTTACGTTAAAGAATTCTACCTTAATTAACGATGTACTCATATAGAAGGAAGACCGAGAAGAAAGCATCCCGCTGATCTCGCTAAAGAAATAAAATAGTCGATCTGGAACAACAAAGTTATACAAATTTACCAAATGTCCCGTTGGACAAATTCTAAAAATGCAGAATAAAATAAATAAAAAAGAAAAAAATAAATTAACGATGTAACGTGGAAGATACTACCAGCGCTTCGCTACCGACCAAACTTCCAAAAATGTCAATCATTTATCGAAAGTATTCGTATTTCCAAAGATATTCAAAGATCGTCGCGAGCGACCACTTTTCCCTTTTTCTCGCCCTCGTATCGAAAAGGGGCAATTGAAAATTCACTGGTCGCTCTCGTCGCGGCTTAAAGCCGCGCGAGGTGGAACAGAATGGAAAAACGTGGTTGGCCACGGTGACGAGGAAAAGGGGGAAAGGGTGAAACTCGAGCACGAGTAGCACGACCCAGAAAATGGGCGCAACAGGTGGCGGCAGGTATGCGGCTGCCGGGGGATGACAAGCAGCCGGTGACTCATGGGGTTACACCGGGAATGTTGATCGTTTCTGCTGGATTCCTGCCCTCTTGAACCGTTCTTTCAGCTTTTTGCCCCGCAACGTCTTTACCCGGTGACTCACGATCCGCTCGCACAACTCCTCCTACGTTCTTACACCTGAGGAAACACGGGACGGTTCTTTGTTTGGGACAGTCTGTTTAATGGATACCGATAATCCCTTTGGGGTTTCGGTCTATTACCACGACGCGTCATAGTTGTATTTTCTGTCT
Source organism: Bombus waltoni (assembly GCA_014737395.1). Taxonomy (NCBI): domain Eukaryota; kingdom Metazoa; phylum Arthropoda; class Insecta; order Hymenoptera; family Apidae; genus Bombus; species Bombus waltoni. Next base: position 3,429,491 of record JACXII010000011.1, on the reverse strand, counting down.
GGGAACGTAGCTGGAGATTATAATTACGTCGATTACCTTCGAAACAAATTCCGAAGCTTCAAACTCTATCGCGTGCATCTCGTAAACTTTAAAAGCGTATTTCCAGATGGCTGTATCGTTTTTTGAAGAATCACAAGAATACTTCGGGACGTCGTTCTAAAGGTCGCTGGTTATCGCCAAGAAGAGAAAAAAAAGCTAGAATTCTTTTTATCGATGAATAGCAATTGTTCCCGTGCCGATGGTATACCGATAGATCGTTAATCCGCTACGAAAAAAAGTATCGTGTTCGCGTGTACAAATACCGCAATCTTATCTCCGAGTGAACGCGGTGATACCGCAATTACGATCTACGCAACGAGTACACGAAAAAGTTTTATCGACAGAGTTCGTATTCGATCGATATTGATAAAAATGTCAGCCTCAGCCACCTGTTTTATCGACCGATGTATTTAATACCTAGTAATCGCAGTGTGAAATTAAAATTGGAACGCGAAACAACGAGGGTTTATGTCGATAATTAAGTAACAGAAGAGTTAAATGCCATTACCACTGGCCTGATCGCGTCGACCGGGAGGAATGTCGGTCCTATCGGTTTCTTATGCTCTTCGTATCAATAACTTGGCCTGTACTGTTACACCATTAAATAACGATAGCCCGTAAGGTTGATGGTCGTATCAGACGCGTCACTGGCGTACGGACACAGAGGAGAATTATCGTTCCCTCCGGACGACATTTCGCGAAACCATCAAATAGCAAATTCTAGATCGTACGTTCAGAAGCTAAAGTGTCGCTATATTTTAGTCGATGATAGATTCGCAATTAACCATACGACGAATCAAAGTCGGACGCGACTTCGATCGGATTTGGATCGCCGCGAATCTGCTCTAGGCAAAGTTAGGGATACTTGTGTTTACAATGAAAGCAAACTAACCATCGAATAGGTACAGAGTGGCCTGTACCTGGACGAAATCAAGGCTAGACGTGGATTACGCTGACTGAGGTCAGGGCTGAGCGTGCTTTAAACTAGGTCTTTCGACGAATCTTTCGGTAACGAAGCGAAACAGAATCGATTGTTTTCTCAAAAAACAGTACCATCCGTCCCAATTTGAATCTAACGATTTCGCCATCTACAAATCTCGCAAACGATAACCCGTCTGTTCCGGAAGATCTGCTCGAGCAACCACAAAACTACGAAATTGATTCTTCTTCTTTTCTTAAACAGACATCCAAGACCAGCACACCGGTGGAGCGAGAAAAACGATCGATTTAATTCGTTTCTCGGAAAGAAGAAGAAGAAAGAAAGAAGAGAAGAGAAGAGAAGAGAAGAGAAGAGAAGAGAAGAGAAGAGAAGAGAAGAGAAGAGAAAGAAAGAAAGAAAGAGGAAGAAGGAAAGAGAAGACAAGAAGAAAACAACAGAAACTATTTATTTTTACTCGTCGCTGAATCCTCGAGTTTCTTGCTGTCGCTCCGCTCCCACCTCACTCGCCAACTTTTTCCATTTCCCTTCTGCTGTTCCGCTTTTTCCTTTTCTCGCTGGTTGGTCCTTTTGTTCAGGCTCTTTTTCTCCGGCGACACCGAAAAGAAACGGATCCGCGGAGCGTGGCGTTTGGTGGGCGGATCGATGACCTTGAATCTGGCTGGAGGGACCATGAGTCACGCTGCGGATTTCGTGTTTCCAGGAAAATTTTCCTGCGAACGCGACAATCGATGCGAACAGAGAGAAAGAGCGGCAGAAAGAGATCAACTTGCCGTACGCGAGCGCATCACTAGCTGTTCGTAATTTATCCGAGTCATCCGGCAGTGCAAGCGCGTGTAATCGTCGATGGGCTTCGAAGAGTTGACTAATTTTTTTATTCCGCTTGATTCGTTTCATGGACAAGCCGTGGGCGAGTGAAGCGACGATTTTCTATAGACGCGGATCGGAGGATTCGAGATGGGCAGCGAAGAGATAGCTCGGACCTTCTAAGAGGTTCGCCAGCTTCGCCAACGTTGCAACGATGCATCTCACGAGTCGTTGCATCGTCAAGCAATGAAATAACAATTTTTCGAGAGAGAAGTTGCACGACTCACGGATTCGTACACGTTCTCTGGTTACGTGGTCGATGAGCTAGAAAAATGAACCTGACGTTCTTCCGTATCAGCGACGCACTACGTACCACGTTCTACTCCTCGTTTTTCATATTTCTATACCGCTTGCTTAATTTCCCGATTAAACGAAACATAGATCGTAGGCTTTTAAATAAACAGGATCAGCTGCTGCAAAGCTGAACCAAACAAACTTAATTCCGTTGTAAAAACATTTACGAGAAACGACGATCGTTCGGCAGAGATAATTCGCCAAATAAATCTTTCCTTCGTCCGAAATTCTACGCCGTGGGCGTTCCACGGAGTTTCAAAGGCGAAGGGGGGAAAAACGAGAAGACGAACGATTCGCGATATATAGGCGTGTACGTTTATTGGCGATCGAACGGATGCAAGTGGCGACCTTTAAGGTCCTAATGACCGGCCAAACTCGGAGAAAACTGCGATCTAAGTTGCCGATCGAGCGACCGGCACTGGAACGCCAACGGTTTGCCCGAGGCTTTTCACAGTCGCCTTTTAAAGAGGCGAGATAACGTCGATAACTGGACAATCCGAGACCAGCTTAAGACCAGTTTTCCCCTTTCGGTTCTTGCCCGTATATTGCGACCGATTGCGAATTGTAAAAGCGAGCTGACGCGCGTACACGTGGACGTAGCTACGTATATATACGGTAGCTCATGAAAGTAAGTACGTACTCGAGGCTGGAACAGTTAGCATGGACAACGTTTACGTACGGTATATCTTGGGCGCTGTGTGTAAAACGTTTCGATGTTTTTCGTTCGCGTTATAACGACGTACGATTTCCATAATTATATCGGTAAAATTGAAGACCGGTCTGAAGATGTATATGGAGGCTGCGCGATGTATTTACAGCGCGTAAAGATAATGTTGATAGAAAATTAGCACGCGGTACGAATAACAGCTTTAAACGTGTAATAAGCGTAATTAACGTTTGATTATTTCGAATATTTATTTATTATTTTTGGTTTGTTTTGCTTTATTTTACTTTGAGCAATAAGCAACCTTCGACAAGGTAGATTACGACTTTCTGGCGATTTGAAGGGTTGACCAAGGGGTTAACGTATTGAGTAAACAGGCCTGACTCCGCTGATTTTCGAGTAATTATGAAACGAGTTCCGACGCGGAAGAACGAAGTCTCTGATCTTGCTTATCTCTATCTCCCTTCCCGGAGAGATATCTCTTTCTCGCCGTTTAAAAGATCTTGGTTTGCGAAAATAACGCAAATGTAAGAAAGAGAAACGGTATCGAGTAACGTGGCATTTAATATTATGAAGAAAGTCGTCGTATCGTTTTACAATTTCCTAAAGGATGTATGCGTATCGATTACAACGTTAATCGATATTGCGTCAATTTGAAAAGAAGAAACATCTGTATCAAAGTTTCAAATTACTGTTCTATATAGCTAACGATGCTTGTTCTGCACTGTGCTACCATCTAACGTAATTTGTCGAAATCTTCCTTCTCACTGACGTATTAACGGTCGATAAAATTGATAAAAGTACGTGATTACGTTTCGATTAATACGTAAATCGAAACACGTTTGATATCTTTGCTGTTTTAATAGATTTCATTTATACGCAATACGTGTTAAAAAATACAGAATCAAATAGGAAATATCGATATTACCGACGTATGGTAATACGTCCGTGTACGTTCACTCGGTACATCGCAGAGGGCGTAAGAACGCAGATCGGACTGCTTATTTATAAATTGACAAAATCGTGTATTTATTATTTATCGTTTATAACGTTTATTTCTCACGCAAAGTGGCTAAGATTATTTAGTGCATTTGTTGGTGATTACGATCTCTAGAACGCTAATATTTAATTCGTATACATTTCAAGGAAATAACAAAAAAATTATTATTAATCGTTTTTGATGATATCTCGCGGTAGCTTGTTTACCACACAGAGATCAATTTCTTGTCATTCTTTCGGATCCTCGTCAGATTCTTCTCGGATCAGAAAGCGATATCGGCTACGCATTCGTTACATTTTTCTATCAACCGATGAAGATCGAATCCTGTTTCGTTGGCAAATTATTTAGACGATCGGTGTCATAATTTGTGTCACATTGTCAAATTCTTTCAACGCGCGGTCTGCAAGTTATCCGAGGTTGTAGATATCGGTCGATTATTCGCGAACGATCTACGTATTTTCGGCGAAGCCTAACACCCGACAGACTTCGAGAAACTCTCTTCAAAAAAGAATAAAATAATCAAGGCAAAATATCGAAACAGCCGTCTCTCTAAATTTCGAATTCATTCCCTGAAAAATTACGTAACCTCAAACTGTAGCCGATAGAATTATCGCGACGCTTCTAACCGAGAAGCATTAAGAAATATATTTGAACGAACGTCGCTGTCGAATTAATCACCAAGAACGTTCCTCAATTTTCAAAGTCACGAATCCAGGCGATGGAAATAGAAGTCACGCGAAAAAAGTTTGCCTTTTGATGCGCAACTTGACTGAAACGTAAGGTCGCAAAATAAATGTTTCAAGAAGGATTATCAGTAAAAAGAAACAAAAGGGCATTCCATGTTCGCCACTTTACCGATTCGACAAAGAGTATTCTACGAAAATTACCGTTAAGAAATGACAGCAAGTATTACGTACGTGTGACTTGATAATTAGATTATCGCGGTAAAAATTACCGTAAAAAGATAGTATCAAATTTTAAACGCGCTTATCGACGTAGAAATATATACCGACTGGAAAATGTTAAATTGGCCACGTATCGCGAATGGTTCGGCCAGTAATTGGTACGAATTATTATAGTCACCGCTGTACAGATTAGCCTAATCGTCTTCGAGAGGTAAGTAGGTAACAGTAGCGTTTCTCATTTTGGAATAAGAATATGACGACACGTGTTCGTTTCTCAATCTTCGGTTAAAGTAAAAGGAAGGTCGAAGGAACAGGCAAATTGCGTGAACAGATAGGTAGATGTTATCGATTAATGGCATCGATCGAATACTCGTGCTCTAATGACGAGAATCTTCAGCTTCCTGGCTGAGATACGGCGCACCGCTTCTCGCCAAGTTCTCAGGGGGACAAAGGGTTACGCAAGAATTTCCCAGCATTGAAATTTTTACGATTTTGGGATACCCGAGTTCTGCTCGCAGAAACTGGTAACGTTCGGGGATTTTGTTAACGGTTTAGCGATCTTTAGCGCGAGGTGCTGTTCGTTTCCGGCGAATTAGAAATTCCATGAATTTTCGATTGAAAATTGGTATTACGATCTTAATACCAGAAATTTTGTATTCTTATAAACGGCTAAAAGAGATTCTTTATTTAGAGTCTGTATAAAAATTGCCACCTTAGGAGAAAATTGTCGGATTCTTTATTTTTACGAACGACGACGGGACATTTTGCTAAGAATTTTCACGCAACTCGGTACACGAATAGAATCCTGTATTTTATCTTCGCAAACGAGAAGGAATTTCCTCTTAAGGATTCGAACGAAAATTGCCGTCTTATGGGCACGTGACAGTTTTATTCGTATAAGAGACTTTGGGTGGGACGGAAGTTACGTCGAAGGTGGTATGGAGCGTTTTGTAACGGCCGAGGAATCTATCGTGGCGCCATTGTGATCTGGAACATCGGAATGACAAAAACAACTTTCACCTTTCGTCCGGGACCCGTCGATTTTCGTTTTGGCCTCGTTCCAACCTTTGGAGGTCGTCCTGAAGTCCACGTGAAACGCTAGTCAGCGACCTTTCTCAATAAGAATTCATTAATGGTGGAACAGTGGTTCTCTCCGTTTCTCTTTCTTCCTTTCTACGTCGATTCCGTCCTTAGACGTTTGACAAGTTAACTACGATGTAAATTATGACAACCATTATCGCGCGAAAGCGTTAACAAGCGGTGAAAATATTCTTCGAATTTGTCACGCGTCTCGCTAGTCTCGCCGATATCGTAAGGGCTTTCGCGATGATCGAAGAGATTTCCAGGCCAATTAAAGAGGACTTTCGCCGTAATCGCAGACTTTTCTGACATAACCTCAAAAATTGAAAAATCCGCCAGGGACAAAGGAAGACAGGCAATTGACACGTTGTCTGCCACGACGATCTTCGTTAACCCCCTTCCTCCACCCTGCCACCCAGTGACGTTTCGCCACATGTTTTAAGACGATTAAAGCGATATAAATTTCGCGGACTGAAAGATTTTCGACCGTACGAACGATTTGGACATCGTTGCCGCGGAAAAGAGTGCTCAAACGCGTTATATTTTCCAACAGGAGAACGTCACAGTATATTTGAATTTATGGTGGCTGGCGAAACGTACGAAGTTCGCACAGCGATCAACGCGTTAACCAACATCTCCATCCGCGCGTGTTTTCGCTCTTTGAACCTCGAGCATCGAGTCAAGCGCCAGACATTCGAAATTATCTCATAAATCATCGACGATGTCCGATTCACTGTTACTCTCGCGCGAGCACTCCGTTCCGCGAAATTTATCGCCAGATTCATCCGCGAGACGGAATGAGGGGAGGCGCGTGCGGCTGCTCGCGATCCTCCTTCGTCATCCTCCTGGGTTTGGCAAGTTACGCGAATCCGCTGGAACGGACGCGTAGCCGCGTTTCTCACGCAACTGGACGCTGCACCGCAGAAACGAGAGGATCCGACGCTGCTCGTCCTTTCGCCTGCGCGTGAATCACGATGGTTCACGACAAAATCCGACGTGGTTGCTTTCACGCAGAAAACGGTACCGTTCCCGTGGCCGAGTACCGCGGAATGTACCGCGAAACGTGACGCTCCTTACGTCACCGATGATGCGCCGGTCGCTTCCCTTTTTCTCCTCGAATTCTTCTCCTCTTTCGCGGGAAAGTAAAAGTCTGAGAAGGAGCAGCGAGAAGCGTTTTGAGTCGCGAAGCGGCCTCGAAAAGTTTGAGTAACGCGCAGAGCAAGCCGTACCGATGGAATGTGCGGTGTTTACGAAGCTTCGACGAGTTCTCGCAATCTTGACAATTTTCAGGAACTTTTTCAGCATCGCCGGCGACGAGGCGCGACTTCGTCTCCTTTCTCTCGTCGGACGATCCTTTTCTTTCTTTCGCGAGCAAGTAAAAGTTTCAAAGGACGCAGTGGCGTCTACGTATTTTCGATCGAACGTTCCCAGAAGTTTGAGAGGCGCGCGTATCGCGCAGTGCGAGTAGATTCGGAAGTTTCAGGGAATTTCACGAGTTTCGGGGAATTTTCTGCATCGTAAGGAGTAGTTTAACGGTACTCGTACTGTTTTGCAAGTTCGAGCATCTTGCCGAAAGCTGGCCGGGTTTGCGCATCGCGAGAACGTTCGAGGTTTGAGCGTCTCGACAAGGTGGATCGTTAAAAATGCCAAAATCGCGTCGAATACTCGGAACGAACGTACTCGTCAAAATTTCCTTCGCTCGTGTATTCTCGTCACGCCCGGCCGAACTCGACGATGCCAAGTGTCCTCGCAAACTGCTCTGGCTTTTAATTAGGCAGATCGATAAAAACACTTTCAGCCTCCTTAATTAGCGCCTCGCCAACAGCTTTGACAACTTTGCGGCCAACTGCGTTACATAACGCAGTTAACACGTGCTGGAGCACCGGCTTTGCTATTTCCATCTCCGTTTCTTCCTAATGACACGATCGATCGTCGAATCAGCCCGGTAAACCGATAATTCGGTTTGCTAGCCGAGCCACCTCGGTGCATGTTCCTGCGACGTTCGCGCACGGTCGTCTACGCCTGTGATCCGCTAATTGGATGACTCAAAGGAACATCCTGCTGCGTTTAATCTCATTGAAATTCGTTCCGTCGCGAGGGAACACGACACGACAGCGCTTGTTTGGCAAGACAAATCGAAAGGCCATTTTCTGCCACATTAGAGAGGATCGTTTCGAGTCGGCCTTTCTTCCAGCGATAAAGCGCTCTTCCACCGACGAAATACGTTATCTTCGCGAATCGAGATCGATCGAGAACTGTAGCGATTCGAAACAGTAATTTATTAGGTGGAAAGAGAATGTACCTTGCTGTGTGAGATTGCTTAATTATCAGAACAGACCGAGCGAGTTTACATCGATGGAGTTCGAGAGAGTTGGAGGAGTTTCCATTAGAAATAAAATTTCTCGTACGCCGGTGTTGTATATCGTTCGACGATAGACGTTGGATCTCGTCGACGATGTAGATTTTTATCGATTATGTAAATCGGTTTAGTTTCGCGTTTGTATCGGCCTCCAACTCACACCGTACTTCCGTAAACCTTGTTACGTTTAAATCGAAGCGATCGGAGACTCCTAGACAGGCGAATTTGATGTAATTCCGAGACACAGAGGCGTGCTCGGAATTCCTGTGAAAGTTCATCAACGCGTTGCTTAATTATCTTTACGCTCTTCTCGTCTCGCGAATAGAGGAGAAAAAGATGTATTAGACAAACGGAGGATCGTTGTCGAACAGCTATTTGTATCATAAAATAGAAAGTACCATTATTTCGGCATTAACCTGATATGGAATAACAAGAAAAGAATGGAAAGTCGAGTAAATCGAACGTTTTAAGAATCATCTCGTCCGTCTTACGAATCTCAGACAACTATCAGCATCGACGGATTCACTACCGCGAAAGCGCCACGTTTCTACCTCTGAAATCGCACGTATCTTTTATCGAAAATGTTCGCTCTGTTATTTTTCTATCCTTATTTTTCTCCTTTCGAGCGATCTCGTTGAAATACGCGAAAACGACAGAAACAAAGAAAGTTTCGAACGATAATCCCTAAGGAACTTGATGCTATGCAAAATGTCGTTACGCCAATATCGACCAAGCACGGTTCGTTTCGCTAGACAGATGCTCGATCGAGACTCGATGTGATTCTATTTATACATTTCTACTCGTATTCTCGCGTCGCGGTAATTTCATTAAGATGTATTACCATCGTTTCTTTCGTTTTCTCGAAGAATAATAAACGTTATCCTTCGCTACTGTGCCTCTTTCGCCGGATTGACGTACGATGTCCTGTACGCGACAAGCATCCTTGAGCCTTTTTCCATTTGCAAACGTGCTTTCACGACTCGCTGTTTCCAGTTAAGCTGTTCCTTTCGTTTCTAATCGTTGTTTGTATCGCGTTCTTTCTTTATCCCGTCGTTTCGATCGACAAATCCCTATGCAAAGGCGAACAGACCGATTAAACTTACTAATAACAAATAACAAATTCAAAAATGTTCGAACGATTGCGTCGTTTATGAATCTCCGTTTAGATCTAATAACGCAATAACAACGCGATGTTCGCGTTGGATACGTAATATAAAAATCTTTAATCTTCGACAAGGTTAATTCGAGACAAGAATGTCAAGATTAATATCTAGTGGAATCTAGATCTATAAATATTCGACTCCATAAATACATAATCTAATTTCTGACGAGAAGAAAGATTACCAGGAAATTTGATTCTCAATAGTGTCTAATCTCTGCCAAATTCAATCCCCGATAATTTCAATTTCTAGGATACTTAATGTCGAGCAAGAGCTAGCCTCTGATAAAATTCAATTAGTTTAGAGTTGGTCGATCGAACGTCTATCAAGAGCCAAGTCTCGGAGAATTTCATTCTTTCGTCTTTACGCGTATCGAAGAGCACGATAAACTTATCGAAAAGTTTCGCAAATTGAATAGAAACCAGGTCCAAAGTTCGCATAAATACGCCAATCGAACTCGTTAAAGCAAATCCGTTTCGAAACATTATTATTTCTATATTTCTAGGAAATATCATTTATATCCGTGATGCAACCGCGTACGAACGTCGACTGCACTAGATCTTTATTAAAACACGCGATAGAGCCATTAAAAATCTTACAAATTCGACCAAGAATTTCTAGCGCAAACTGCAGGAAAACATTGATCTGTATCAATGATGCAATGCCATCTGCAACGCGTTTGAATGTGCGATGAAAAGCGCAGCGAAGCTACTTGAAATTTTCCAAGTTTCACCAAGAGTTTTTATCTAGCTTCAACAAAACTACTCGAAAGTTTCAGTTCCAGACTTGCAGGGAGTAACGTCCGTGTTCGTGATGCAATCGCACGGAAGACGATCGCGCTTGCATCTCCGTTAGAAAGCACGGTAAAGCTACGCCAAGTTTTGCAAATTTCACCGACAATTTCTATGAAACCGCGGCAAATCCATTGAGAAACGTCGACTCCGTATCGCCAAAAAATATCCGTACCGGTTATGCAATCGCACGGAACACGGATTCGCCTAATTGAGATGCTGATCGATGACCGCACCGTTGGTCAATGGAATCGCAATCGATCCCCTGGAGAAGCCAGAGATCGGTCGGTCGGTGCTCGTGCTCGGAAAGGAATTTCGCGATGAAACTGGCCGATGGATAACGGTGGGGCAGAGAAGATGGAGCCAGCGGAGCCAGAGAGGCCGAAAGGGACGAGGAAAGGCAGAAAACGGGATTACGTAAGAGGAAAGTAGCTTTCCGATGCGGGACAGGAGAAACGAAGAGCGTGGCGCGTTGAAAAGTCACGTCGTCCCGAAGAACGGAGAATTAGAAGGCGCGATCGATAACCATGATGTTTGTAAATTAGGTTTACGTTTCATCCGCACTTTATCCGGAGAGGCTGTGCGAACGTCGAGATGCGTTAAGGTCTCTCCAGACTTTATCTACATCGAATCTATCAAGTCGGTTTAAGTTCTGTACGTAGAGGGGAAATGATAAATAGCGAAGCGGAGAAGGAAGGGAGGAGATCGAATTTCATCTAAAAAGGTGAAATAAAATGTCTGTACGTGAGAGGAGAATGATAAATAGCAAAGCAGAAAGCAAGGAAGGCGGAAGATCGAAATTCGTGTAAAAACTGAAACAAAATGTCTGTACAAGGAAAATGACAAATAGTTGAATCGTTTCGAATAAATATTTATGTAAGATAATTACCCGAATAAATTCGCAATATTTTTCATTCGAATATTTTTATCCGTGGAACAAGCATTTGTTATCCGTAACAAATTATTTTCTCTGTTTACTCGTACAACGATTGCAGAATTATTCGAACGATAATACGAATAATTGTTTCTTTCCATTTCATTTTGTACAGCTTTATAAGGATACCGGTATAACGTTTATTGTTCATTTTCCAGGGAACGATAAACTTTCTAATCTGACGTTTGAAAAATGTTAATTGCAAAAACCAATATTACAACTGGAGAATGAAGCTAGAGAATATATCTCACGTTCGGTGCAATCTTCGGTGTAATATAAATAGTTATATGTAATATATCATTTTGTTTCAATATATTCTTACCTCAATGTAAGTTTCTCGATTAAATCTCTGTTCAAGTACATTCTTAAACGAATAAATCCTTGTTCAGATAAATACTTATTCGATCGAGTATTTATTCGGTAGCGATGAATATAATTTTATTCCATATTTTTATTCGTCACCCGTTATTCGAACGAAATTTTGACCAACAAACACTGGAAGAGAGAGAAGAGATCGAAATTCATTTAAAAATTGAAACGATATAAAATATACGAAGAAAAGGGAATTATCTTTATCCGTGATTCGAGAAATACTTTGCGTTTTCCGTATTAGCATTTATTAGTAAATTATTGCGAGTGAATAACGAACAGACTTTGCGTGGTCGAGATATTTAGAATAATACGACGCGCACAATTATTTATAATTTATAAATGATAATTAAAGCTCGAAATAAAGGATATTTCATGCTTCGCGATAAAATATTAAACGCGCATGTAACGGATACCGAGGATTTTTATGCATTTTTATGCACCAAAAAAAAAAAAATAGATATAATAAGAGCGATAAATACCGCTGAATGATAAATGCTACTAAAATGAAACGAATCACAAGCGAAACTTCTGTAAAAGATAAAAATGAAAGTAAGATAGAAGAGAGAAATTGAAGATGCAAAATCTACGGAATATAGAAAGAGAAACCAGGGTGTACATGTATCTTGTAAAAAGTCAGATGTGCAGAAGCGAGTATAAGTTGCATCAGAAAGAAAGAAAAAAGAGACGGAAGAAAGGAGGAAGAAGATGAGACGTTGGATGGAAGATGAAGAGGAGGGTGGAGTAATATAAACAGAGCAAGAAGAAAGGAAGAAAGTCGAGGAAGAGAGAAAGGTGGAGGCGAGGCGTGTGTGCAGAACGGAGGCAATGTCACCGAACTTACATAATGTGTCCTGTTTCTTCAATTACACGCGCCGAGATATCGATGCAGCGTACATTTAGGTCGCTTGTACCGGTATATATATATGTTCAAGAGACCTTTGCTCCTGCCATAACTGTGGAGGATGTAAATGGCAGTTGCAGAACAAAAAGAATGTGGGACGTTGTTCTTTCGAACGCAGATACGCCCGATGGATTTATTCTTTGTATCATTGTCTCGTTTGTCATATCCAAAGTGAGAGGAAACCTGATTCTTCTGTAAACCAACGAGTTAAAGAAATCTCCAGCCATCTTCTTGGATTCCCAATCTGTTCGTAACTAAAACCATCATAACCATTAACCGAGAAACTTAAAACTTCTTCCAAGCGATAGAAACAAGCCAAATCCGCCATCCTATATTTCTTATACCAACGAATCTGAAAAACCTCTAGCCACGTATCTGTGTTTCTACGCTATTAACTTAATTCCCAATCTTCTCGCTAGAAACATCGCTATACCTGTTAATCCAGAGATTTCCTTCAGGAACGGTCGAAATCCTCCTTCACAGTCCCATCTTCGCCTTACACCTTTCTGAACCGACAAACGTCGAAGACGTTCGAAATAACTGCAGAAAATGTTCGTTATACCCTGTTTTAAATTCACCAATCGATCGAACCTTCGATCCCAACATAACGCAAAGAAACGGAGACACAGAGTAACCTACGATAAATGTCAGATCGGTGGCAAAGATCGTGGGACGAGGCATCGAACCGTGTTACGGCCGTTTCGGCGCGTAGTTCTTCCCTCGGCGGGCAGAACATCGGTAAAATCGAGCTATCGAAAGGAGATCGATCCACGCAACGTCGTCAGCTCCCTCGAGGTGTTCCCCGGTCGGCTAACTTTATCGGGCTCGCTCTACTTTCCATTTTAATTGCGAGCACCTGGGATTCTTCGATGGAATCCGACGACTGGAAACGAATGGCAGATGCGACGTGTCCACGCGAATGTTGGGATCCTCTGTAAACGTCGCCGGCGACACTTTCCACTCGAGTGGTTCGTCGACGCGACTGGCAGACGTTTTCTAGGTGAATGGAATGGGGATTCTGGATGCTCCGTTGATACCAATCAACGGAGAAATGGGAGAACGAAGGGTGATCAGATACGGTTCTGGCGTGTTTGAAAGTGTTATTACGAGGTATAAGTCGTAGCAATATCGGGAGGATTGGAGCGGCTCGGAGAGAAGGGCAGATGATGCGATTAGAGATTTTCGAGTTGTATCGATTCGATTGGTTTCGATTGAATTCTTTATGAATACGAGTAAAAAGAAGCATTTTAAGTAGAGATTCGTTTCATCCTGTAAATATCATAACATATCGCGCGTATTCTCTGCATTTCTAAATTTTGCCCGAAACGAATAAACGTTCTGTCTATAACAAAACACCAAAACTATACCATTCGACCAGTATGAACGAGCAGAATAATCCTGCGAGTCTCTTCTATAAACTTGGCGTTTGTCACGTGTATTAGTGCAGTCTAAATTTAATATTGGAAGAAGGCTAAAGACACCCTGTATCCCATTTAGACAACCGTTCAATCGCGAGAACCTTTACATTCTACAACTAATAATCTTCGTATTGTCGTAACTTTTACGGTAACTTTTATTTTTCAATTTTCAAAGTCCGCGCTATATCGTCAAAAATTCGCGAAAACCAAACGTTCAGTATCTGTTACTCGTATATCGTGGACCCTACCAAATTTCCTTGTTGTCAGAGGCGCGGCAGAAATTCCTCTCGCGGAGGGATGACCGATGCGTGTATTCGCGCGGGTGAGAGGTGGAAAGCGAGAAGAAGAAAGGTAAGAGGTGCGGATCCCTTCCCTTTCGTCCAGAAGCTTGGAAGAAGACTCGAGAGGAGATCGGTGTAGTCGCAGTGCATCGGCTGCTACACGCTGGCCGAACGTTCGACGTCGGACACCTTCGCCGGGACACTCATGCAACGTGCGACAAAATGCCGACCACGCTGCCCGTTCTGTGTAAGTGTCGTCAACGTGAACAGGAATCCGATTTCGACCGCGTTCTGCCGTAAAGCGTACGATTCGAGGCCGATTCCTCCGAGGCTACGCTCGACTTCGACCGAGTCAGATCGATTTACTTGTATGGGAAACGTAGGTCTTTTCCCTCAGCGACAGGTAAGAGCTGTCCATTGGTTAGTCCAAGAAGGTGTAGAAATCGTCTCGAAACGACGATCGAATCGCGTGTTAACGGATGACCTTAGAAGGTGTTCGATTGACGAGGGTTTGACGTGGTTTGACGTGTCTGGCTCGTAGTTAATTCGTGGTGTTCGATCAATGGTTGGTTAATGAAGCACTCTGTAATTGATTTATGGTGCTCGGTCTATAGTTGTTTAATTCGTAGGCGTTGGATTACAACGGGTACCTAACTTGTACGGCAACGATTGTTTGATTTGTGGTGCGCGGCTTGTGGTTGATCCGTTAGTCTGGGATTAAAGTTAGATATTTAATTAATGGTTGGTATAAAGTGTCCACATTCGATTGGTAGTATTCGGTTTATGGTTGTCTAACTCGTAGTTGCTGGACTGTAATGTTTAATTCGTTTGATTAAAAATACGTAGTTTGCGATTAGTCCGGCGTATTCGATTATCGCTTCGAAATTAAAGTTACACGCTTGATTAATAGTTGGCACAAGATATCCGTAATCGAATCGCCATATTCGATTTATAGTTGTTTCATCCGTGGCTATGAATTATCTGATTCGTAGTTATCGGATCGCACCGTGTTTGCTTTGTATGGTATGCTTAATTGTTCCGAGGTGTACAGTTTGCGGTTGATTCGAGAGGTCCCATTTTGAACATACCGGTACATCTGACGTGCGATACCGTATTTGTAGTCGGATCGAGTTCGATTTTTACTTGCGTCAACCTTGTGTTACGTTTTGCATTAACGTGTATTGAGAGGTTCAGCTTAAATCTTTATTGAAACGTTTGGTTCCTATCCGAAAGGTGATTGAACGTAATATTACAACGATGGCAATGTGTATATTTACGCGTTGGATGATAGCTTTGTGGCACATAGGTATTGAGTAGTTTGACAGCTATTTTTCATAATATTTTTAATACAAGTAAGAAGCTGATGTTCGTTAAAGATAAGGGAATGTAAAAAGGGACGAATAGATACTTTAATGCTAAAACTACTCTTTAAATCTTCATTTAAACCGTAATTAATAAAATTACAAATGTCGTCTATAGGTCAAGGCAGTGCAGTGATTAGATACAAAGTAGCAAAGTTCGTCATTTCTATGGCAAATACAGGCATGCTGCCGATGCCTCATGAGACGTGTCTCGCACTGTTTGTACTCTGTACTTTTTTATCGTACGTAATTGCAGCTGTGAGACAGACACCCTATCGCCAAAAAATCGACATTTTTCGGCTCGTTCCGAGGCAGTTTCATCTTCGTCCAATTTTCAATTCATCGATACTTTTTAACAGAATTCAGAAATAATCAGCTTCACCGGGATTGATCTATCGGAAGATTATTGTCTCAACATCGCGGGTGTTGCGTGGGCGTAATTTATTTCGTTTGGCATTTGCTTGGCCAATAAATTGGTGAAATAATAGATCTCCCTTCCGTGATATAACAATGAACTTTGAGATGTTTTATTTGCACTTCCTTCGGTAAATAAATATTATATTCGTAATATTATTCTTCTACAGTATTCGAGCTAATTATATTTAAAGACGAAAGTCATACAATTACGATATTCCGATCTCTCGGGAAAACACGCGGAAAAGTATGTTTGGTCCAAAAAGAAAAAAAGCGTATCAAACATTTGAGCCTGTCCGTAAATGTAACAAACTTCGAAATAATTTTGTTTAATCTGCGATATATGTTAAATCTGCAGTTCCGTTTTCGCACGATACAAGTGAAATCTTTGAAGTGATTCATGAACTGCACGAGAGACAGGAACACGCAAATATATTCTCACGACTCTATTCGGTGTATACAACGAAATTCTGTTACGATTGTACAAATGAACGAGAGATTCAATTGATCGGAAGTAACACGCAGATTGTTACGATAGATTAGATAAAATACAGATTGGAATTTTTGCTGTCGTAACTTCTTAAGAGTCCTCGTACATCTGATCCAAGTTCCTTATTAGTTAAAGAATTATCATCCTGTCGCGACTTTTTCGTTTCTACGAGTTACGCTCTTGAGATATATTTTAATTATGTTCTTAATGAAAAGTCTGTAATTAAAGTTACATCTTTATTTTTAAGCGTGAAACGAAATGGAACTTTTTCTATTCTAGGTGAAAAATCTGTCGATATGGTTAATGGATCGAGTGTAAATTAAAGTAAAATAAACGGTGGGATGATCTTGTAATTATTTTGCTCGTTACAGTTCATTCTTTACCTCGTCGAGTATACACGTAGAAATTGCGTAACACCCTTTCACGGATAAATTCTCACCGTCACCCGTGCATCAATCAGTAGCTGATCGAATTGCAATTGAACTTAACGTGGCTACTGGTTTCTACGCGACTATAATGAGAATGCAGCGTGAAAGAAACGAAGGGCTGAATAGAGCAGTAGGAGCAGTGCAAACTTTGCAATAGTCAGCTTCGATAAAGTTGAAACGAATTACACGCAAAGTACCGAATAATTTCTTAATCGTAAATATTATCTGAGAAATACTAACAAATCGAAGAAATTAGGTATTAGAAGATTATTTCAAAGAATAGAAAAATTACTGAATACTTTTACAT
The DNA here is from genome assembly GCA_014737395.1 of Bombus waltoni. Lineage (NCBI taxonomy): Eukaryota > Metazoa > Arthropoda > Insecta > Hymenoptera > Apidae > Bombus > Bombus waltoni. The sequence continues at coordinate 3,412,489 of JACXII010000011.1, read as the reverse complement.
CGTCCTAAATATTATTTTACGTTTCGAAACAAATAAAATCTATTTTAAGTAACATATTTGTCTTTTTTTAAATTGGTATAATTTTAGACGATAAAAAGTTGAAAAGTATAGGAGGGACAAGAGATTGCAGTTAAGTATGAAAAAGGAGAAACGATCTCAATGAAATAAAAAAAAAAAAATAAAGAGAAGAATTTTAACTTTCCAAAAATTAACTGAATTATGCAACAAGTATACTAAAATCGCGACTAAACCGTATGTAGACAGCAACGAAACATCTATAATTAAACGAAAAATGCAAACGAGTGACTTTTAACACGAAAACTTAACCAAATGACCTGGTCTTTCACTATTCACGGTATGCGCCGGTTCCAACTTCTTAGCCATCCGACTTGGTGACCTTTCTTGCGTTCATCTTTTTAATGTCAACATCTACCGCGAGTATAGAGCCGCGCAAGAAATATTTTTATCTCCCGAACAAGAGAATCAACCGTGTGGAATCCATGGAACTCTGATCCTGAACGATAATTGCCCCTCCCACGACACGTGATCCCGTTATCTCGCATTCTCAATGACATCATTGAACGCTATACTTTTTTAATTGGGTTAGACGCGAGAAAGCGTCCGAGACAAAACCTGAAACTGTTCTCCTACGTCTTGTTTTAGATATATTTTTAGATTTAGAGACTTCTATATTCTTGCGAATCAATCAAAGGATATTTTTCTACGAAACAGAATTATACCGTAAATGTTACGGAATAAAGTTCCTTAACTTTTAAGTTAAGCCGCGAATTTTCATCCACGCTATAATTATAAATATTTTGTTCAATTATAAGATTGGAAATAAAACGAAAACTGCATCTTCTTCGAAACGTTTATCAATAGAAACACCCACGTTAAATAAGAAGAACACACGATAAAAGTATAGAGTAATCTAATTAACGAATCTACATCGTAAAAATGGAACTGAACTTTGAGAAAAGTACGATCTTTAAATTGTATTTCCGAATCGAGCGAATCACGAATCTAGCCGTGGTACCAATTACGAGTTAAATATCTTGGGACAAAAGCAGGCAGTTCTTTCACAAGATCAGCTTAATTAATATGTACCGCTGTATTTCATAAAAAGTAAAAAATTTGCGTCAAGATGCAGTTACACGTGTAAATAGATGGAAAAGACTATTCCCCTTTCTGTTCTTCTTGTCGAGTTTATAAAAATATTATACGATACAGCCATTATATCTTAAATTATAGTCACTGGAGTACAGGTTAATGATGCACTCAGTGCGTCACTAAAATTTCGTCACAAGGATTCTTTTCGTAATAAAATGGAAGCAAACGCCTGTTGCAGTAACCAGAGTGTGCGTCAGAGACGATGGAAATTCAGCGTTCTGAGTTAACGCAACTCGCGGCCCGCAAATATGAATTATAATAGTTGCGACTACACGGCGATGACGAAACGTCGCCAGAGATTCTATTAACAGAATCACGAATTACATAGAACGAAGATGGTAGAAAAAAAAGCAGCGATCATTAAGCAACAGTAGGTGTTTCTCCTAAATTATCTTAAACGCTAAACTGCCAGGTCTAAAGTGACTAAAACGGGGACTTTCGCGATAGACTCGTCGCAATTCAATTTTCTGTTTGTGCTCTCAAGACAAGGAGCGAAAAGACTTTAGAATCTTAATAAATCGCGACCTTTTCACGAAATTACCGTTGAAACGAAGATTGATTGGACTTTTTAACTAGTTTTTGGGGCAAATGATAGCTCGAGGTCGAAGGGGTATACGTGTTAAAGTAGCTTCAAATAGTTTTTGAGACGAGTAGTAGCTTGTGGTCAAGGAGATGACGAGAATGAGAAATTAATATATGAGAATGTTACTAAATTACGTTGGTCGGATAATATTAGTTATGAAATTTTGTAAATAACTAGTGGCCTGTGGTTAAAGAGACGATGGAAGCACCAAATGAATACGTACGTGTTAGAATCTTAACAAATCATGGTCTTTCCATTAAATTACTGTTGACAAAATTCTTGATGGTCACTTTAACCAATTTCCTTTGAACGAGTAACAGATTGCAATCGAAGGAGCGACGAAATTAAAAAAAAACAAATTATTACGATCCTAGTAAATCACGGCCTTTTCATCGAACTGTCATTACAACCTGTTTCTTGAATAAATTAATCAGCATTGCTTTATCACGTATATAATTTTAGTAAACCGGGCATCGACGAAATCAAAACGAGGTGACCTCGGTCAGTTTCTCAAAGACGACGTCGAGAACTATATAGAAAACGAATATATCGATTTAACTAATCTAAGTGAAGTAATTATAAACGACTGTCTAATCGGTTACGAGAGACGCAAACGTTTAACGCTATTAATAGCTAATCAGTCCTCTGCACTCGCAAACATCGTGAAAATTCGTCGAAATTTCCTACTTTTACTCGCGCCTTGGCAAACTTTCCAATTCGCTTTGCGACATAAAACGACGAACGAAACGAGCTAGTTTTTGTAACGCACGTTCAAATATTCTCGAAATAGAGCGCTCGAGTACTGGTTCTAACGTACTAAACGAGTCACCACGAGTCGTCCACTTTCGAACTTCACGGATGCCTATAACCGGGTCGTGAGGCTATTGTCTCGCTCGACTTCGTTGTTTTACATGATTGGATGACAGTCGAGGGAAAGATGGTCATTAGGAGCGACGAGCTGTGAATGAGTGTATCGATTAGAGGGGAATCGTAGAGGGGCGATGTTTTGTTGTTGCGGGGGATCCGGCGTTGGAGGAACGTTGTACGCATATGTAATGCGAAGTAGAAAGTGGAATTCGCGGATCGGGCGGAGATGATAAGCGGCTGCGCCATGCGTTTCCCTTGGAAGCGTTGGGAATGGAAATAAACGCTGCTGTATCGACCGAGACATTGGGGAGACACGCAAGATCCGAAGCTTGGCAATTCAAATGTTGAAATTAATCTTGCGTGGCACAAGGGGAATTTGAAAATGTTTGCAGATTAATCTCTCGAAGGATGCATTTTTTAAAGTCAAAAAGATATTAACTTTTTGCGAGCAAGTACCGACGTATCCTACGATCGAACGTCGAGATTATAAGTGCTGCAATGAATCGTGCGAAAGACGAGAAGAATTTTAAAAAGTTTGCAAATCAACCTCTTGAGAGCGGTATTTTTTAAAGCTGGAGAAATATTTCTTCTTGTAAAGATGTATCAGTATCCTCGATCTTCCATAAAGTAAACACAATTCCAGCAGTTAATCGTGTTTTGTATACTATTTTTCTCGCACTACATACGCAATCTTTATTCTACTTGGAATTATTATTATTATTATTATTATATTTTTAATCATTCACCTATGTAACATCTCTAGTAGAGGCACTCTTCTTTGCACAGATCTCGTGACGCTGGTCTTATGCAACATTCACGGCAGTCTTGAACATGAAATTCCAAGGAGGAGCTTCCTGTCACGAAGAGCCATTGATGGTACCAGGGGGAGGTATTGCGTTCGTTTCGTTTCGCGTGTATTCACGCGGATGCGTGCGTACGATTAACAAGCCTACGATGTCGTTTCAGGAAGTTCTTCGATCCGGAAGAAGAGGGAGCGTTCGACAGTTACGGATCTGCTGGTGGACAGTACGATCCTTACCAAGAGAAAACAGGTAGATTGTTCGTTCCTGGTCTTTTTTTTGTACGAAATTCCTTACTAATTAACACGTAGTGATTTTAATGATTTAATTTTGCGCCAATTAGCTGTAAAATCGGGAAATTCGTCGAAACGACGAATTGTACACTTGTTGTTTTCGTAATTACGAAAAACGCACAGATGCTTCGTTATCTTGTTTTATCGAGATACAAGGTACAGGGGAATGTGACCTTGTAATTGTAATTACTAACTTGTAATTATCTTAACGTTCGGTCTCGTAAGACGATGTAAAACGATATCTAATCGCACGAGACGATATATCCCATTTTAACAACGTCCGAGTCTATATTGCGCCAAAGTGCGAAAAGTTTATAACGTCTGGATTTAATATCGCTGCCAGATACTGTCAGCCATCGTAATAATCGACAAGTCGTTGAACAATGCTACCTAACAAAGTCGATGGCATTATGAATAGAAAGATCCTTAACGAGGAACGACGATAACTATCTGTAAAGTGATTTTATGAAAATAATCAGTCGGAGAATGGGAACGGGTCAAGGAGTCCCTTCGTTTTCTCGCAATTTCTAATATAGAAATTAAAATTGACTTTCCATCAAATCTCCACTCCGCAAGAATTCTCGTTAACATTTCTCGATTTTCACCTTTAGATTTTATTCGCCTGCAGTCGCAGTTGCTTTATTCTTGTGTCCCCAACAATTAATAACTCGCGACATCATTCTTATTCATTGACACGATTATTTAATACGTCTACAGTGAGCAGAGAACATTGTCATACGAATGGAGGTGGCAATAAAAAGGACTCGCAATATGCTAATTCTCCGACGCTTAGGCGGTAATGTTATTCATTTTGTTCCTTTTTCTTCGATTAATTACGCGTTGACACCGATTCTATCGATCGATGCAAGCGTTGTTAAAAACAGACTCTCGTTATGAGCGATCGATCATCAGAGACGAGGATTCGTGTTGGAAAATATTTTCAAGAATTTCATAATATTTTCCGCGTTTCTACAAATTTATATTCTCATATTCTACGTACGCTTTCAAGATTCTACGCTTCTAAGCAGCCTCACGAAAAGTACGAAATTACTACTCCTCTCAACAAGCATAAGATTGGTACGATCAATCTTACAGCAATTCGAAGAACTTCTCACTATGACGATGACCTATCAAAACGAGGCAAATTACTATCGACACCTTTAGCATTAACTGCAACAATTATGAGGAAATCGACGAGTGAATCCAAATTGCTATACCAAGATCCTCCATCAAAGATAGAATTGCGAGTTACAGTCTGTTTTACAGGCACGAAGGAAAAATCCTGCTTACCGAGATTACTAAGAATTTTTCTTTATTTTTCTATCTTCGCAAAGTACGAACCTACGTCGTTAAATACCGAGTGATAGACGTTTCGTTGGATCAAAAGGCAGAGTCGTCGGACGAGGACATTATCAAGTGGCGTGAAAGGCGATAGGTATGACGGACGATGGTAAAATCGCGCGATAGGTCACGTGAAACCTCTCGCGACTTGCAAGAAGCAAACCAAAGAAATCACGTGTGGCGCCATAAACAAAGTGAACACGTCCTGTTAAATGTCACACGCGCTGCATTATCCTGACGTGGTGTTTTTCACGACCTTGACTCACTACGAGCCATTATGCTCCTTTATGTAAGGTCTGGCACGTGACGATTCAGTTTCTCCGCGTGAAATTTCTCTTGATCGAATCTTTCATTTTATAATCGCCGTTTATTCGATTCTCGATATTTCTTTTATTAATCCTCGGATAACGGAGGCTCGGTAGATTACGATATTCGTACATGTATCTTTCATTTATGCTTTCTATGATTACGTATTATTATCCTATGGAATTATGTACGAATAACCTTGTCCTTTTCAAGTAAATTCTATTACATTACTGTACGGAGAAACGAAACAATAAAATTCAGTCGATAATTTTCTCATTATGTAAAACGTACTACGATTGGATTTATTGTAATTTCATTTTACTTTGTCTTCGAAGTTGAAGACTCGACGAAGAAATGGATATCGAAATAAATATTTTATGGAGCATAGAGCGAAGAGATTTAATTGAATTCCAATGATTCTTTAGTTTTATAAAATGGATCGTTCGTAGAATTTATCTAAAGATTTGGTGAAGCACAAAAGAATGTTTCAAACAATTTTTCACTAAGAAGTCCGAAAGCCTCGAATTTGATATTTAATTATTGAAAGAGTGAAAATTTTCTACGCTTCGCAAGTAGTTGGAGTTTTAAACAAACGTGAGTGCGTTTGTTTGAACGAACAATTAACAGGCCATTCGTAGTCATCGTAACATTTACCATAATTCAGAACGTATACCTTTCATTCTTAGCATATACGAGCACAGTCATCGCATCGTTCAAAGTTCAACGAAATGCTCACAGTCATTCGATGATATTTATTTAATGTCATGCCAGGACGATCCGTAGATGCTCGCCATTCTCTCGAATTTGTTGCTATTCAATATAATTTTGGAATATCTTATCGGTCTTATCGTCGATAATAAGCTGCAATGTAAAATCAATAGCGTCGCTATCCAATTTATTTGGTTAGTATTATTCCCGTTTATTAATTAGACGCTTCTTGTTCGACTATTAAGCGAGCAGCGAGTACTAAACGGTTGTATGTTCTTTCCGGTTTTTTTTTTGTTTTAGATTTGTCAGACATCAGGAGGAACGTGCCAGGAGAACCAGGTATTGATTATCCGGCATACACGACGCTCCCTCAGACAGGTTTCACGTGCGAGGGACGCTCACGAGGTGAATTAAATTGTCTCTTTTTCTACCCTTGTAAAACTTGGTATATGGTTGATACACGATTGCGGAATAAAAATCTTTACGAGATAAAAGATTTATTCGCGTAGAATTTCATCGTAATATATTCTAATTATTACTTACTATTTATATCGTTACACATATATCGAATTATATTTATGTAGTTGATATAACTAATTAATTATCTTGGAACAAAGGTACTTTGCATAATATGAGTTTTAGAGAAATAATTAGAGCAATTGATTGTCAATCTAACAAGCTAACAAGTGTCTTGTAAATATCTGGAGGTTCGATTCTCGATGGATTTCCGACTTGTTCTTCTAGAAATAATATTTCTCTATCTCTATTCTCGGGCACGATACATCGGCCACGTTATTTTACAATTTTTCATTCCTAGTTTCTCGCTTGAATACTTGGAATTTTGAGATAATATAAGACAGCAAATTTCTGCAGCGACTGATATACAGAATCGGAGAGAGTATGTTTCTAAATGCGATTCAATTTCCCGGAATAGAATCGAAACAGATCTACGTACACCTTTACCCTCAATTTCACTTCATAATGCTGTGAATCACCACGTACAAGGAGAGATTCTGTTGGAACAGCTAATGCAACCACGCCAGAGTTAGGCAATTTTCACACAGCAATCAATGGTATGACCGCTTGATCTTAACCATTCAGGTCGAAGGAAAGCGCCTGAAATTGGCATCTATATTAATAAAATCCATAGATTACTCGTCCGATCGCTTCTGGCTGAGTTCGTAGAAACGAATTGAACGTATTCGTCGTAGATGTCTTTCGAATCAAACGTCGAAGAGAATATTCACTTCCTCTATGAACGGAGTAGCAAAAGTAACAAAATTCTCGATACAATAATATACAATACGATCCTTTGTAAATCTTCATTTACTTTTGGGATTCGTATGCTTAATTTCGTAAACTTTCTCGTTTACAAATAATTTTGAATCGAGCGTATGAAACTGCGATCTTCTAAATTTCAATTCCGCGAAACGACATTTCGTACGTACCGATTCAATGTTAGAACAAACGGTTTCCAGAGTGTATGTATCCTATTAATGATCCGCGTGCATCAGCTCTATCCTACGACCGATTACCGGTGATTCACACGTGCTTCACGCTTTTCCACGTGCAGTATCGATGTCAAGGATGTCTTTCACGCACACGATGCTAGCACGTGCGACCTGTGAAATCCATTCGCAGTATTTTCTTCGGTTTCGCAATAGGTCACCGTTCCAATAGCCGTGGGGCGAAACTTGTCGCAAAAATCGCGCGAAAACGTTTGTCGATGTACTCTTCACCTGGAAAGGCAAACGTTCGCGTCGCCCAACTGAAACGAATTTATCTTTGGCTACGCGTGTTCGTTCAAGTCCTGGTATGAATCTTCCTCTTGCGTCTTGCGATAACTTTCAGCTCGTGGAACGTTGCCAGAAGCAAAGTAACGATAACGATTGAGACGTACGAAATTACTAGAATTGTTAGAAAATTTGTAGACAGAGTCGAAGCGGAGAGGTTCGATCTCCTCTTGATTTGGATCAGATTCGAGTTAAGTTTAGATCAGATCGATAGAGATCGAAACTTGTAAAATCCATACAATCGCTGAAAAGTTTCCAGAGAATTCCCAACCGATCGGAAAATAATCTCTTGCCAATTTCATAATTCTTTGCCGTGAAAATAACACGTCCTTTGGCGACTTCGTCCACAGACCTAATTACAGTTATGAACAACGACCATTTAGGTAAGTAGCGCGAATTTGAACGAGTTCCAGAAGGCGAAAGAAAGTACAGTCTCCGTGCAGTACTCTGTTATATAGTTTCTTTATTGAGCAATATCCTGATAATGTTGTACAGTTATACGATGTTCCTGCAGAAGCAACAGAATGTCGGCGAAAGCGTCTTGACAATAAGATAAAGGCCAGACGGATAATCCAAACGATTCTGACGCGAGGCAATCGTCGTTTAGAAGCTTAGTATGCTGTTATTCAGCTGGTTACAAATCGGTACGGTGTTTGACTTTTGCCGATGGGAAATAGTGAAAGCTTAATATCTCGTCTTAACGTATGGGAAGTTTTCAGAAGGAAGATTTCAGTTTATTCTTTGCTTTGAAAAGAGAATTACTTTGAAGTTCCTAAAAATTGGTTTTTCAATACCGACTTCTGATTAAAAATTTCTATAAAAAGAGGAATTGATCAGTTTGACCTTCGAATATTAAATTAAATCTGCTTTAAAAAATCTGCAACGTCTTTTTGCAACTTTGCAGATCCTGCAGGGTGTCGTTCTTTTCCAAATTTATCCGCGTTTAATGGAAAAGTGTTCGATCTTTGGTTGTTTATTTCGTCCTAACCGTACAGAATAAAATGTCACGCGATTCGTGTTTCTTACTTTCATCCTGTTTAGCCTTTTTCAAGTTTTAACAGCTTTTAGCTCGCTGGATGTTGGCGGTATTAAAAATTTGTCCAGGAGATGGAAATTGTTTTTTTACTTGTATGTTTGAGACGTGATTTTTCCTGGGGGTTGGCTAATATGATTACAAAAAGAAAATTAAAGACTTACGTCTCTCTTTCTATCGACTCTATTGCAATATATTGTTTGGTTTTTAAAAATGCTAAACCACGCTATCTTCTAGTAAAATTTAAAGGATTTCTAACCAGTCTAACTGACACTAAATCAAACGTAAAATAAAAATTCTACAATAAAAATCGAAGCCTCACGACTTGGAGTTTTCCTTCTTACCTGAGAGAAACCTCGGTAACTACTGTACTTTTAATGCGGCATCCATCACTGTTACGTTCGATACACACGATATCTATTTTTTTGTCGAAAGAAATCGCGGCGAGCATTCGTGGATCGAAGCGACTTAATTGAAATTTCCAAGCAGCAGGTCGTGTCGCGATGAACACCGGGGCGTCTTTTGTGCCACTCGCGGAAGAAACTACGCTATTAGATAATTCAAAGGAAGAGAGAAAGATGTTGAACAAGCATGGAAACATCGCCCCGCGTTTCTTACATAACGCGCATCGTACGTAAACATTGCTTATAGAACGATTATTTTAAGTTGAAAAGAAAAAACAGAATAAAGGAATATTTAATCATTAAGAGAACGCTAAACATCGACCGTTAGGGACACGGATTGACCAGGTATCGATCGAATAACGAATCGAATTATTTGTATTTCGTTTGGTAAATCGTGCAACGTTGAAATGATTTTCAAAGATGTACTGTCATTGTCACAATGGAAGATAAAATACCCAGTTAGTCGTATTAAAAAGTTGAAATTCAGGAAATTGAAATCTAAATTTCTCTACTCTCTAAGAGGAAAATGGGAAAAAGACAGTTAGGAAGGTTTTTAAACTATGTGAAATATTTTAGTCTTCTATAAAACTACGCATTAAAAATAACAATTGAAGGCATGATAGAGAGGTTCGGAAATTTCTTTAGAAAAAGTGGAGATATTACGGATTTTGTATTTCGATATCGAAGGTTATTATGGAATCTCAGAATCTGAAAGAATAAATATTTCTAATTTTCTCTAGGGTACTACGCGGACGAGGTGGCGGGATGCCAGGTTTTCCACGTGTGCCACGACGTATTGGTCTCCTCCTTCCTCTGCCCCATAGGCTCCGTATTCAGCCAAAAGTTGCTCACCTGCGACTGGTGGACCAAGGTAGACTGCTCAGCTAGCAGCAAATACATAGACGTGAATCGTAACAGTTACCAGCAAGACGACGACGAGATGATTCGAAACGCTTACGCAATGATCAGTCTTCAGTCAGGAACAGACGTGACCAAGGACGGCCTGGTGGATCCTGATCGAACTGGTAGCGTGGTGGACTATCAAAGAGGTCCAGCAAGAATCCTCGACTATTCTCCAGTTGACACAACAGGAAACGACTTGAGGACCAATTTCGAAGACTATCGTAGACCTGTCAATCGAGATTTCTTGCCACCCTATCAGCTCAAAGACAAAAATCCGGAAACTAGTGGAAATTACCAGGGCAAATTCTATTCTAGCGAGAAATCCAGGTCTCCCTACGAAGATTCGCCGATTATCCGAGTTCAGAAGATCAACGATCCAGGATATGGAAACCAGAGGAACAAAGATTTCCAGGAGACCTACCGAAGACCCAACGAGTTCACCAATCAGTTCCAACCATCTTACGCACCTACTGTACCGACTGTCACCACTACAACTAGAAGATTTTACTCTCCAACTGTCCCTACGACATTCAAATCGTCTACATTGGCATACAACAAGTTGGACCAGGCGATAGACAGCTCCGAATATTACATTTCGCACAGTAGGTCAAACAGCTTCGTCACTCCTTCTACTAGAGTCTTTTCGAATCACGACAAGAATAGACAGGATTTGGGAAGAGACTTGAAAATATCTGGAGCTGTTTCTTCGAGGAAATCGAACAGGGATGACGATTATAATAGACAGGAAAGTTACGAGTACGATTATGACGATGTTAATAGCGACGAAACGAGAGACGAACGTCCTAAAGAGAGATTCCAGGTGAGGGTTCTCGACGATTTTAATTACAATCGTACCAAAGTGTCGAACGGAGGAAGTTCTTTGTTCGATAGGGTCTATACAGGATTCAACCACAACAGGAACGACGAAGAACCTCTGGACGACTTCGAAACGAGGGGTAGCATTGGCCTAGGCCAGGCGTTTCATCAGTCGTTCAGGGGAATCTCAGTTGACGAACAGAATCCTGCGAAAGACGAAACTAAAATTTATGGTGAAACTCAAAGAGGAATTAACTTCAATAAAGAAGAAATTAAGTACACCTTGGTTAGGCCGGAGCCTACGCGTTATCCCGCAGAGAAGAAAGAGGAAACGACTGAACAATACCAAAGAAACGATCAAAGAGACACTAAAACGAGCAAGGAAGAATTTCTGAATAATTTAAATATTTTCGCATCAACGACCGCTCCGTCAATTATCGAGAGCACCATCAAAGCAAGCACGAGACTTTACGAACCACGTTCCTCGATATCGAATGGATCGAGTGATTTGAAAAATTCTACTGACGTAAATCCCGAATTTTTAAATGGAAAACATTCCATCGATACGGAGGACAGTGGTTTTCAAACGTCTAGACCAGTCGAGTTTCTAGAATCTCCTCAAAAAATGCAAAGTAAGTTCCAGATAAAGGTGCCAGATTTATCCGAAGGATCCACTTTATTTAATCGTTACACGACTCAGAATGATGAACCTCGTCCGTCAAGAACTACAGAGATACCGAGATTCCAGAGCACTGGTTCTGACGATTTTATCGACCAGTCTACTTCTTTCGATAGAAACACAGCAGTAACGAGCAATTATGGAAACCTAGAGATTTCCGATGACTCCAGTTTGCAGAATCATGGTAGTAAAGTGGCTAGACCCCTAGTAGCCTCCACTGGGTCGTGGTTTTCTTCTTCCTTCCCTGATCAATCGAATACCAAAATCCCGACGAAAGATTATAGCAGACCCGAAGAAGGCGAATCTCCTCATACGGATCACTTTGATCTTTCTTTCAAATCTGCGAACGACACCGAAGAGAAACTCGAGGATAATAATAGGAATGGACTTCGGTTTACCACAGATGATGCTGTTCAGAATTCCAGAACGATTTCTGTGAGTGCAAGCACTGTGTCTCCGCCAAAGATTATAAAATCTATAACATCTTCAGGTTTCGTGAACTCCTCAAGAAGTATTTCAATAATTAAAACGTCCGAAGAATTGTCGACACAGGGACCGAGCAAAACCTCGACGTCTCCCGTGACTAAATCCGTCGGTATCGAATCTTCGGTATCAACTTTCAGACCAGTAACGCATAGGAGTACAGAAGCAGGGAAAGGATCAGAAGAGAAGTCGAAAGATGACAAAGACAGCGTAGAAGTCTCGACCGTGAATGCTTTACTTAGATCCATCATGCCAGAAACTTTCAAGCACATCGAAGAAGCTATAGAGAAGAATAATTCACCTTACCAAGTGACGTTGACGATGAACAAAGGCGAAGAGCTGATACCTACCGGACAAGATATAATTAGCAAACTGATAGCACAACAGGGCAAAGGAACATCGACTCTCAATGACGAAATACACGAACTAGAAATAATTAAATCTGTGGAGCCAGAAGTTCATAGAATGACAGAGTTACAGATCGCCGTGGCGAATATTTCGGACGTGAAGAACGAGTCTACCTTCAGAAACGATTTTATCAACTCCGATCTAACCGATTTTAAGAGAAATAACCCGAATACAGTAGTCAGTCTTCTCCAACTGATGTCGGAATTAACGAAGCAAGATCGAGTTCCTCGACCATTTTCCCTGTCAGTCGCTCAAAATCCGGAGCTACAGACTCGCTCGCACAGGTTACACGATATTCCAAGTGGCGCGTCGTTCAGAACTACCGTCGAGGATGTAAATTTGAACGTGGAACAGCCGAATGAAGCGACGTTTAGGTCTCAAGAGAGTTCTACGCAGCCGAACTCGAAAACATCTGCTCCTCGATCGAAAGAAGGGATTCTGGGTCAGCTAGAGCAGCATTTCGGAGAACCTCTGTACAGAGAACACAAAAAAATATTTGCTCTTCCTGAGAAACAGAGATCGGTTGATTCGCAGACTGAAGTTGCTCTTCAGAGCACGAATAAATACGAGGAATCGAGCATCGATAAGACGAGTTCTAAGATAGATACTAGGTCGACAACGACATCTACGCCGAAGACCACGTTTACCACGAAACCTGAGAAGACTGTGGTGAAAACAGAATTCGTTCCATCGATTGGATTCTCTTTTGATACCGACGAGGGTAGAGAAGAATACGTTGAGGCTGTTTTAGGTGGTCTGATCGAGCCACAGGCAGCAGAAAGTCGGAAGAAAGAAACTATTTCGAAAGAGAAACCAGAGGGAGAGACGTCTTTGAAAAAGAATGAAACAACAAAAAGTGTCCCAGAAGAGATTTAAGGGCTCCTTTTACGATGATTTTTCCAAGGATGAACTTAGGTTTAGAACGAAATCTGTGATGTCCTGCCGTTTCGTGCTTTTTACGATACATCTTCTCGATCACTTTTTTTCTTCTCCCTTAATCGATATTTTGTAAATCTTTTCTTTTTTATTCGGGGGTATTACGAGTTTGAGGATTTTGTAATTAACGTTCCTTGCTTCGTGATTTGAAAATATAACGAATCATTGAATGCAGGGGAATTTTTACATTTTGTTCTCCTCCTTATCTACCGAAAGGATTATAAGTGCGAAATTTGTACGAAATTAACGTTCCTTGTTTCGTGATTTAAAATTTCAACGAGCTTTTGATGGAAGTTTTGGAAAACGGAGATTAATATTCCTTGTTACCATTTACGCCGTAAGCGAAGAAAAAGGGCTGATGTATAATTAATTTCATTAACTCTTCCTAGGATATTCTTACTTTTAATTAAAGCGACTAACACAACAATGAGTTGGGCGTAAAATTTCTTTAAGGTTTTAAGATAGAACTAGACGTAACATGTATAAAATGGTAATTATATTATCGTTGTTAATAAGGTCTTCAGAAAAACAATATCGTTACTATTTGATAACGCAAAGTACGTTTTATTAACTCGATAACCTACCAATGACAAGGAACAGGGTTTCGATACTGTGAACTATAGATTCGTAGATGTGTGTGTTAATGTATGTACGAGTGTGCAAGAAGCAATAGTAATTGTACGACTATTAAATTGTACCTTATGTAACCCAACATTCTAACGATTCTTAAATATATCCTTTCGTTGCGTGGAAGAGCTTCTTTGTTACTCCTTCTAATTCCTTTAGACTTGGAACTTTGAATCTTTTTAAACTTGGTCGTTTGTAACTTAGAAGTCAAAAAGTTCGAAACTTTAAAATATCGTACAATTTGAAATGTTGAAAACTCGGAAATCTGGAGTTTGGAAACTAAAATAAAGAAACTATTTAAATAAACTAAAAGAAATTATTCGATTAAACATTTTTTAAATACAAACATTCAGGGTTCAAGGATCAAAGTTTCGAAACTCGCAAAGACTCCAAATGTTGCCCCGTTGTTAATTAATTACAAATACGTAATCGTGGTAAATACGTATCATTGCACATTCTTATGCTTCTCTGGCTTCCCTCTATTCACGAAACGTTGATTATTTGCCATGGCAACATCGATACATCAAGTTTCGTAATTCGTACGCGTTTCGTCGATTCATAGTGTAAAGTGCTAGGTTAAAGTGCTCGAACCACCCTGTAAAGAGTCTACGAATCTCATTGAACGATTAAGTAAGTCAGAATTACTATAAAAGCAAGACGAGTCGAAAGGAGATAACATGGCTATCTTAACGTACTAAGAGAATAAACATTTTGCACTACACGTTGAAGTTATCGGAACTATCGAGAATTCTTTAAAAGGATACGATCGCGAAAGCTTAATCGATCAAAGTATGGCTAATGTAGAAAGCGAATTTATAAAACCTAACGTCGAAGTCGAAGTCGAAGACGAAGACGAAGACGATGGAGATAACAAAGCGGATGATGTCGGTATTTTACCAAGTAAACTTTCATTGATAAACATGGACTACCGGTAATAAAATAAATACATGTATCTCTACGATTTAATAAACACACGTGACATATGTGAAGCAAACGATTGATTTTGATAGGATAATGTGGATACGGAACAGAGTGATGAAATTTTTGGGTATAAGTGATCACGAGCTGCTCTTCTACAATCTTCTAAATGTAAATTACAACTTATATCGTTATGGAAAAGTAATCGAATATCCTTTAGATGTTTCTACTAACGCAGAATAAAATAATAACACCTAGTCCTTGTAAATCAAAGCCACACGAATATGCAAATTGTACAGTGGTCCGCGCAACGAAAACGTAATCAGGATAGAGATTTATTTCACTTAGAACAATCGGTATACCTTAAGACGTAGAAAATCATTTTTCATAAAACGACTTTTCACACTTCCTCCGTTAACCTTCCGCCTTTACCTCGCCTTTTGCCGCGAGAGAGAAAATAAACGCGCGATTCGAAACTATAGGCAAACAATCGATACTTCGAGGACAAACTATTCAATTTTCTGATACTGGATCTCTATGGTGTGACCGATCTTGAGAGAAAGGTGGTCTTTTTCTACTGCACCTATTCCACTGAAATCATCCACGTAGAAGTGCCGGTTTGGGAAAGTAAGTAGTTCATCTTTCTTAAACCAATTACAGTGAACACGAATCATATAGATCACTGTATGGATAATATATGGATAAGGATATAAATTACTTTGTTATTAATGGATGATAGGCAAGCAGAGTGTTGGTAAATTAGCCGCTTTGACGGCATTGTCGATGAAAAGGAAAAGTCGTAAGTTGAGGGGAAGAATCTTTGGTAAATTGTATTTTTAACAATTCAATTTTATCGTGCACAGTTTGGTAGAATCCCGTTACATTCTATCCTTCCAATAGATTACTGCTTTGCTAAATTACATTCCCAACCATCCAAGCGATATTTTTCATGCACGATTTTCTACATTCTGTTACGTTCCGCCCGTTCGATAGTTCACTTAATTTTTGGTAAATTGTATACTCAACGCTTCGGACGAATTTCCTATGCACAGTTTGTTAGCTTTTCCTGCGTCCTGTCTTTCTGGGGTCGATCAAAGCGTAGGAACGTCGTTTGTGGATTTACGCTTCGATCAAATCGTGTTTGGTATTTACGGCTAAGCCACTTGTCGATCGATAGTCGTACGTCGAACCTACGGCGAGTTATAATATCAATGATAATCCGCAGGAAAGGTAGAGAAAGTTTCACAAAAGGAGAGAAAGAAACGAAGAGTGAAGAAAACCAAGCCAAAAATGACGTCGAAGCTCGACCCGCTTGCCCTTTTGCGTCAAATCGAGGTATCCACGATGACGATTCAATCAGAGCAAAAATCAATGATAAGTACTCGTACCGAGGACGACGCGGAAGATACAGAGGACGAGGGGGAGGAAGACGAGGGGAGGGAGGAGGAGGAAGAAGGAGAAGAAGGCGACTCGCGAGAAGCGAAAGACATGGGAAGCGGCGATACAATTTTTAAAACGAAAGACTCGGAGAAACGTGACGCGATCGGTAAATTACAGGAATGTTATTGCAATCATAAAATAAACATACTGCGTTGAAACGATCCCGATTCTTCTAATTTTCAGACACTCCAGGCTTCGTGCCGCCGCCAGGTGAAGAGGACAAATATATTATGACCAAGGTACTCGATTACATACGCGTACGATATTATCCTTCGTCGATTAGAACCACGAATACATTTTAAATACGAGAGAAACGAGGGGAAAATCTGTTGTACAGAAACTGGTGGAAAAAGTACGAAAAATACCAAACTTGCACATGATATGCGGTAAGATGGATGGTAGCAGAACAGACTTGCACGACGTCACTTTATTTTACTTCCTGAGGACAGCCGACGAGGGTATACCAAACTTCGATTCTTACGTCGATTGCGAGGATCAAATTACACAGTATTTAGTAGTTGGATCCCTGCAGGGGAAATTTTTGGTTTCGTTGAACAGAATGCTCGTTGAGGTAGGAAAGCATATTTCCAATAATTTATGGCGGTTGCTACAAATTCTCAGAGTGTAATTTTCTTTCAGTTCGAATAACGCGCCAATGCATTTATTTTATAGTTTTAAATTATACATCGGTAAAATTCTCTTTACGCGACAGATTTTTATCATGCAAGTTCTTTGTCTCGATGCTATATATTAAAAGTATACTTTGATCAAAGACTCTTGGCAGCCGTTGTATATTTGTTTCTTTTTTCGTAAAATTTATATTCTTCTTCGTCTCGTAAGCGTCTTCGTAGTTGCGAAAATTGTACGTATTTCTCTTTTTTTTTTCCTTTTTTTCTTTTAGATTTTCAAACCATTGGTTGAATCTCAGTTCAAAGGACCGCAACTTGCAGAAACACTCAAAGAAGAGGAGCAGGATATAGACGAGGAACATGCTCCAAGTTTGGCGAACATCATGGCAACTCGAGTATCTAATATACTTTCTTCGATAAAAATACTAAATTTCATCCGAAACGTTTAATGATATCGTACAGATAACGTTTGCGTAATCGAAAACGATCTGTATCAAATTTTTCAACTTTTTACGTAATAATGGATCCCAGTAGTAAGAAAGAAAGAAAAATTCACAATATGGTGGAATCTGTATGATAAAAAATGATTTATTAAAATTGTCAAACAGAGTTCAATCTTCAGAAGACCGTCAGAATTCCGCAGGATATCTATAGCCACGGCGAAGAAAGAGGTTGATAAAAGCGCCGAGGACGACGACGGCGACGACGACGATGAAACAGTAGAAACGAGACGTTTTCAAGTGTCAGAGAGGGCAAGACTGAGACGAAAACGCGTCAGGACTATGGTCAATTTCGAAGAAGTTAAAAGAAAAACGACGTTCAAAGAGCCGTGTTTGCGTGTGTCGGTCGATCAGAACAAAAACGATATCCTAAATTATTTAGATAGATTAATATCTAACGTCGAATGGTTAGTAATTTCTTATTATTCGTCGATAGACCGCGGTTAGTTGTTAATACGGTTTGAATGTTTATGCATCTTTACGTATTTTGCACAGTCTTACTAGTACTTACTAGTACTTCTACACCTTGAAATTTCCCACAATCGCGCGAATATTCCGAATCTATTAGGAATTATATTATTAGTTAAACAACATTTCGCAGTTTATAAAATCTCGTCGCGCTCTACGAGAATATTTCATTACGATTTATTTCTCGTCTCGATAAAGGTAATTTTGCAATTTTTAGCGAGCTTCGTCATAGAAATAGGTTAAAAGAATAAAAAAAAAAAAAAAGAAAACGGAATAAATTTATGGCTGTTCTTCAGGACACTGGAAAACATCGAAGGCGATATTTTGCTGACGATGCCGAATATACGAGAACTCGATGATTCGGACGTTACTGACGAGATGTTAGAAAAGAACCAAGGAGTGATCGAACAACTCGAAAATGTGATTATGCTGTGGGGAGTGCACATAGAAAAGGTAAATAAATTTCCAGACAAATGATCTCAAGGAAATTGGACACCTTTTCAACGTCGAGGTCACATCGCTTAATATACAGGTTTTGGAATCGTTCCAACAAAAAGTGCCACTAGGTAGAGGTCCACTGGCAGAGTATGATTACTGGAAGGATCGAGAAGTAGGATTGTTAATGCTGGTGGAGCAATTAAAGACTCCTATGGCCAAAAGAATGTTGAGCTTATTGAACAATGTCCTTTCGCCGATCGCCTCGAACTTTGAGTACTTTTATTCAGACTTATGGAGATGCTATACCGAAGCCAGGGATAATAATCGATTCTTGCAGACTATTTTAAGACACTTCAAGGTGAAAAACATTGTCGTGTAATTTTGATTAAAAGTTAATTGGATAATTGATATAACAATTAAGATGTGTCATAGTTGATGACAGAGTCGGATTGCTTCAAAACGATCAGCCATGCCATTCCTCAGCTGATGGAGGGAATAAGAATGATTTGGATTCTCTCGAATTATTACTCTTCCGAAGAGAAAATGGTTGGCCTGATGGAAAGAATTTCATGGCAACTCTGTCAGACTGTCATAAAGCATTTATCCATCAAGGATCTATTCAAGTGAGTTCCACTTCAACGAACTTTTCAAATTATTTCCAACGTTTTACCATATTTCAGCAAACGATACTCTGTGGACTATTTATATGTTTAATTCTTATGACTATATTCTATTTTCCATATATACAAAAACGCTTGTTCACAAATCTTTTTTTTTTTCTTGCCCAGTAGATAAAAAGGTCTCTTCGTCGCGTCTACTTTGATTTGATTAATTTTGTTCCATAATATAGACACAATGTAGAAATTGTACTCTTGATATAGACAACCTCAAAAAGTGATTCTACAAAAGACGGAAGACGCTCGCGCGATGCTGAAGAGCTGGAAAGAAGCTTACTTGAAGAATCGAGAAGATATCGAAATCTCTGGCAGAGGAATGCGCTGGGAATTCGATCAAAATCGGTTGTTTAAAGGAACCGAATACATTGCCTCCGTTTGCGATGGTTTGAACCAGGTTGCGAACGTTCTTCGAGACTTTCGCAATATCTTTGGACCTGATTTGAAATCGATCATCAGTGATCCCGCTCAAATCGACACTATAATAAAACGAGTCGATAGATTGATCGTCCTGATATTGGAGGCAGACTTCAATATTTTCGACGAATATAACAAAGAAAATTGGGAAGCTACTATGTCCTTGTTTTACGAAGAGGTACATTTCCTGGAGAACGAGGCCAAGTTCTTCATCGACGAGTGCTTCCTGGCATTGAGAAACGCGGAAGATGCGCTTCATATGTTGCTCAGGTTCAAGGATACCAAGACTAGAGACACAATTCATCAGCAACTGTTGAGAAAGTTTGACGTTATCACGCAACAATTCAGCAAAGAAGTCAGTATCGTCGAGGGAATATTCAATAGAGGCAAGATATTTACTTTTGCTTTGGCAAATTTTGCAATATGTTACTAGAAAATTTGTTTGTAAGCGTTCTGGCAAATTTTACAGCCAACGTAATCTGCGTAATAGAAATACTGTAATGTACTTTATGGATTTTCTTTATACTTGTTTAAAGGCTACGTACTAGTGGATATATTAGGTACTATAACTGTAATATTTTAAATATCGTCGTACGTAACGCAAACTAAAATTTATTTCCTATAAAGAGTCGCAGATATGTATTTTTCGTATCTGATAACGGAAACGTAGAAAAGTTTTCTTTTTTTTTTTTTAATACAAGGAGATAATCGTATTTCGTTGGTAATCGTTAATAATCGTTGCATCGTTAAAGGTTTAGCCATGCCGAATTAACAGGTACAAGGAATATACGGAGATACAAAAGATTGATTCATTAGTAAATTATTTCTAAATTATCGCTAAATTATTCAAACAAAATTCCTTTACTTTGTACGAAATATTCGACTTTTTAACAGTGCATCGTATCGTATTATGTTTAGGGAAACAAAATCCTCCGTTATTAACGTACCATCCCCCAATGGCTGGCGCTATATACTGGGTGAGACAATTATTTCACCGTCTAAGAAGACCAGTCTTGATCATCCAAAGCATCGCAGAGTTAAAACACAGCAAGCTGAAGATTCTAGCTTTCAGTCAATATTACGAGGTGGCCAAACAAATGAAGGCGTACGAGGAATCGAAATACCAATCGTGGGCAGATAAGGCCCAGTTCGTTGTGGTAAACACCATGAAGAGAAGTATCCTGACGATGGAACGTTCCGAACCAGAACAAGGTTAACAATTTCACATAAACCAACCTTCGACTCGTCACTGAAATGGCCAGAGTAGCCGAAATAACCGATTCGTAATAACGAACAGAAATAGTGAAACCGTAAACGAGAAACACAGACGAGACGATCTTGATTGAAAAATGGTCAGGAGTCGAACATTTTATTATTCCGTACCTTCAAATCTGTTTAAAGGAGGGAAAAATTTGTTACAGGTGTATTGACATTCCCAGATATCGAGAAAAGCACGAAGAACCTGCAGACGATTCACTTGTCAAGAGGACCAAGGAGTAAAGATTTTGGATCACCTGGATCTACCCCTCAGGGATCCATTCAAAAGGCTGAACCTGTGATGTCGAAACCAAGCATCGGTGACAGAATCTTTTTAAAATTAGGCCATCTGTCGAAGATTTTCTAACGGTTTATGAATCGTTCTGACAGAGACGGCTAGTTCTGTGGGAACCAAAGGACAGGTCAAGTCAGAGACGAAAGCTGAGATCAAAGCGTCGCTTCCAACCCACAGAGATCAAAAGTCGTGGACAACTTCCTCGGAAAAGCAGGCTGCCCAAGCGCAAAAGATTACTTGGATGGAATTTATGAGCGGATCGATTCTCGTCGAGTGTCAGCTTCGTTTTCAAGTGAATTTCGACTGGGAGTTCTTTGAAATTATTCGCGAGGTACGCTGGGCAAATTTTCATTCGCTTCCTGTAAATTGATATTTGATATTTTCGAATACAGGCTGAGTTGATGGAGCAATTAGGTTTCGAATTAATCCCCATTGTAAAGGATGCTAGTATCCAGAAAAATCGATTAAGGAACGACCTCGAACTGATGGTAAAAGTGATCGAACAGTACAACGGGATGATCGATAAAATGGACAAGGCCGATGTACAAAATAACACAGAAATATTTATATTCGCTAAATTCAATGAATCTGTCCCACTTAGTTAAAATATCCTACTTAGGATTCTTTCGTGTTTAAAGATACATTAAAATATATGGGGTTTCGGTTTGTTACGAAACAACGATTAAATATTTGAAATCGAATAAAGAGAAACAAGGGTGGCACAAAGAAGATGATAAGACTTTGGTTTTTTTTTTTAATCTCGAAGCGACAGGACTTTTTAACTAAGGAAGGCAGAAATAACTTGCAAAAATTCACGAACAAACTGTTTATCATCGCAGATACAATTATTGAGAAACACGTTACTAGACGTTGAGAAACATATTCAGCCTGGAGTAATGCGTTTTAATTGGAACTCTTTAAATATTTCTGACTACGCTCATGATTGCGAAAAATTATTGAAAAATCTAAACTCGATCGTGGATCAGGTGAACCACATGAAGAACGATCTCGATAGCAGAATAAACAACGATCTTCAGAGTTACAATCTCTTTTCTCTTCCCCTGAGAATCTACGAAAACGACGAATTGATGTCTTGCAAGGTATTTTCTTGCGTTTCCTTTAATTTATTTTTCAAATCGTCCCCCTAGAATTTTATTCGTCGTACCCGATATAGAACCACTTTAGCATTCAAGGTACAAGTAGAGTAAGCGGGAAAGGGAAATATTGAAAACGTTTTTCTTTTTTCCTATTTTTCAAAGGTTTATTTCCAAGAGATAGAAAATCGAAGAATCGAATTAATTGCCGCGATGTCCACGATATATCAGTCAACGAGTCCAATACTGATAAAATTGGAAAGTCTGGTATTGGAAACGTACACTGGGAGAAGCCCATCTATGCAGCTGTTTTACGAGAAATACGAAAAGAAAATATTTTCCTCTTTTATAACGTAAGCCTATGTAAACAATTAAACCGGCTTTTATTTGAAAGAACGGATTAAAATGGATAAAAATGATTTAAAGGTGACTTATTTGATCTTAACGCAAAATACAGTTACGTTCCCTGTGTTATTTCTACGATAAAAATAATTAAGTAGCGAAGTCGTTCGTTGCTTCAGATTGTTACTTCTTATCTTTGCTTCGGATAAAATTGTCTCAATCTCGGTTAGACGTATACGACAATCGCAATGTAGAACTCGCAATAGAAAACGAATCACTTATTAGTAAATAAAATTATCTTAAAAATTGTTAAATTAAGTAGCGAGTCAATGGTTCAGAATCTTATAGGATATTGTCTAGCATGCAATGAATCGCGAGAAACGATCCCATAACGATGTTATACATTGTACAGATGCATGCTGAAGAACATGGAGAGTTTCAACAAAAGTCTAATGGAATACGAGCCGATGTTTCAAGTGGACGCTACTTTAATAGCTTCGGAAGCGGTTCTAAGGCCATCCCCTGGCGAAATTTATGCCACTATACTGCAGAACGTGAAGAATTTATTGGAGAAGCTGAAATTATTTCCTAGATGGATGAATGGGACCTGTTTGGAGTGCAAACCGCAAACGAAGAACGAGTACGAAAACTTTGCTACAGTCACATTCTTCGAGGACGTCATGAGTATCAAGGTAAATTATTTGCAAAATTTAATCAACGAAATTTCATGGAATCGAAAGAGATCGGAGCAGATAAAAATCCGACAAAGTACAGATAGCAATAAATGTGAATGCAAATATTTGAGAATATGATGCCCGTAAATGATGTCATTTTTAAATCGCGAATAATTCGATAATTTTCATTCGATTCAATCTCCTCCGATGATTACGTTCTCTATGATTATCCTTGATTATATTCTTGAAGTAATCGAAGACTATAGTATGATAGGCCCATCTTTGTTGATTCTCTGACTTCATGACTTGATAATTACGATTATACGTTTATGATTATCTGTTTTACGGATTAAAGTTTGCCAATGTAGGAACCAACGTTTTTGTTGTTTATGTCGAGTGTATAATCTTGTGAATACGTCTGCGTAGGTAGTGAATGATAATATACTAATGGTTCAAAGGTCGGCGCATAAAATAGCGTTGGAAGCTTGGCACTATTTGCACAGGTGGAAGAAGTATAGTAATTTATGGTCTTTCGACAAGAACTTGGCTGCTGAAAAGTTCGCAGCAACCGAACCTACGCTCCACCAATATGACGATAAGTTCTCTTTCTACGACAATATTCTCCAGGAATTGACTGAAATGGATCTCTATCACGATCTTTATTGCGTACGGTAATATCTGCCTCACAGAATACTCTAATTCTTAAAAAGTCCAAGGATAAATTCTCATACTAACTTGGTACGCCAGGAAAAGTTTATTTTCGCATATTATGTATTTGTATTATCTCTCGATATATATATATATTGTAAACAAGTGCGATCTAATTAGAACCAGTAATATACTTGACAATGATTTCTGTTAATTAGCATCAATCTCGGTTTCCTGCTTTCTGGTATCAAACAGCACGCTAATGAGTGGAAGCACATTCTCGGTCATTTTCTGCTGCACCAAACGATTCACGATATGAACGATTTATATCTGATGATCGAAAATTACCGAAACGAAGTGGAGCTTGTAATCACTGGCTTAGATCGTTTCACATCTGTCATGCAAGCAATCTCCGACATAAAAAAAACTGCGATTCAAGCAGAAGTTCGTTATACGACCTATCAGGTTTGTTTTATAAAAATGTCTCTACAAAATTTAGAAACCGAAAGAAGCAGTAAAATTTCAACGTGCAATTTGGTTCTGTTTTTGCACGCTAATTCGATTTCTGAAAAATGTACAAACAAAGATATACGAAGAAATAAGAGAATGTTTCCAAGTGTGATCGTACACTATCCGACTGGTGATTTTATAAGAACCATGTTAAAGAATCCGACTGTATTATATTTTACGATTGCAATATACGACATTTTCAGGAAACATTTCGAACCTTGCGCAGCCACGAGATATCTTTCTCCGAAGAAGACGAACAAATGGCTTACACTCTGCAACGTAACTGGGAGTCGCTATATTTGGGCGCTTTATACAGAGCTTCCACTTTAGCAAGTACCACCGATAGATTTTCTGACATGACGCAAGAGCAGATAAATGCATTCGTGAAAGAACTCGAAGAGTTTGCAGCAGACTTCGAGGCCAATGGCCCTGGCAGTGTCGGGGAGAATCTCGAACTTGGACTGTTCAAGATGGACGTAAGTTTCGTATTTTACCTTTTTGTTTTTATCGACATCCTCTATTTCCTATAAATTAGAAGCAGCGAAGAAACTAAATTTCACGCTATTACTAAATCGATCCGATATTCTAATATTTCGAAAGTTTAATATTTTTCTTTTCTTTACACTGTAAAATGGATCGACAGTGTCATTTATAACTCAAATGCACGTAAAATCTAAATGGCGTATTATTTCATTGGAAAGTGTTAACCAATAGGACATTTTTTGGAAAGTTATATTATTCGGCCTGGAAACTAATGAAAATTACTCTGCCGATATTACTTGCAAAATGAGAATAATATATTTGACATAGACCGTTGAACCAAACTATTTGCGCGTCCGATTTTCATCGACTGAGCTCTTCTATCTTTAAATTTCTATTCGCGAATCCCGCAGGAATACGGAAAACTGATCGCAAAATACGAAGAAAGACGTCTTAGCCTGATCAATTCCGAAATACTGTTCGATCTGCCAGCGACTGACTATTCGGTTTTCTTAAAAATCAAAAAAGACTACGAGGGCATGGAATTATTATTCGAGTTGTACCAGGAACAGAAAAGTATGAGGGACGTGTGGGCGCAGACGCTTTGGGTGAACCTGAATCCTCAACAGCTGATGGATGGGATGGACCAATTCATCAGAGAATTTCGCAAACTTCCGAAATTCGTGAAGAATCTCAGCGTTGGACAAGCCTTAGATGCGAATATGAAGAGCTTCAAAAATTCTGTGCCATTGTTCATCGAATTAAAGAACGAGGCGATGAGGGAGAGACACTGGAAGCAATTAATGGAGAAAACTGGACGATATTTCGATATGGACCCAGACAGGTGCGACGGTGGTGAAAAATAAATGACAAAATTGTGCATGGACAAGTGTCAGAATTGTGCGAAATACTTATGGTGCTTTCAAAGTGTGCGTGTGTGTGTGTGTGTGTTTTTTAAGTTATTAAGTGTCTTTAGAGGAATTTAGAAATAGAAGGAAATTTTGGATTAGATAGATAAGATAGGAAATAGGACAACTTTTGGCTCTTTTGTACATTTTTTTAAAAAGAGATACAAGGAAGGTTTTTTCTAATTAGATTTAGGGAATAGTTTTATATTGAGATCATTTTCTACGATCAAGCGTAATTGTATTTTGGGTATCGCGTTACAACTGTAGGATTACAAGCGTTATTCTGAAATTTGTGTGGTAGAGAAGCATAAAGCGACACTTGATTCGTTTTTTTGTGCAGAATTTTTGTTTCGCTAACTGTTCACAGTAACGCAAGACCTAGTGCTTTTTGATAAAATATATATGAATCTTTTAAAACATGGGGGAAAAAGAAATAGAGATACTGAAAGGGTGAGTTCATCCCCGATGATCTTCCGATTGAAGGGAATTTTTGAGTCACTGTAGAGACTCATAATAGTAGCGATAATGTAAAATTTTAATTTGCGTACTTACGTTTAAGATTCACTCTGAAGAACATGTTCGCTATGGAATTAGGAAAATACCAAGAAATAGCCAGAGAAATCGTGATGAATGCCGTGAAAGAGCTCGCCATAGAAAGAGGTTTAAAAGATTTGGCTGAAGTGTGGAAAAACATGGAATTCACTGTACTGAAACATCACAAAGGTATGAACGCGTTTGCTTTCGAAATTATAGCGAGTGGTGGCAAAGTAAATAAAGTAAGAAAATTAAAAAAGAAAATTGAGAAAGGAAATATCGACGTAACCGTGCTCTACGCGAAACTTTGAAAATCCTACGAGGACTAAATCTTAACGAAGCGATACGAAATGCACGATTTTTAGGTACCGAGGATCGAGGATTCATTTTGGGACCGATAGAAGAATTGAATCAGATTCTAGAAGACAACATGATGAACGTGAATGGCATGGCAGCCTCTCAATTCATCGGCCCTTTCCTCGGTACTGTGCAAAAATGGGAAGTCACGATGCACACGATCTCCGAAGTTCTCGAATTATGGATACAACTGCAGAAGAAATGGCTATACCTCGAGGGCATTTTCGTAGGCGGTGACATAAGACTCCAATTGCCAGACGAAGCGAAGAAGTTCGACGAAATTGACAAATCTTTCAAGAAAATTATGACAGACACGTCGAAGAGGCTGAACGTTCTCCAATGTTGCACGATCAAAGGTAAAATTGGGGGAAATTCGTTCGAACTGTTTTATGATTTTGAAACAAACTGCCTGAATTAATTATAATTAGATTATTTGGTTTGGTAGAGAAGCCCTGATTCGGCATAAATAACTTATGTAAACGAATTAAAATTCCCGAAAAATTAAAATACATAATTTCAATGCCTCGATTCGTATCGATCGATTACGATCACTTTATTAAAATAAGAACAACGCTTTAAAAAAATTAGTTCAAACAAATGATATGCGTGATCCAGGTCGACAGGAAGAGTTCGAATCGATGATTCTTGCACTGGACAAATGCCAGAAGTCTCTGACAAACTATTTGAACAGCAAACGAGCAGTCTTCCCGCGATTCACTTTCCTCAGTGACGACGATCTGCTGAGCATCCTTGGGAGCGGCGAACCCATCGCCATTCAAGAACACGTGGGCAAGATGTTCGATAATTTGGAGAAATTCCGCTTCGAAATAAACAATACCGATCGCGTGATAGCCACTGGCTTGATCTCTTGCGAGAAAGAGGTAATGGACTTTAGAAATGTGGTTCTAGCCGAAGGAAAAATCGAGGAATGGATGGTGCTTGCATTGGAGGAGATGAAGAGATCGAACCGATTTTTGACGAAAAAGGCTATCTACGATTATGGAAAGGTGAGTCTACTTCAGCGGAGTTGCAACAGGAAATTAGGAATTTTCATACTTGCCCCAAGCTTGCTGCGAGCTTTGGAAATACGTAGTAGAAGTATGTAATAAATACTATTTAGTATGTAATAAATACTATTTAGTATTTAGTATGGTATTATTTAGTGCTGTCGATATTTCAACGTCGTTGAAATCCACGAGGTGTGCTATATTCTATACAATTACCATATTGTATCATCGATTAAAGAAAATCGAATGGAATTCTCCAGGTCAGAAGACCTAGGACACAATGGATGCTAGACTTCCAAGGGATGATGATCCTGGCGGCTGATCAAATATGGTGGACAGCGGAGGTGGAGAACGTGTTCGTGAAAATGTCTCAAGGACAGATGCGTGCAATGAAAGATGTACGCTCCTCTTTTATGTAAATTAATAAGATTCCCTTATACGAAGGACTCCGATACATCGATTGTCTCGTTTACAGTATTTGAAGCAACTGAACGATCAACTAAACGAAGTGGTAACACTGATGGGTGGTGATACGTTGACGAACAACGATAGAAAAAAATTTGACATGGTATTGACACTCGATGTTCATATGAGAGATATCGTGGAAGGTTTCGTCAGAGACAGTATCGTGGATCCTTCGGAATTCGAATGGGAAAGTCAATTAAGGTTCGCTCTTATTCATTTCTGTTTTTCTTATTTTTTTTATTTTTTTTTATTTTTTAGCCTTTCTAGTTTCCCTATTCCTATCAATTACTAATTACGACGCTTAATGCTTATAGAAATTTTAGTCGATATTTGTTGTAAATTTTTATCACGTATCAGATACGTTTCATACGTAAGTATAAATTTCCTGCAAAGGTTTTACTGGGTTCACGATCTGGATAATGTTTGGATGTACCAGTGCACAGGAACATTCGAATACGGCTACGAGTACATGGGACTCAATGGAAGACTCGTTGTTACGCCTTTGACAGACAGAATATACTTGACCATCACACAAGCTCTCTCGATGCACCTGGGCGGAGCTCCTGCAGGTATAGCGATTCACGCGATGACATAAAGAAAATGGCAACATTAAGATTGGAAGATATAGTTGAAGACGAATTGATTAGTCGCGAATAATTTAGAAAACGGAACTCGAAGTGAAAAACTTCTTTTCGATATATTTTTCGATATATGCCAGAGGACACAGTGATTTCTAGAAATATCTTATTATTTTATTATTAAATTATTTCTTAGCGGTCGTTAACAATCTTGATCTAACTTTTCAAATTTGTATTTCATAGATATCGCTATTATTATTACTACCAACAGATTTAATTGTTTCTAGTAAGAATGGGGAATCGAGTACATATCGGTATTTATTTAAAAAAATACCAAGAGTGTGGATGTGTTTTTATTTCTCCAGGTCCTGCTGGAACGGGGAAAACGGAGACCACGAAAGACTTGGCGAAAGCGCTAGGATTGCTGTGCATCGTGACAAATTGCGGCGAAGGAATGGATTATGTGGCGATAGGCAACACACTGAGTGGCCTGGCACAGTGCGGAGTATGGGGTTGCTTTGACGAATTTAATCGCATCGATATTTCTGTCTTATCGGTTATTTCTACTCAGCTTCAAACTATACGCTCCGCTTTGATGGCAAAAGCATCAAGATTTACGGTAAGGAAACGTAGAGAAACGATAGTGCAACTCCTCCAAATCTTCTTATCGAGTATTTTAGGTATTTTAAAAAGCTCGAAATACGTATTTTTACGTATTTTATTTATAAATCGTGTACAATAAATCACCTTATTCTCTCTAACGTATCGATATCGATTTAATTTATTTTTATCGTATCGCACGTTTGTCCTTACTGTCGCTGTTTCATGTCACGTTTCAAGATAAATCCAACGATACGTATGACAAGTACATTTCAACAATAATTTGTCCTGAATATTTCTATAAAAAGTTGGCAACGAATAATAAGAGTACCTACCCGGTATCTTTTACTCGCGGCACGTGGCCCACGACGCGAGAGATAAATCGAATTAAATTTATTGAATTGATATGCCTTTGTTTACCGTAATGATTAACACGGTATGTAGATTAGCGCGTACACCAGACTCGATTAGTCGCGGTATAAAAATTTCCTGACTATGTATTTCAATATTTCTCGTTTTACTTTCGTTATCGTTTCTCGTCGCCAGTACCAATAAACCAAATTTACGTCTAATTAAATTTAACCACTCTCTGCAACCGCAGTTCGAGGGGGAAGACATAGTGCTCGACTCGAAAGTGGGCATATTCATCACAATGAATCCAGGGTACGCGGGTCGAACGGAACTTCCGGAATCGGTGAAAGCGCTCTTCAGGCCAGTGGTGTGCATAGTTCCGGATAACGAGCTGATTTGCCAGATAAAGCTGTTCAGCTCCGGCTTCTTGACCGCCAAAGTTCTAGCCAAGAAGATGACTGTTCTGTACAAATTGGCACGCGAACAACTGAGCAAGCAGAACCACTACGACTTTGGTCTGAGAGCACTCAAATCCGTGCTCAATATGGCCGGCCACCTAAAGAGGACTTCCGGTGACCTGGCTGAAGACGTGGTACTCATGAGGGCGCTTCGAGATATGAATTTGCCGAAATTTATTTTCGACGACGTGCCATTGTTCCTGGGATTAATCGCTGACCTCTTCCCCGACCTCGACTGTCCGAGGGTTCATTATCCTGATTTTAACGAGGCTGTTAATCAAGTACTGGAGGAGCAACGATATACTATCTTGTCCGAGCAGGTAGTATTTTTTGCTTTCGAATAATTTCGTTCATTATATTTGTCGATTTGCTGACTTTCGTATCGTTTTACGGTTAAAAGAGTATTGTCTACATGGCCGAAAAAAGAAGACGATTTGCTATATACAAAGATACGTTACGGTTTAAAAATAAAAAAGTAAACAGTTCTCGATATATATACATATAGATATAAGTCGTTGGACACTTGAATCGTCTGCTTAAAAATTACCATGAAGCGTATTATTCCGTCGGTATCGCGAACATTCCAATTGCGTACTGTAACGAATAACAGACATTCAGGAAAGTGTCCCAACTACACAGATTGATAAAGTGGTGCAACTATACGAAGTAATGATGACTAGACACTCGACGATGGTGGTTGGTCCGACAGGAGGCGGCAAGACCGTCGTGATCGAAACTCTTTGCAAAGCTCAAACTCGTCTCGATAAACCTACCAAACTCTACATTTTAAATCCAAAGGTACCGCATCGCTACGATTAACTCCTTAATGCTGACAATCGTGACACGAACGCGGAATAGAAATGTGCAATTTGTACAAGTCCGTGATGTATTCGCGATCAAAATCGATACGCCTGTCGTTTTATTTTCTACGTAATAAATAAAGTCGTACGCAGGCATGCACCGTGAACGAGCTTTACGGTGTGTTGGATCCAGCGACACGCGATTGGACAGACGGTCTCCTAAGTTGTATCTTTCGAGAAGTGAACAGACCATTGAGCTCGAACAAGGACGAGAAAAGATATATATTGTTCGACGGTGACGTCGATCCACAATGGATCGAGAATATGAATTCCGTGATGGACGATAACAAATTATTGACTCTGGCCAATCAAGAAAGAATCAAGATGCAGAATCACTGTAGTCTGCTGTTTGAGGTGATTTTAACTAAATTGGTCGATCGTGTATTGCTTTTACGTGACGCGATTTAAATTAAATAACATACAGAAAGAGAGAACTCGTTGCTTGCCTCGATAACGATTTTCACTGAAGTTTCTTTATAAAAGGTAGGCGACCTGCAGTACGCCTCGCCAGCCACTGTATCCAGGGCCGGTATGGTGTACGTGGACCCAAAAAACTTGGGTTATCAGCCTTACATGGACAAATGGATACGGAGCAAGAGCGAATCGGACCAGGAGCTATTGAGCGGAATGTGCGAGAAATACGTGCACGGCGGGATAGCTTTCGTTATAGAAGGAATGCTCGGGTTACAACAACTTAAACCGCTTAAGATGATCATACCACAAACCGGACTGAACATGGTAGCAATTAAACTTTTATACGCTAATTAATTCGTCCTTTTATGTGAATGCAGAATGTCGGAAAAGAAACTGTGATCTAGCTATTTGTAACTTATCAGGCAAAGAATTTGTATGATCAAAGATCGACTGTCAATGGATTTTAATCGAGTGTTACGATTGATATGGGAAAAAAGAGAAATTTGGATCGTAAGATTTAAGAACGTGTAGTATTCGAAAGTGACGCGAGTAGAATTGAAAAATCGTTCCGAATAATTTCAAAATATTTAACTTAAAATCTTCCCATAATTTTCCAATTTTCTATCCAAAAGTTTCCTATCTAGTTCACGTTGACAATATACAATTTCTTCGTTTAATTAGATCAAATTATGTCAAAAATCAAGCGTAGAATTACTAGTGAGCGTCTTTCGTTTAGGTAATACAACTTTGTTACGTATTCGACGGTTTCCTCGCTATTCTGGATACTCGGCCAACTCCTACCGCCAAGACCGAGGAAGAGGAAGAAAGAAGGGTAGAAGCGTTGTTCTCCAGAAATGAAATTCTCGAGGCGATGTACATTCAAGCTTGCTACTGGTCCTTAGGAGCCGCTCTGGTGACTGAAAACAGGCCTGACTTTGACGATTACATAAAGAAAACTTCTGGATTCATGCTTGTCCAAGATACCGTTGAAAAACGAGCTACTGTGCGTGAGTTTCGAAAACTAACGATATTTTTATTTCTATACATATCCATCGTCAGCGATGCGTTCAAATTCGTTGCAATTTGTCTCAAACATCGAAAAACGAGCGGAGAACTCGTTGGACAATCTAAGACACGTTGAACTCGATGCCATCGCGATTTATCATTTTTTTTTCTTTTTTTCGTTTAACTAAAATGAACAAACATGAAACGAATAAGTGCTCGAATTATCACCAGGATACATACCCGTGACGGAGAAATTGTTGTACGATTACTTCCTGGATTTGGAAAAGAACATATGGATCCCATGGAAGGCTCTGGTCCCTGATTATGTCCATGACAGAGAGAAACATTTCTCCGATATTTTGGTTCCTACCATAGACACTCTAAGAACCACGTGGTTCGTTAACATGATGAACGAACGAAATCGGCCAGCTCTTTTAGTTGGCGAAACTGGTACCTCGAAAACCGCTATAATCCAAGAATTTCTTCGAAATCTGAGCACCGAGAAATACGTAAGTTTTAGCACGTACGTACAGTTTAAGAACGAACAACCCTCTCGTGAACGTGGTCACCAAAAAATTAGTCGATTTAGCGCGAAAGAAACGATATAGAGGAAAGAAGAAATTCATTGTTAAAAAAAGCCAATATCGAGTATACGTATATCGCTTTGTCGTTTCGCTTGTCCGATCTCTGATGCTGTTTCGATTAGAATCAGCTTCTCATCAATTTCTCGTCGAGGACAACTTCGATGGACGTGCAAAAAAATATAGAGGCTGTCGTGGAAAAGCGAACGAGGGAAACTTACGGACCACCTCCTGGCAAAAAGTTGTTACTCTTCATCGACGACATGAATATGCCACTGGTGGACACTTACGGTACCCAGCAGCCTATCGCGCTTCTCAAGTTTTTGTTCGAAAAGGGTGGATTCTACGATCGTGGAAAGGATCTCTCTCTAATGTACATGAAAGATATGTGTACGTCGATTTGCAGAGTTTTCTCTTTCAGGATTATTGAAATTGATTGTTATATTAAGAAAATTCCCATTATAATGGGTTTATTATTTTACAAGGTTACTTAGCGGCAATGGGAAAACCTGGTGGAGGAAGAAACGAAGTGGATCCAAGATTCATCTCCATGTTCTCCGTCTATAACGTTATATTTCCAGCAAATGAGACGCTTCGTTACATTTATACAAGCATACTGAGCGGACACTTGCAAACGTTTGCAGAGGAAGTGCAAGCAATTGCAGAAACCCTGGTGCAAATTACTCTGGACCTCTATCAGGTATTTCTCCTTCGACGAAAGACTGGCTTACACTGTCCGATCTGCGAGCTCTCTGCTCCCTTCTCGATTCTTCAAATTTAACCAGACATAATTTCTCGCCTTCCTATTTCTTCAGAAAGTTACCGCAGAATTATTACCGACACCGAATAAATTCCATTACGTTTTTAATATGCGAGACTTGTCGAGAATCACGGCTGGACTTCTTCAAAGCCATCCTGATTATCTTCCGAAAGTGAAGCAGATCGTCAGACTTTGGAGGAACGAGTTCGCCAGAATTATATGCGATCGTTTGATAAACGAAGACGTAAGTAATAGAAGAGAGAAAGGGGACCTCTGCGTACAAATTAGAATTCGATCGTAGGACGAGAATATCGTAGCTACGTACGTGAAGGAGAAGATCGAAGAACGTTGGGCAGGAGAGCCTGAAGTTATCAAATACGCAATGAGGGATCCCCTGCTATTTGGCGATTTTAGAAACGCGATTAACGAGGAGGAACCACGATTCTACGAAGATTTGTTGGATTACGAGGCTGTCTACAGTTTGTTCTTAGAGGTGATTAACATTCCTTGGTAGAAAACAAAAAAGTTTCGATCGCTTGGTGTTATTCGGCCGAGACCGGATACAAAAAGAAAGCTTTTAATGCCGCATTCTTTTGCTTACGCTTTCGCACAAAATCATCCCGTTTTTCGGTCGTACCGTTATTTCCACTCTACCTTGTACTAAACTATTTTCCACAAAATTCACTTTTCAGATCTACGAAGACTATAACGAGAGAAACGCGACCACGTTGCACATGGTCCTCTTCAACGATGCGCTCCAGCACCTGACCAGAGTTCATCGTGCACTGAGAATGCACAGAGGGCACGTTTTGGTGATTGGCATCGGTGGAAGTGGCAAGAAGTCGGTGATCAAATTAGCAGCTTACGCGGCGAACTTCCAAATTTTCGAAATTAGTCTGAGTCGAGGCTACAACGAAGCCTCTTTTCGCGATGATATGAAAACACTGTACAACAAGGTTGGCGTAGACAATCGAAGGATCGTGTTCTTATTCACGTCTGCTCATGTCATCGACGAAAGCTTCCTGGAGTTGGTGAACAATATGTTGATGACCGGTGTTGTACCGGCGCTGTTCACCGACGAAGACAAGGACGAGATCGTCAACTCTTGCAGAAATCAGGCCGTAGATGCTGGCTTCGGTGTGACCAGGTTTGGTTTGAGTTTTTCGAATCGAATTCGTTGGACGAGAAAACTTATGAAACGTAGATTAACGCGAAAAGAATCGAATAGTTTCGTATTAATCGCCTCGGCTCCTCGATCATGAAAAGACAAATTCAAGGCAAAAAAGAAAAAACAGAGGTATTCTTGCTATGCTTCAGGGAAAATGTATGGTCATATTTCGTGAAAACCAGCCTTCAAAATTTACGGATAGCGTTGTCGATGAGTCCATCGGGAGATTTATTAAGGACGAGATGTCGAAGTTATCCTGGTCTGGTGAACAGCACCACCATAGACTGGATGTTCCCTTGGCCTGAACAGGCTTTGGTTTCCGTGGCTAACGTCACACTTAGAGACGTATGTAATTAATTGGTCGACTTTGAACGTTTCAATTCGAAAGATCTTTTGTTCATAAATGCAGAAAGATCCACAGTAATGTCTGGAACGTACGATTTGTAAAATTTTTTTCAGCATCCAAACGTATCACAAACCTACAGAGATGCCCTGGTAGAACACATGGTGTTCACTCATAAGACCGTCTGCGACTACACGGTGGAATTTCAAACGATACTACGAAGAAGAAATTACGTGACTCCTAAACACTACTTAGACTTTATAAACAGTTATCTGCATCTGTTGGTAGAAACAAGGGATTACATAGATTCACAATGTGATCGACTTTCCGGAGGTTTGTAATCTGTTAGCTGAAGGATTGAACGTAAAAATTAAAAATCGACGCTCGAAGCAGTTGAGCTTGAGAAACGAATTGATCGCAGTTACATCGTAAAGTATCTTCGAGGGGATATTACGATAAAACGATATGTGAAATTCTATTTCTTTGAATTTTAAAGGTCTGCAGAAGATCGCGGAGGCCTCGGTGACTCTGAACGAGTTAAATCAAATTCTGGCCGTGCAAAGGGTAAAAGTAGCTGATCAGACGAGAAACTGCGAGCGACTATTGGCTTCCATAGGAGAAAGTACGGATATTGCGATGGAAAAGAAACAGCTGAGCGAGCAGGAAAGACAAACGATAGAAGAACAGAGGCAGATTATCGACAAGGAGGAAACGGAAGCTAAACAGGCGTTGGCTGACGCGCAGCCTGCCTTAGATGCAGCCAGAGCGGCCCTTGGGGAACTCGAGAAAGCAGACATTACTGAAATAAGGTTTGTTAACTTTTCTTCCTGTTTTGCAAATATGTAAAAAATATGTAAAAAAGAAAGGTATAACAGAAATTTAATCTTTTGCACTATTGGGAAAATATTAGAGAAACTCGAGTAAACGCCGTTAGTAAGTCTAATTTCTCCTGGGAAAACACAGCTCTGGAATAAAATTTCTAGCAGAAATTCATTTCCTTGAAACATCGAGAAAGATATAAAAAGATGCGAAAATTATTAAACGCGTAAGAAACGTGCCAAATATAAAAAATATTTTTAGATCGTTCGCAACTCCGCCGGAACCTGTGCAAATCGTCTCGGAATGCGTGGCGATGCTGCGAGGCATAAAGGACATTTCTTGGAAAGGTGCAAAAGGAATGATGAGCGACCCAGCATTTCTGCGACAATTGCAAGAGATGAACTGCGATAAAATCACGTTGAAACAACAACAAGCGGTCAAAGCTCATTTAAAGAAAACTACCAAGTTGGATCAAATGCAACACATCAGCAGGGCTGGATACGGATTATACAGATTCGTACTCGCTGTGCTAGATTACTGTGCCGTTTTCAAAGAGGTACGCCATTTAAACTTCAACGTGCTGTCGGAGCGAGATAAATCTCTCTAACGCGTAATTCTAACGCAGCGCAACTAACGTTTAAAATACGGAATGTTGAGAAAGGGCAAACTGTAAATTAGAATTAACAAGAGAGATAAATGTTTGAAACTCGCGACTTTCGTGAAACAGAGTTGATACGCAAAGTAGCGAGTTTGAATGGAACGAAATAAAGTAAACGTGAAAATTTTATCTCCACATTGAATCCGTCGTATTCCCTCAGGTGAAACCAAAGATAGATCGCGTTAAGGAATTAGAAGCTGAATCGGAAGGAGCACGAAAGGCCTTGGAAAGGGAGGAACGAGAGTTAAGGAGGCTCGAGAGAGCCATTGCCGATTTGAATGCAAAATATAAAAATGCTATGGAAGAGAGACAACAGTTGCAAGAAGAGACAGACTTGCTTCAGAGGCGTTTAATAGCTGCTGATAAGTTAATCAGCGGATTGTCTTCGGAAAATGAACGATGGAAAAAAGATTTGGAGACCCTGCATGGCCAGATAGAGACAATTACTGGCAACTGTTTGCTCTCCGCTGGATTTCTTGCATATTGTGGACCATTTTCTTACGAGTATAGAAATCAGATGGTATACGACGACTGGTGGAACAGCATAGTGCAAAAAGGGATTCCATTCACGAATACGTTCAAGATCCAGACGGAGCTAAGCAGTGATGTCGAAATTAGCACGTTAGCGAGATATTTTTATTCCGACTTTTACCTCTTTTTTATTCTACTCTTTTCTCCCGTCTTTTTATCTTCGTAAATAATAAAATGTTCGTTATGCGATTTATTTAAGATGGACATCCGAGGGCCTACCACCCGATGAATTATCCGTGCAAAACGGAATTCTAACTACGAGAGCATCGAGATTCCCCGTTTGCATCGATCCTCAGCAACAAGCTCTGAACTGGATCAAAAAGAAAGAACAGAGGAGGAATTTAAAGATCCTATCGTTCACTGATCCAGACTTTTTGAAGCAAGTGGAACTTGCAATAAAATACGGTCTTCCAGTTCTGTTTCAGGACGTCGATGAAATCGATCCTGTTTTAGATAACGTTCTATCGAAGAACATACAAAGTATTTCATGTGTATTTTACGTTTAAAGATAAGTGGCTATGGAAGATAAAATTTTATTGCAGACGTGGGAGGTAGAATGTTCGTCCTGCTCGGTGATAAGGAAGTGGATTATGATCCAAAATTCAGGATGTACCTCACTACGAAGATATCGAATCCCGTATTCGATCCTGCTGTGTATGCCAAGACCACCGTGATCAATTACATGGTGACCCTAGGGGTTCGTTCTAAAACTGTTTCTTTAATTCAAAGAAGACTAAGATCCTTTCCTTCCTTCTTCGTCCCTATGGTATAATTGCAAATTTAAGTAAATACTCCGCTCTATCCGCGAATCGTATTTTCCATCCATCTTGAATTAAAGCGGAACGTTAGCTCGGATAGCTTGGAAAAATCTCTTTTCGAAAGATTGGTAGAACGTCTAATAGAAAGGAACCTTTGCTCGAAAGAGTAGGAAGCGAAATGGCGGTTACCAGAATTTAAAGAAATCTCTGCTAGAAAACGAATATCTGACTACTACTCGATTATACGTATAAAAATGGATCGTATTGCAGGGACTGGAGGACCAACTACTGTCAGTGGTCGTTCGAACAGAGAGACCAGACATCGAGGAACAACGAGAAAGCTTGATCATCGAGACCAGCGAGAACAAGAATCTCTTGCAACAACTAGAAGACAGTTTACTTCTCGAAATTGCCACGAATAAAGGCAATATGTTGGATAACATCGAGCTGATCGAAACTCTGGAAAGCACGAAATCTAGCGCTGCGGAAGTGATGAGGAAGTTGTATCTAGCTGAAGTGACAGCTTCTGACGTGAACAAGCTCCGTGATGGATATCGATCAGTGGCAAAAAGAGGAGCGTTATTATTCTTCGTTTTGGCCGACATGGCCATGGTAAATCCGATGTATCAGTATTCTCTCATCAGCTACGTGGAGGTGTTTATTTATTCGCTGAAGAAGGCGCTACCGGATCCAACGTTACAACGTCGCCTGCAGAACATCATCCCAATGCTGACGAAGAACGTGTACGATTATGGTTGCACGGGAATTTTCGAAAGGCATAAGTTATTGTTCTCGTTTCAAATTTGCACGAAATTGGAGCAAAGTATAGGGAACGTCGGTCAACAAGAGTTGGACTTTTTCATTAAAGGAAGTATCACTTTGGAAAAAGCGCCAAAAATTAATCCTACGGACTGGTTACCGGCCGCTGGATGGGCGGATTTGTTGAAACTGAGCAACGATTTTCCAGACAAGTTTGGGAACATTGCGGACGAGTTGGCTTTACACGCGGACGACTGGAAAGCTGTAAGTGGAAAGCAAACTTTTCTTTCTTCCAACGTTTGTCGTTATAATTTTCATCGAGTCGTTCGACAGAATGGCAAAAATTCTGGGATTAATTAATACCGCGTTGCTTCTAAATATGAAAATTTCGATATTACCAATTGGTTTCGCATGCGATAACCCCAGTGTTAGTATTTTAAAGGACGTGTAGGTATTAAATAAAAATCTTTCAGTGGTACGACATAGACGCCCCAGAGTCTGTGGACCTTCCTCTGGGCTACTCCGCCAAATTAAAATCCTTCGAAAAACTTATGTTGATACGCTGTTTCCGCGTCGATCGAGTTTATCGTAGTGTCGTCGATTACATCAGCGAGACTATGGGAGAAGAATACATCACACCCCCTCATATTAGTTTCGAATTAATCTTGGAACAAAGCACGCCTACGATGCCTGTTATTTTCATTCTAAGCCCTGGATCCGACCCGTCCTCGGAACTGATGAAGTTGGCAGACAAACACGGTTGTGGAGGCGGGAGATTCAAATATTTATCCCTTGGACAGGGCCAGGAAACGGTAGGTCATTTTAGACTTTGAGAAAGCTGTACGCATGCCGATTTCGATTCGACGTTTCAGACTGCGATAGAGTTGTTGGAAGTTGCAGTGTCTAGAGGGCAATGGCTAATGTTCCAAAATTGTCATTTACTATTAAGTTTCACCAGAGAACTAGAGAAACTGTTGGACGACGTTGGGAAGCCTCATCCCGATTTCCGGTTGTGGCTCACGACCGATCCGACTCCCACTTTTCCTATTGGAATATTGCAGCAATCTTTGAAAGGTTACTTCGGAATAAACAAATTCTTTGCCATTTCTTCCTTTGAGTAAGGTCTTACGAAATAATCTTCAATTTCTGCTTTCAGTGGTCACGGAGCCACCTAGTGGACTGAAATTAAATCTCCAGAACACTTATTTAAAAATCAGGCCTCAGATGCTCGAAAGTTGTGCACATCCTGCCTACAAACATTTAATTTACGTATTAGCTTTCTATCACGCGGTTATTCAAGTGAGTCAGACCAGAATTAACCCAAGTATTGTTTAACCGAGTAAGAGTGAAGTCTCGTATATTACGATGAATCGACCGTTTGATTACGCTCGGTAGGAGAGAAGGAGATACGACAAGATTGGCTGGAATATAAATTACGATTTCAATGAATCGGATTTCAATGTATGCTGTACTATTCTGAATACTTATTTGACCAAGGCGTTCTCGGCGAAAGATCCCAGGCTCCCTTGGAACAGCTTGAAATATCTGATAGGAGAAGTATGTTTCACGCGTAACTACCCATAGCTTTGCCTTTCGCGACATTTAAGAAAGATAGTTTAGCCTTAAACGAGATTATCTTGTTTTATCTCCAGTCGTAAAACATTCTGAATATGACACGGATTTTAAAACTTTTCGAGTAAAAGAATCCGCAGTTCTTAGATATTTTCCGAACTTTGAAACATTTGACAATTTTAAGCAGACCTTCCTCTTCTTTGCATCTTCTCAATGATTAAATCAGAAAGTTCGAATTTTATACGAGTTCACGTTCAATCGTCCGCGGAAAACTACTCCGAACATCTGTTTTTCCAACCGCGAGCTAAGGAATTCGAAATTTCACGAATTGTACATGAATTCCACAGGTAATGTACGGTGGACGAGTGATAGACAGCTACGATCGTCGTGTATCCGAAACCTATATGGACGAATACTTCGGAGATTTCCTTTTCGACAGCTTTCAGCCCTTCCATTTTTATCACGACGAGCAAGTCGATTACGTGATCCCTTCGGAAGGGGAATTAGAAGATTATCTCGAGTTCATCGAAGGATTACCTCTGGTGAACAGTCCAGATGTCTTTGGGCTGCATCCAAATGCCGAAATTGGCTACTTCACTCAAGCTGCGAAAGAAATGTGGAACAATCTCATAGAACTGCAACCGCAAACTGGTAAACACGTAACCAAGCTAGTTTGGTAAATGGGATTAATCGGCTTGTCGTCTGAACAATTGGAGAGTTTATAACAAAAACCAGCTTTGCCATTTTTTATCTTTTTCTCCAGCGAGCTAAGGAATATTGTAAACGTCTCAGATAATCCTACTTTATCTTACGATCTAAGTTACCTGTATATCGTAGAACAGAATCATGAAATCGTAGATCTTTCGATTAAGATAATTTTTGGTCCGAGCTACCTTCGAATTAGATTAATATTGTATTGTAAAATCGAAAAATTCGACAAGCTTCTATTTCAAGTTGTTCGATTCTCCAATTTATCGTTCTGATATCGTGCTATAAAAATTTGTTTCTCTCCAGTACGCCTGGATAAAAGGAGTAAGTCTTTTCTGCAAACAACTGTCTACGAATAATTTTCTTTTTGTCCGAATTACGAGAGAAATTGTTTTATTATTTAGAAGTCAATGGGATTGGAACAAGTAAAGACGAATTTATCGACAATATCGCGAAAGACATACTGGATAAAGTTCCTGTCGAGTACGATCTCGTTAGAGTGAGGAAACATTTTGGTCCAATGATAACTCCAACCACGATTGTTCTTTTCCAAGAATTGGAAAGATTTAATATGCTGATTAGGGTAATGAAGAGGACATTGACGCAGTTGAGAAAGGTCTGTACTTCCTTTCCTGTCATACAAGCGTAAATCTATTTTTAACACTTTAAAGCTGTCACGAGTGTACGACTTTATTGACTTCTGAAATAAAAGAGACGCGTCAGAGTGAAATTTCCCCTGTGATAGGGATAAATGTGATTTCCTTTGATAATCTCCTAAGGATTGCGTAATTTTATCAGATATATTTATATATCGTTAGGCTATCGCTGGAGAAATTGGAATGGACGCGACCCTCGAAAATATATCCGCAGCATTATACAATGGCGTATTGCCGCAAGAATGGGCCATGCTAGCGCCAGACACGAGGAAAACTCTTGGTGGATGGATCGAACATTTCGAGAAGAGGATACAACAGTACACTGGTTGGGTGAGATATTACAGCCAGCACATATTTCACGATTTGTCGATTTATCAAAGACGTTGAAAATTATCTTCTTCTTCTTCTTCTTTGTTAAATATCCAGTCGAAAATAAAATTCGCTTGGCAAAAGGTTCGAGCATTAAATAAAATATTGGAATCCTGTGACAAAGTTCCTAATAGACTTTTCCAAAATTCTTAGTCTACGACGAGCGAGCCTATAGTTCTCTGGTTAGCCGGCTTACACATCCCGGAAACTTACTTGGCAGCTCTCGTGCAAATGGCTTGTCGCAGAAATAGTTGGTCTTTGGATCGTTCTCTCACATACACAGCGGTATCGAGGTTTACAAGACCTGAGAACGTAGAGGAAAGACCCGACCAGGTAACCAACGATTCATCACACGTCAACATGCTGACTTCATTTCCAAAAGTTGAACGAATAGAAATACACATAGACAAGCGTTCATAAGCATTTGATTGATTTATAGTAACGGTGTTTGAATTTTGCCAAACTATACGGATAAGTAACAATTAAATATCGTAGGGTTGTTACGTGAGTGGACTATATTTGGAAGGGGCTAGATGGGATCTACAAGAACAATGTCTCAAAAGATCACATCCAAAAATCCTGATAGAAGAATTACCAATTCTCATCATCATTCCGGTGGAAGCTCATAGACTCAGACTTCAGGTAATGAAATGATTTTAATCCGCGTGAAATTGATCGAAATTGTTCAAACAATTAATATGTAATTATGTAAATTATAGAATACTTTCAGAACGCCAGTGTACACTACGTCTAATCGAAGGAACGCCATGGGGGTAGGTTTGGTTTTCGAGGCAAATCTCGCCACCGCGGAACACATATCTCACTGGGTATTGCAAGGAGTTTGTTTAGTGTTAAATACCGATTAAATGGCTAAGAATTATATATGATTACAGTAATGATTATTATTTTATAAGAAACGCAATATACAAAGACATCCCATGTACAGTGAATATCTTTCTAAATATATTAAAAGAAATCTTTCCAAAAATATCAACCATCGCATTATATTTATGTAACTTTGTAATATTTTCTTTCTTATTTAAAATATCCCATGCACCGTTTCTTTATCTTTTTTCTTTTTTTCTTTTTACAAAGATAACCCTTCAACGGAATTAAAACAGGCGGTAAATAATTGAGGGAAGTGCAGGTATATTTACATGTATATACAGTATATTATTTATTGTATCCACTTATGAACTTGATTTGGGGTAAACAGAGATTGTAAAAGGAGCTGCCGACGAAATCGTCCAAACGTTGCCATTTCACCCAATGGTAATTCTCTAATTGTTCTGTTCCTGTT
Source organism: Bombus waltoni (assembly GCA_014737395.1). Lineage (NCBI taxonomy): Eukaryota > Metazoa > Arthropoda > Insecta > Hymenoptera > Apidae > Bombus > Bombus waltoni. Next base: position 3,369,036 of record JACXII010000011.1, on the reverse strand, counting down.
GCTCGGCCAACGAAATGCGGATCCACGATTAACAAATAGGTGTTCTTTGCACCCTCGTGGATTCCTACAACGCACTTACTCGAACAATCCCTATCTCCTCCCATCATGATTGGGCTACCGAATTCCTCCAAGTGACCCTTGATAACTGGAACTTGATCCCGCAAGGCTCTACCATTTGGAACATGTACGATTTTACTGAGAACCTCGTACAAATGATTCAATACAAGGCATACCTACAAGACAGTCGAAATTAACTTGTTTACTTGTATTTTTGGCAAAAGTGTAGATACTGCTTATCGGCCGTAACGTTAATGGACACAATATTTAATATTTTTCGAGTATCGCTGTTGTATTTAAAATGTTAAAAATAAAATTCCCGGAAATTGCATTTAGAACGGTTTAAAACGCTGTAGAGTATGTCAGAAATCGTGGTCCGAACAAAAAGAAGATATTTTTCGTGCAAGTACGGATGGAAGATCTATCAAATTAGTATTATCTTTTTAGCTGTTTCTCATAAATAAAAGGTAAGTCAAGTACGCGTGTATCATTTGATGAATATTCAATGGGGATAAAAAAAATGTTTTTCTCTGGAATGGATAAATTTGTATCTAATACAAATTCTGAATATAAAAATTAAAATTACTTCTGCAAGAAAAATCAACGCCTCTCTTATTTCATCAGGATTTATGATACAGCCTGTATAAGAATAATTATTATTCCAAGATATTTTTTTTTTTTTTTTTTTGGTAATTCTTCGCAAATTGGCTTACTTCGAAACTCCCTATCCACTCCCTCGATCCAATAAATGACTGTTCCTTATCATCCAGCGTGACGAGTGCTTCCTGTATACGTCTGATATTTGGGACGGATTGGTCCAACTTCCGGTTCCTTATAACCCACGAGCATATTGTTTGCAGGGTTCTATATCCACATCCCCAGCCCTAAATTCAATATTTCATCGTTTTTCTCTCTTCTCCATTGATATTCTTCCCAAAAAATAACTTCAAATTACAGACCTTATCGTTAAAACCATCGCAACCATAGTGCCAATACTCGTAATCCCCTTGAACGAAGAAACTTTGACCGTCTTCCGGCGCAGGGATATCACGATGAACGTTTCTCAATAAATCGCTCGAATAATCGACGGTCATCGTTATCTCGCGAAAATCATTGGACAATTACCCGTTTCGTTCCATCCAACGAGCCACGTAAAGCCACTCTACTTTCGCGGCTGTCGTAACCGCTTCGAAAAATCCTTAAACAGACCGTGGTTCGTACGGGATGGTAAATAGAGCGCGAAGTTCGTATTTCCCGGTTTAGCAGTAATTCGCGGCCATTCCGTGTATTTTTCCTTCAACGACCTAACCTATCCAACTAACTTGCTCACCGTACCGTCATCGTTGCGATAATGATTCAGTGAAAGCGTCTGACGATCGAGAAAACCTTTCGTAATCTACGATCTACACATCCGCATCGTCGTTCGAAAGTCGTTGTTTCGCGAACAGAAGAGGAAGCGCTGCCTTTATGATAGGCGTTAAATCGTGGCGTCACTTGCAAATATCTTCTCTCGTTTCTCGTCTACTATCGTCGTTCTCCTCGTATAAACGTATATTTGATACAGACGTGAAATCACGTACTACGCGGTCACGCGCACTTCGCTACGCGTTCCTCTTACTGGTTATCAAATACACAGTTCTTGGTACCTCGGTGTGGCGTTACTGCGAGCGAAAAAAGGAGAGGGACAGAGTAATCGGCGTGAAGCTGACCGATAGAATGGACACTGGGATCTCATAGCAAAATGCTAAGCAGACCAGACGACCGTGTGCGGATAAGACAAACGGACAAATAAGTGTGGTAACAGCGGAAAATAATTACGCGAAATTATATACGCCGAGCAAAACTTCGAAACTGTGCAGTGCTAGGGGCGAGTTTTAGTTTACCTCCGGGGAAGATGAGAGCGGTAATATTATGCACCTAATGGGTAAGTCGCGTAAATTTTGCCCGTGAACCTTATTCAATTAGCGCTAATCTATTCGAATGTAACTTTTCGATTTTGTACGCGGTGGCATCGTGTTAAATTGACAGGTATACAATAGGCTTACCGTTTATCGATTTTTCGCTGATTAAACAATGAAAAAGAGCATTTATTTCGCGGGAACAGTTTCGGGATTATTTCGATGTTTGTATATCGTTATTTTGGTCGGTCGTTGGTTTCTAGCGGGTTCGAAGGTCGTCGCTTGGGAATATTGCCAAGTATTTTAGGTTATGTTTATTATGTCACCTTAATTAGCAAGCAATGCTTCGGAAAAATTAGTTTGAATGCTTTGATGAGATAGATAGGAATTTCTAATTTATACCTTCTTTTCAATTGATCAAACATATACGATTTCGTAAGCGCTATGTGTTTTTACGTCGTAGACGTTATTCGTTGTATTTTACATTAGAATGACGTATATTGTCACTTTGTTTACCAGTGTAAAGTCGAGAGAGATGATTCAGATATAAAGTGTGTAACAAAACGAGAAATATGTATGGTGCAGTGCGTGAAGAGGTCTCTGAAAGTTGGTTACACACGTATGATCTGAGCAGTACAATGATTCCTAATGTTAGTTCACCGATGGATGATGAGGAGCATTTTTGCAAAATGATCCTGTATAAAGAAATCAAAGATTCAAGGTAAGCGTTAATTTAGGGATGTTTTTACAGATTTTCTGTACAAATTTATTTTTTGTTTTCCAGAGTACGAATATGGGATATTGTCATATTGATACCAAACCTCTTGTTTCTTTTATTTATCACAGTGAGATTTAATAGAGCACGGCTTAAATTAAGAGCAACGAGTAGTCCGATATTTTTAGCATTTTATGGACTTGTCATTTGTAACGTAGTGATTTCAGTGATAAGATGTATCGTTTCAATGACTGTAAATGCAGCAGCCACTGTTGGTGGCAAGGCAGACAAAATACTGTGGGTAACAGTGAGATTTTTCCTGTTGTCCACAGAAATGAGCGTGGTTATATTTGGTTTAGCTTTTGGTGAGTTGATTTTGCTTTTGTTATTTAAGATTGCTTATTTAAAAAACTCCAAATACATAACTATTTATTTGTAGGACATTTGGATAGTCGCTCAAGTATTCGTAGGGTATTACTTGCCACGTCGTTTATAGCATTGGCTTTTACCATAACCCAAGGAACCTTGGAGCTAGTTTTACCAGATGATACATTCCATATCCCTAGTAGAGATTTTTATGTGTTTGGTCATGGGGGAATGATGTTTTGGTTTTGCAGCAGTCTCGTTTTCACAATGGTAAATCTACAATGAAATAAGCATCAATGCATATTCATTGCAAACAGTCCTACTTATTATTACGATCTTGTTACAGATATATCTTTTTATATTAATACTGCCATGGACACGGTTACGAGACCGTTTAACCCTTCCAAGTACGTCGATCAACCCCAGCATATTCAGCGCTTTACACGTATCTATATGCTACAAAGTATCTTTCTTTTTTGCAGCAAAAAAAAGTTTTTACATTTATGCCGGTACATTAGCCATGCTGGACTTGATACAATCAATTGGCGCAGGCTTTTTAAACTACACACAAAATCCGGTAGGATTATGTGTCGTGGATTTCACTGCTGCAGTTTATTTGACGCTCTTTACACCTTTGGTTTATCATACATTCCTGTCTGAATTTTTTGGGTAAGTTATTACGCGTGTCGAAGAATAATTTAATATCCTAGAAATCACGAACAGGGACAAATGAAAAATTTTGTTACAGAGTTTCACAACCTTCGATAATGTTCTCGTACAAGGCACAAGTAGACGATGCAATGGACGAAGACACGGTGTCGTTGCCGCATCAACAGAGCTTCTCCTCGTTAAAAACAGACAGCGATTATATTTATCAGGTCCATACTCCATCTATTCACATGCCCTTGTATAGTTCGCAAGTGTTAAAATCATCCACCTCAAAACACGAAACCTCCCTACACTCTTTAGCATCCACCAAAGACTCCAGAAGTGGTAGCGGACATATCTACGATTCCCCAGCCGCTTTATATCGATCCACATCCGGCATCAAAAGCTTTTCCAGACGCTTGAGCACAGAAAAAAGCACTTCCGACCTCAAGAACTATCCCCTAACGAAGTCCGACAATTTTATCGATTCCAAAAAGAGCTCGCTAGATTTAAAGTTGACTCACCATACCTGGGAGGGCAGATCTACATCGCAATTCAAGTACGGTGGGCCTAGTAGCGTCTCAAATTTGCTTTTCTCGCCAAACACCGCTAGCAGCTTCTTGTATAAGCCCCGATTAAACGATAGCAACACTAATTTATTCTCCTTAACGAGAAAGGGTAGTCTGACGCGCGAACGACAGAGATGTGAAAGTAACGCGTCCGGTCAATTTTTTGAAGTCCCACCGTTAGAAAATACGTTGCAATCCATTCTGGATAGCAGCACGCCTAATCAAGAGCCTTTGACTACTGCGCGAGATTCGCAAAATATACAAAAGAAAGAATCGAGTCCTTCGGAGCAGTATACTGGCACTGCAATGTCTGAAATCGACGTTGAAGACACATTATCTGATTCAACAGATACTTCAACCGTCACGCAACATTTATTATCTAAGCCTGTTTCTATAACAAGCGAAGAGGTATATGAAAAACAAAGGAAGAAAAATGCAAAGAAAAAGGAGTCCGGTGGACTGAGTGATTATTTATTATCTCTGACAATTTCGAACACTCGGAACAACGAGAAAAATATCGAAGTCAATCCTAGTCCTTCTCCCCCCCCATTACACTAAATCTTATACAAAGAATGAATCGCTGTAAATATTTGTTTTAGTAATTGGTGTAAAGTCTAAGTCACTAGTTTTATATAAGAAAATTTTAATCTTTTAAATTCGATTCGTTATATCACTTAAAACAAAGTGAAGTATTCTTTTACATGGAAGGATTATAACGCGTACTTTTTAAATAACTATATGGATGTATCATAGTGTAAAATAGGGGTACGCGCAAGATGCTTTATTATGTGTACATATATAGCATGTCTAGATTTAATTAAACTCGTTAATGTAGCTGATGCACTTGGTTTTATTTATTTACACTAACTTGGCAGTGGATAACGCTAATATTTCTGTTTTGTGTTGCAACCAACATATTCTTCAAACCCTACCGTTCGCTTTTTTTCATTCCCAAAAAAGGAACCAAACAAGACAAAAACACAAAAGAAAAGTGGGATATATGAATTATTTGCATTCAGCTTGAAAGTACACGAACCTTACACGTTATGTGCGTGCCACGGTAATAGTGGAAATTTTCACTGTATAATGTCTTTGCACGAAATCGAATTTTTATCAATTTTAAAGATTTTTAAAAGTTTCTAGATTTCTTACGACCATCCAAATTTTGTTCACGACGAAACGTACTATATCGCCTGCTGCCACTTCTCACAGCCTTGTTAAACAGTGCAACGAGAACTGTTCTTTTGTTCGCAGAACCACAGTGTCTATGACTCGACCCAGTTCGACACAAACTCCACACCGGTGAATCCACTGTACGCGGCGTCTCTGCAGAGTCCGGATAGCATAACCGGTTACAGTATAGATAGTCAAGAAGGCCAAGCCCAGGCGAACGGTTATCAACAGTGAACGAGCTGATCGTGTCTGGCGTGACTCGACTTACAGTTACGGTCACGAACATGGATCCAACGATTAGTTCAACGATCGAGTTCAACTTTATTGAAAGTGAACTACTGCGCGAAATCCATTGAAAAAAAGAAAAAAGAAGGAAACATGTTCCATCGTTCGATTCTCCCCTTTAAAGAACGAAGCTAGAACGAAAGAACCCCGTACGATTTCACTGAAAGAATCTAGTCGCTACGAACATTTTTAGAACAGTGCAACGTTCTTGATTTCATTTTTCTCTTTTGTGATAGCGTCGAGATAAAGTAAGCGGTCGTGTGCTATTTGGAAAAGGATAAAGTACACCTTGAGTTTCTTATTCTCCGTGCAGTCGAATAGAGAGTTCCGTACTTAATCGGTTAGATGATACGTTTTTTTTAGAGAAAACGTTTAGACGATGAACGAAAGAAAAGATTTCATTGTGTCGACATCGAAATGGTCAGCGAGCTGCCAATTTCTCGAGACAGATTTCATCGATCGAATTCGACTTTCGACAACTTGCTTATCGTTTCTCCGTCCTCTTCACCAAAGACAGACCTTTCCGGTCTCTCTGACTTTAGCGAAAGATCCGAGCACGATCCATGGGCGAATCTCCCTCGCTATTTTCCTACTGTTGTAAGTAAGAAAGCATTTTATGAACGACGAGCAAGGACAATATAGGAGAATGATTCCCGCGACGAACAGAAAGATTTACACGCGAGAATCGAAACATAAAAACATAGGATTTTAAGGAGAACTCCTCGATACTCCGTTGAAGCTATTTACGAAAGACTCCATCCATCGTGTAATATGTATATACACCCTGTACTCTAGTGTAAAGGATCGTGCTATTTATATACTAACATATATATTATATATATATATACAAGAATGCATAACGTTATATTTATCGATATTGTATGTCCGTATTTGTGAACGTACTAGTTCTGGCAAAGCCACATCGGACACGACAAAATTCGTCTGCCTTTTTTTTCAATTTGATACATAACAAGAATCATTGAGAAACCAGCGGCGATAAGTAACGATTGATTTTACTGTGATTATAATATCCTCAGAATGTAACGTGTTAAGGCAATTACGTTGAAACACCGATATAATCGACGTTTTGAGGCATTCTAAACGGTTCCTTTCGATCTTTCTTCCCCCTTCGTATAGATCTGACCCCTCTACATCGCCGTCTTTAACACGAACCAACGATTTTTGTACCATTTGTAAATGTACTTTAGTCGGGAACCAAAATTCGAAATCACTCTTCAAAGATGTTCGTTCGATGTGGTGATTTTAAACTCGTTTCGATGATTCGATTGCTCCCTTAGAGGATCATTGGCGGTGATGATCGAACAGCAATATACACATTACACATTCTTTCGCGTACTTTCTAACGTTCAGATCCGTACGGACCTGCGTAAATACCACGAACAGACTTATCGAAAGCTCTCTGGAGGCCGAATCTCTCTGTCAATTGCAATGTCGATTCGCTCACACTCACACGTACACGTAATTAAACACACTAATTCTCGTTCTACTCTAATTCTACCAGGCGTTCTCTTCTAATTATGTCTGACGATCGTGGTCAGGCTTTTTTGTAATTGTCGGGTGGAATGTGAAAGGCAATACTTCGGATCGCGTAACACGATTATATATTTAACGAAAATAAAGTTACATTTCAATCGAACGATCTCGGCTGTTTCTTCCCTGTCTTTACGAATCCCATCAAATCAAGGCTCGTACAAACTGCAATACGATTATCAGAAACATCGTATCTGGATTCAAATCAATCTATCAATTCTAACAACAACGAGCAAGTATTATACCTTGTATCTATAGGATTGGCCAATTGTTGGGATACAACGTTTCTAGCGACTGTATCTCAGTCTGTACGAGCCATTACGCATTAGAAAGAAATTGATATATTTTTCGTCGAACTACGATTAACTGCGGTCTAAAGTTAAACCGATCAATAATTAATTAATAACCGAGCCATCGTTGAACGATAATTTTTACAAGATCACAGGATGAAAAATAGAAGACCAGACTTCTTGCGAACCGATCGATATCAATATTATCTTTCCACTGAAGCTAAAGCCTTCAGCTTCTATCCCTATTGCTATCTTTAGCCGAACACTATGTATAGTCGTTGGAGCTAGAAACTCGTAACACCGATATCACTGAATAACTTCACGGTGGCTTCCAGTATCTCATCGCCCTTAACATATTTCTCCCTTTATAACCCTCGACCATTTTCGATTGAACTATCTCTCGATCCGACGGAAAAAGCCGATGAGGGTTGGTAATTAAATCGATAAAAATTTGTTCGCATGGCGTTCCGTTGAACGAACGAGATTTTGCAACAACATCGACTAGAAAGGTTTGCAAGGTGGATAGACTCGAACCACTTAAATTTTCGCTACACGATAGGATCACGGCTATAAATACAAAGTGCATGCATGCGCATTATTCGCGCTCCAACTTGCACTACCTTTTCATGGACAAGGCTACCGGGCAATGATTAGTCACAGTACACCGATCATCGGCTCTTTCCGTTCGATCGAGCTTCGTTGCACAATATCAGAGTGCAGTCTTTTTCGCACGAGCCGCGAAAGAGTGCATCAACACCCGTTGTTTACAGGAACGGGCAACAGGCTTGTTGGAATTGATTCCTTTCGTTTTATTTTAATCGGCGATCGCTGGTCGCCGAAATAAAATTTTAACGAGCGATTAGAAGAAAGTTGATATAACAAGGCAAAAGGTCGTGTGGATTTTTAACAACCTTTTTTTCCTACCAAAGAAGAGTGGAATATTTAAAGAGGTCTGGCCAGTTATCTCCTCATTCAGTGGATGTATTCACTGAATATTAACGATCTATGGTGTCGAATAATTAAAAGAATTCTCGATTAAATAATTATTATTCTAGGCGAAATAATTGGCAAAAGGAGCGTGAACGGCACTTTCTGCCCAAGGAGAAATATTGATACATTGACAAACGCCACAGAATATTCGCAAAATATTCGACGATTCCCTTTTATCACTGCCAGAATCGGCTTCAATAATTCACACTCCTGATCGATAATACCGAATTGATCGTAAAACATTCATACTGTAAGTTCGTACAAAGTGATACTGTCCAAAAGGCTCAATGAACTCGACAAAATTTCGTATATCGATATTTTTCCGTATGCATTTATATCTTCTTATTATATATATATATTATATATATCGGTATAACCTTTTTCGAATTTCTTTTCCCTTTCGATAAGCGAAAAATATTTTTTGTTTCCCCTCCAATAATGCCTGAGAAAGAGAGTTGCCAACGAGTCGCGAAATATCTTCCACGAGGCTAAGTTCACGGGATATATCGTACATAGTTATCCACGAAGGGGCGAAGAATTTGTTACGTAAATGAGTTCTTGACCAAGCAGAGGCGTGTTATCGAGATCGAGTAGAGCGCTGCTTCTCTCCTAATGATACCGGCCTAATTAAGTCTTGCTTGATTTTAATCAACCTGCCGACACTAGACGCCGAGCAGTTTAGACAATGTCGCCGGCTGCAAAAATAAAAGGGAACTGGCCTAAATACGTCGCCATTCGAAACTAGATAATTAACGACAGTTTTTATAATCTGCTGTTGGATGTTTTTCGCGAAAGACAGGAGAAGAAAGAACGATGTACTGTTTGTTCGAACTGACGAAACTGAATGAATTTTATGAGGTGTATATAATATGCTAATGTTGAGAGATACGTCGATGGTCCTGCGACGTATTCAGAATCCTTGATACCGATCGCTATACGCTCGAGGATTCGAGCTATAGAGAAAATGCGGTTTTGGCCAGAATCCAAAAAATGGGATTGTATCTTGTCGGGTCGCGTTAATACGTGTGTATTTGAGTAGAATGTAACGCGCGTGATATCGCTAAACATAGCACGTTTCCTGGCACATACAGCAGGACGCTTTCATTCATTGGAAATGTCCGAATTTATCGTATCGAATCGTTAATTACGATTACTCCTCTGAAATTACGTATGGTTACTGCGAAGATTAAATTTCTAGGAAAGTATCATTCTGTTTACCGTAAAAGCGCGAGTCTTCTTATAAAATTACCAACTACGTATAATTACTTTTTTTTAAGAGAAACGTAACTAAAGAATCACGTTTTACAAAGAATAACAAAATTTTGGCTCGTGCTTCTTATTTGTTACATAACTATAATTCTCGCGTAAAGCTATCGATTACGCTCAATTTTCTGGAAAAAAGAAAACAGCCAATATCCTACGCGTTAAATCTAAATACCAAATTATGGAACTGAGGTAACATTTAATTTGAATTTTTTCTTCGTTCTAATAATCAATTGAAAATGTTCTTCGTTTAAATCGCTAATCGCAATCTGTTCTTGGCAAAATATCGCAAGCTTTCCATTTGCAGTAGAAACATAACTCTTACAGAAGGAAAATAAAAGAATAGAAATGTTATTTTACGACATTGGATGGTAAGCAAGGTTAATTGCCACACTGAGACACGTTTCTCTCTTATAATGCTCTTTTCTACTTAAAGAGTCGTACACGTTCTTCCACGTGCGCGGCAACTTTCTACCAGACTTTTCGTTGTTGGAATCTGGCCTGCACCCTTGAAAGGCTTAAGAGCGAGGAATAATTTTTCGCACAGAGAGCTTCTTACATACTTGAAAACAAGTTGCAACATCAGGGAAAGTCGATTTTGAAACATTATCGAAAGTGAAATCTAATGTTTATTTATGAATCTAATGAAATACGAGAAAAAGTAGTTCGACTTTCGATATCTATCGAGTCTAGTAAATTATCTTTTTCAGCTGAATGTTATTCGCAAGAGAGTGCGAGTGCGAGTCTCTAACATGAAAATTACTTCGACACGGATGACGTTCTATTTGATAGCATATAAATCAAGAAAAACTAACGTTTCTCGTTAAGAATTCGAGATTCTAGTTTCCCTGAACCATAGAAAAATTTTTAATAATATTTTATGAAAGAGATACGATTATCGTTCAAACGATATCAATTTTTTTTTATCAAATAGAACATTCAAAAAGTAACGTAAATAATTCAATAACGATGATACACGGTGAATAGACCCGAAACCAAAAGTCCTCTAAATCCTCCGTTTCAATTCGACATAATTTTTAAAGAATTTCCGACTTTCTGTATAACAAAATCTTTCTCCGAGTTGATCTATTATCCCGAAAACCATGCTTCGAACATTAAAAGTCGTGTCACCCGAACACCCCACTGCTCGACGATTTCTATTCTGTTTTTCCCGTTTGGATGGTCTCTGTTCTCCCACGGAGCTTGGGATGTGTTTCTTATGCCGGCTAAACGGCGCCTGAGAACCTACTTCCCGACGTTCAAGGCTACTTTGACAATCAAACAAGAAGCCCACGTGGACGTCTGACGCACTCCTCGAAAACTTCGATTTTACCATTAAATTCGTCGTGTATTTTCAAAATAATACAAAGCTGACTTTTCTTTTTTCTACGTATTACGTATTTTGTACTTTGTTCGACGCAAAAGTATAATCGAATGCTGGTAACTTTGATCCTACGATATCACGCTTACATACGATCTCAACACGTTTTCGTTGCTAAGTCGTTTCCTACATCGAACGCATATTCTGAAACATTTACTTGTTTCACTCGCGTCGCTCTTTTGACAAACACGTGTCGTTTATCAAACACGCGTGCGCCTACGCTTACCAGCCAAGACTTTGGAATCGCTACGCGTTTCGTGAAACTCAAGAATTAAAAACAAAATCTCAGCTTGATATTCTCTTAACTTCTCGAAACTCGTTGAAAGATTAAACCAACCAATTAAATTAAAAACAACTGTTGTGGTACTCGTACTATGGCACCGATCTCAAATTAATAAAAATATCGGCAAAAGGTTCGGCATACGTACGCGGAACGTATGAGAAAGTGATTCCAAACTTCCAGATGATAATGTTACGCGTGAGTACAAGCCTAGTCGATGTGAGGGTAATCCAGGGGATTTGATCGTCCGGTAGAAAAGGGGATTTTATAGCTGTCCGAACAGAACTTGACACGGACTCACACTTTCGGATAAATGCGTGCTCGCTCGTCTGCCGTCATCTCAAATTGCAATCAATAGATAGGCGACGAGACGGCGCCGAAACGTGTCTTCATCCAACATGGTCACAATACAAATAGAGGGTGTCCCAAAAGTCATGCGAGAGGATCGCGCGAACTTGTACGTCTTGTTGTTCGAATCGATGTCACTTTCGTCACCATACACTGCTAACATGGATGTGTTTGTTCAACCCGTCGAATGTTTGACTTTCCTACGCTCGAGTTGTTCGATGTTTTAAATTGATTCGAACCGAGGTATTTGGTGGCGAAGCTTCGCGCTAACGTCGGTCAGATTTTTATTTGAGAATTTCTGGTTGATGAATCGATGGAAATTTGTAACTAAAGATTTTCCAAACGACGACTACAGGAGTATCGACATTTATGAAAGTTTTAAGAGACCTCTCGTTCTTCGTATTTCGATATCGAGTAGAGACATTATTGAAATAACGAGAGATCGCTGTTGAATTTCTTAAACTTATTATATCCGACGTTTGAGCAACAAAGATCGATGTATTTAGATATCTGTATTTAGATATCAGCTGTATTTAGGTACAGAGAAGAGATGTATCTAAATAAGGAAATACCTATTTTCGACTTTTTAATTTACGATATCAAGTTTACGATAAAGACTGATTTTCGTGGTCAGATCGAACGCGGAAATATAAGCGAAATAATAAGTTCTTTCGTAATTCTCAGATACTAAAATTTGACGATTGTGAATTCCTCGCGTTTCGAAGTTTATAAATATATAAAAATCGCAGGAAAAAAAAGGTGGTAAGTAGACTTTTGTCAATTGGTTCATTCAATGTCGTCTTAAGAAAAAAAAAAGAGGTATTTTAATATATCTTGAAGATTAAAGGGTAAAGAAATTTTTTGTCCAGTATACGTAATATTAAATCGAACCTAGCCAGACACTAAATCCGTACGTTACCGCTGTGGACACTTTGATTAACGATTCGCGATTGATCCCGCCTCGTTAACGGCTCTAAAGAAACTTTTCTCAATTTCTCGCGATGTTATATCCAGCTGAATCTCTTTGTAACAAGTTTTACAGCATCTCTTCACTCTCCAACTGTCTTCGGAAAACATCCCGTACTATAACGGGATACAATTTGTACTCTTAAAAAATTAGAAACCATCCACCGTCTAACGCATAATGCATCGATAATACCACGTCTTTTTATGATAATAGCCTTCTCACGGTATTAAAACTCTTTGCTCGTTCGAACGGTAAACATAAAATGTTTAATAAAATCTCCTTGTAAGTATACCTACACATGCAAATTTCGTTGCTTCGCGTTATAGATAGTCATCAATCTTTTAATTAATAAACTCACGATATTTTCTCATAAAAATATCGTCGTAAAGGCTATGGCTTTAAATAAATCGTTTAGAAATCATTGTTCGTTAATTTTGTCACGTTTTTCAAAAGACGGCCATCGATCTACTATTTCGTAAAAGCGTGTCTCTATACGGATATTACCAAAGACGTTACGATTTTAAGGGAACGTTGTAAACCGTCGATTGATGTAATTTGAACGGAAGGTTCTCTTATTCGCAATTCAATTCTCAAATTCTCAAATTCGTTTCTTTATATCGCACGGACAGCTTCGTGATAGCCAACGATTTTTCAAAGTATTCGCATTTTCGACCGTGAAATTAACACTGATATAATTCCAGTGTCGCTATAGAAAACTTATTGCCGGCCTTTATGAATTCATTTTGCGACGACGTGGATTCTCAGGCGGATAACTAAATGCGAACGACGCGGCGTAATACCTCGGGGGCTTTTAAATTTGTGTAAACGGCGCGAGAACACCGCCCGTAATTTTCGTCGTCATAACGACCGGTAGTCTCTCTGTATTTCTCGCCTCTTTAATTACTTCGATAAACAGTTGTCCCCTCGTGTGAAACGCGATCGAATAGGGTAACAGAGACGAGAAGGAGAAGGAGCAGGAGGAGGAGGCGGATTAACGAGAGTAGGAGGTGATTTAAATACCTTCCACCGGGTTTCTCTTCTACTTTCATGGAGGAATGTTTCGTTAAAAAGAGGATAGGGGAGTATCAAAGAATATTTCCACGCCTTCGCGATACGATAGACTTGTTAACGGCATGTTCAATTAGAGGCGCGTTTACCTAGAAAATTACAACGACGAGCGCATACATAGAAAATGGAAGAACAAATTCGTAGATTTAATTAATTGTACGATGCAAAGTTTTATTTCTGCTTTTTCTTGGAAAAAAATATATTTAGAGCATACGTGTCGGCTATACGCTACGTTATGAAATATAGATATGTTGACAAATATCGCATCGTGTGTATATTTAAGAGATACCGAAAGGGACGATTTGCTAAAGCACGTACTACGTAAATCGAGACTATTGCAAAAGCAAGCATTTTCCTACCGGCAATTTCGATCTATTTCACCCTACGAGACAACCTTTGCAACCCTATCTAACTTTCGCGTTTCAAACTCTCTTCGATTCTCTGCTGCCCTAAGCCATTAAACGTCAATGTTGTATCGATGGAATTTTTTTATTTGCAACCTTTTTCTATTCAATTTACGTCGTTCGATTCCGGTCTTAACCATGGCAATCGCGAAAGAAACTTTCAAAGATTCGTTTAATACTTATTCTCGCTATTTCTTCGTCTATCTGGATCATACAATTTTATGAAACTAACGATTGAAGCGCTTATAGTACTACGATAAATTATTTCGATTATAATATTTACGCCGCTATAAATTCTTTGTTCTTGTACCCCTCGTTGATACAGTGGTCTTCTTCGCACCAAATTACCGTATCTACGTTTTACGCGTTACTCCACTGCCTGGCTCTTAATGGACTAACTCTCCTTGTACCCGATCACTATATACGTAACAACGTACATCGATCGCGTATCGATTTTCCAACGTAAAGACATTGCACATTACGTACAATGGCCAATCCTGCGATGGTTATTCATCGGAAGGAGCTCTTATACGATAACTAAAATCTATCTGCCTTCGATCCTCCTTTCCTCTCATCAAATGCAGACGAAAACAAATAAATCGTCCTTTCCTGTCTATACTACGTTGTCCCGAAAGTTTCTTTCCCTTTGTAAGGAAATAATAGATGCACAACCTCCTTTCGTTTGATATTATTTCATTGAATCATGTACGATTCATTTTCGGACCTATTCCTATTATTCCATCATTATTCTATTTCTATTATTATTCTTATTTCTATTATTCTATTATTACACGATTGGACAAAAATAATACAAAACCGAGAACGTGGTGCGTCCATGGTTTCCTTGCAAGACGAAAGAAACTTCTCGGACAGCCTAATATATATTCCTATATTCCGAAGCTACCCATCCAAATCTCAAACCCTGCCAACGTCCCACCTATCCTTGCGAACCGCAGGAATTAATGAGAAATACTTTCAGTCAGTCGCCGCGGAGGCAAATCGTCTCGCCTCGAACCTTCTAAGCCGGAGAAACGAACGAAAAATATTTTCAACCCTGCACGTCGTCGCGGATCGCAAAGCACCTCGCCACGATCGTCGTCCTGGCTGGGTAGGATGGGAGGTGAATGGGCACGAAGACAAAGGCGGGCCACTCGAGGACGCAGGAACGCGGAAGCGGGCGCAGCCGCGGGTAAGTTGGGCGCGATGAGCGCCGACGCCGGCGAGGGCGACGCCGTGGACGCTGTGGCGACGCGGGGATGTCAGTAGAGATGCCGCGTCCGCGAGCAACGCGTATCGACGACGGTGCCAGTTAGCCCGACGTGGTAGCATCGGGGTGGTTCCAGACGAAAATACGGCGAGGGGCGCGTCAGGACGCGGCTGACGCTCGCGCGACGAACCGAGCGTCCTCCGACTTCCGCTTCGACCGATTCGAGCCCATTTTCACCGTGCTCTGCTTCTTCTTCTTCCGTTTCGTCCAATTTCCCCGTCGAATCGTTCGATTATCGTAAACACGGCGTACGTTTAACGAGACATTCTCGTTCGATCGTTTCGAAGAATTTTGTCAGTCGAGAAGAAAAATCAAGGATCGAGGAGAAACGAGTGAGATGAGAGAGCAGAATGCCAGGAACGACGTCGAGGAAGAATCCAGAGATAAAAGGAGAGAAACGTACGATAAGTAGACGCCGTTCGGCAACGATCACCCTTCGCGTCCCTTCTTTCTATCCCCCGAACGCGATCGATTTTATTCCTCGCCTTGGGATGAACGATTCTTCATGCACGAGCGACTGATGGCTAACCTTTGAGCGCGGCTAACAGCAAGGTAAACATCGTTACCGCGGGCGACGATTTTTTAAACGCTCGAAAAGTGGCACTCTTCTTCTTGTTCCTACCTACCAATTAAACAGACTCGGTTAAGGGCGATGAAAAATTGTTTTGTCCTCGTTTCGCCGAGTTTCGCCGATCGAGGTGGCTGATCGTGATCGATCGGTCGATCCGTTGATTATTTGGTACGTGGACTGGTTGGGGAGGTAATACATATATGGAGGGTATACGTATAGCCGGAAACTGTTATAACTGGGCAAGTTAAAAGGCGGGAACGACGATGCTCGAAACGAGTCTCGAGGGTATAAAACGT
This sequence comes from Bombus waltoni, assembly GCA_014737395.1. Lineage (NCBI taxonomy): Eukaryota > Metazoa > Arthropoda > Insecta > Hymenoptera > Apidae > Bombus > Bombus waltoni. The sequence continues at coordinate 3,352,649 of JACXII010000011.1, read as the reverse complement.
CGGAAAAGCGAATCGGGGAACGTGCGTGACGGTTTATTGTAATTAGGATGCCGTGGCTTTCTGCCGGGAGTTGGGTGAAGTAGCTTCAGCAGTGTTTGAATTTTTGATTCGCGTACTCGTCGGAGACGGTAAGAGATTCTCTCGGAGAACGGCAGTTTCTGTTCACTTTGAGAACGTACGTTTCGAGAGTCGTATATCGTTCTGGAAATACGAACGAAAGAAAAATTCCGCTCTTGATCGTCGCGATTTAGAATCGATTATCGTACCACGTATCCCCGTCGAGGCAAATAATGAAATTCTTGCAGCGCAAAGACCAGCATCGGGAAGATAAGGAAGATCGAGGAGCGTTCGTGAAATGGGAATATCGCAACTTTGATCGAGGAACACGTTCGAAAGTATCCTGGCTCGATTGGCTCAACGATGAATCGAGAAAACGAAGAAGTACGTTTTAACTGGCAATTTCAAGAAACGCTTCGCAGGACGAGTATTCGAATTTCGTTTCTTTCAAACGTTTCTCTCTTAACTCTCCTCTGCTTTGCTTTCCCTCCAAATTCTCGGTAATTTCGTTACTTTTATCGTTATTAATTTCCACAACGTTAAATCTTTTGCTTTGTGGATATTTAGAAAAGAGGAAAAAAGGAAAAGAATGAAAAATTGGCGAGAAATTTATGCGAAATTAACGGATAATATCTAATTCACGTTCGGAAACTTTTAAAAATAATTGTCTGAATGATGATGTCTCTGTAGCAGCGACCAGTCTCTCAAACGCTTTGCGGTGTTTTGCAAAAAGAACCAAATTGCAAATGTTTGGTGCTGTCCGTGTTAATATACGGATGCCTTGCCGCAGTGACGTGGTGTAGATGCGCGAATGTCACCAAGGTACGTCACTTCCTCTGCATTACGGAAATCCAATCCGAGCAATGTACTACGAAAACTTAACGATTCGATTCGCTTGATCGTTCGTAAATTAAGAAAAGAAGGGACTTTGAGTGGTAATTGTTCGTAGGTGATAATCAATTTCTCGAGGTACCCAATTAAAAGCACGAGACACGTGTCTCCCTGTGACGATGGCTACATATACATTCCCGTAAGTATATAGGAAAATCAATTCGAAACATCCATATCTATCAGAGAAAAATCGAATTTTTCAAATTAGTTTGTCACAAAAATAAGTCTAGCGATAAATTTAATCGATCCTGGAAATTCGCAATCGAAACGCGGATTTCCGTCAGAAATTTCTTAAAAGCAATTCTTTCACCCTTGAAACCTTTATTCGCAGAGATTAAAGTCCGTCCGACCAAAATTGATTCGTCTCGATTAACATTCAATTCCACGAGTTTCCCTAGCCAAACTTTGTCGTTATATTCCGTCTATATAAATATAATTCCGTCTATAGAAACCAGTAAATTCGATCTTTCGTCACCGTCAGTTTTTCGCGTCGACGGTGAACGGTGAACATTTTGGAACGGAGTATCATTGGCTGAGGATTACGCTCGACGTAAACTTACGTGTTACCATATAATAACCGCCGCGTGTCTCGCGTTTTTCCTACAACTGTTTAAATACAGCTTCGAACCACCTATATTTATATAACGTTCTATAAAGTTAAAGTTTGGCCATTAAACTTTTAGAATTGGCATCTTTTAGAAGAGACCCTTCGTCAAGAGATAACCCGACGGATTAAAATCTTGGAAATATAGCATCATAGAGCGGAAATTACGAGAAGAGAGAACGACAGGACGAGAGTTTATACGAAATGCTTCGTTCTATTCCAGGTGGCATTCATGGGCATGCTGTATTTGGTCTATCTGGTGGAGTGTTATCATTCGCCGATCAGGATCGATCTGTTACACGCGGAGAGCCAGGATAGCGTGTTATCGAAGGTCTTGCAGTTAAAGTCGGCACAACCGACCATCTGGTGGAAAGCTGTCTCGTACCATTACGTGCGACGTAAACGTCAAATTACCCGGTACAGAAACGGAGACAATTACACGACGACGCAGGTAACGCATAACGCGCAACGTGCAACGCATATCTCGTAACGCGGACGAAAGGAAATCGCGGGATGGTAAATCGTTGATACGCTTCGCGCGAGCCTCGCCGAACCTTGTTGCGAGGACGGATGGGCCATTCTCTCTTTCGCCTCCTTTCCGTGCTAAAGTTCTTGCTTGATATTTATTTGATCGGACGTTGCTGGTAATCTTGTACGATATCGACTCTACACCGATTACAAATTCGTAATTTATGGTTTTGGCGGAAGAATGTTTCGCGCGAAAGTTGATCGACGCTGGAAGAGCGATTTGGCGACCTATACCATTGCTCGATGGCCCGTCTATCCCCGATTTATCCCTCCTTCTCACGCTTTTCGTCTTCCAGGTCTACTACGAAAGGATAAACACCCACGCCGCCACGTCTTTCTACTATTACGACTACTGCGGCGTAAAGGACATCAGCAAAGAGTTGATCTTGGATCCAAAAGTGCCGATCACGAAGATCAATCTCAGCAAAGGATTCGCCTTTTCGAACATGAGGTCGGCGACAGAGTTCGAAGAGGCTAGGTCGAGATTCTTCGCGGAACAAGTACGATAAATTGGAATTAACTGATCAGATCGCGGACTTTTGCGCGTTTACTCTGGAAATTTGAAAGATCGAAAGTAGAGTCGGAGTTTTAGGCTAGATGAAACGAGTGTTTATCTAACTTCTGTTTCTCCGATTCTCGCCCGTGAAAGATAAATCTGCGCAGGAATCCACGGTCCATCGGTGATATTCCGTTGATCGAAAATTATCCAGTGAACCGAACGAAATTCGACGAATTAAGATATCGCGTTGTTCGAAGGAACTGAGAGACGATTACATGGAGATGAGAGAAGGTCTGGATCTCGGATACAATTCGAACCCTACGACACTGGTGGCTGTTCTTGGCAACCCTTGGTTCACTAATCGCTACGTCTACTGGTGCCTGAGCGCTCTGTTGCTCAGCTGGCCTTTGAGAGTGATCATAGAGTACAAATCGCAGTACGCTGACTATCAGGTGAAAAGCTACTCCATCGATTACTACCTATAGTCGTAGTTCGTTTCGTCCGAGTCTAATTTAAATCCCAAATAAAAATGACGCTATCTCGAGTAATACGAGAAGCTGCAGGAACGTTTTCATCGAATATTACCAACGAGTTTGCGAGTAAGAAAAATGCCATTAAAATTCTCAGATCACCAAGCTCTTCGGGATCAACTACGACACGCCAAGCGGAAGCGAGCCAATACACGCGTCCATGAGCCAACAAACTATCAACCAGCCCGGCTCGTACATGCTGGCACCGAGTTACAGCGAAGCGCTTCTGATGGACCCAGCACCGGACCAACGACCAGCCGAGTCCCAAGACGCGAGTAGAACGGAAATGGTGCCGAGTTACTCGGAAGCGTTGCTCTATCAACGAGCGGAGCAAGGCTGCATCGTAGCACAGCAGGCCAACGAGGATTCGAACCGAGGAGCAAGGTCGCGCGAATGTACCTGTCCCTGCCACGCCGTCTCCTCTACCTCCCAGATGAACGCGCAGGAAGAAGGATCCAGGCAAGACGAAGAAAACGGGCGATCGAACGATCAGGCCAGGCAGCCATTGATAGAAACCCCGATCGAAGTATATTCTTCGAGTTGCACTTTGGTCAGCGAAACGGAGACCGGGAAATGCGGCAGCTGCGGCAAATTCTTGGTCGAAGCACGGCTGGAGAGCTTGGAGATGTCGAGAGGCGAGTGTAACGTAGAAAATCCTGGCGCAAGTTCGACCACACGGTTCCAGAACGTTAGAAAAGGATCGAGGACTGGCGCGATGCCTCGAGACATGTCCGAACCGAATCTTAGGTCCAGATCGGAATTGATGGAAACCGACACGAGGTTCCTTAGATTGAACGGACAAAGCTTGAGGAACATTTTAGAGAGCGAGCAAGAAGAAGAATTCGGTATCGAGGATAGAGTGGAAGAGATTAGTCGAGACAAGATGAGCGAGCCAGAAAGGGGAAGAAACTTCGGGTTATCCCTTTGTTCCCTCGACGAAGCCAATTCTAGGTCCGCAGTGGTTGTAGACGCGAGCAGAGGCGCGATACCGAAAAGGATAGCCAGCAGAAGCAGAGTAATCGCGAATCCGATGTCGAACGAGACTCGCGGACTGCCCGATTCGACGACGTATTTTTGTCTCAAGTCGATTCTTAAACAGAATAAACGGAGATACACTCTGATTACCGCAAGGGAGCTTCAGAGTTTCTCGGACAGAGAGGATGACGATGCGATCAGACGTTTGGAGAATCGATCGTCCTATCACGAGGGCTGTATCCCGGTTTCTGCTTCGAACAGCAGCGCCGAAGAAAAATTCGATCTGTTCTCAGGATCGAGAGAAAGCTTGGACGAAGCTTTGGGAAGGAGGAAGAGACAATTATCGGAGGACATATCCGCGGATAAGAACGAAGATGCATCGAAACGCGAAAACAACAGGTAAGTTTTTGACGAAGAAATTTCTTGAAAATTGGAAAGAAAATTGCTTAATGGTTTGGTAGGAATGGTTTCGTCCGTAATTTGTTTGATCGAACCAAACCGTACAAAACGAGCCAACGAAGCAAAGCTCAAAGCATCCTCCGACGATGAAATTTTCCCCCACAGAACTCTCATCTTTGCAAGTCCGATACAAGAAGTTTGCCCTGGCGATCCTTTCGGAGGAAAAGACGTCGTTCGAACGCGACAAGAAGTAGATTCCACCTCGCCAGACGAGTCACCGAACCACACGGTTCTCAGCCAACTCGGACGATCTCTCGCCTGTGACCGGAAATCGGCTCGACGTCGATTCCAAGACTCTCGTAGACAACGTTACTCGGACAGCTCGCATCCTTCTTCCTTTTCCTGTCCACTTGATCGTCAACATCCCTATCCGTACGCCTTCTCGGCGTCCACGGACGCCGTCGACACCACAGAATTCGACAAGAACGTTCGAGAAACCTCAGCTCGCGTTTACCAACACGCAACGTCTTTTCCGCCTTACGAAGGATCGATTTCCGGCCACAGCGACAAATTTACCGGCCAGCGAGCTACGATAGACAGAATTTCTCCGATGAACGTTCCTAGGTCGTCGAACAAGGCGGAATTGACCCGTTCGTTGACCGAAAGACGAACGAAAACGGTTCGAAACGACGCGAATTTTCGACGAAGCTTCACCGGAAGAGTGGAGGATTACAGAACGGAGAACAACAAATGGGCGAATCTGAACATGGAGACGTCGTTATAACGAAGGGACACGAGACGATGACTATAAATATCCGTCCTGCCACTTTTCCACGTCCTGTACATACAACGTAAATGCGATTTAATCGGCCCCGCGTTTACTTCGAGTCTAGGAAGAAATTGATCCTTTGATCGAACTTTGTTTTCCAATGATACCGAGTTCTCTGAATTTTCTTCGCAACGTATAATAGCGTTTTCGTTATTTTAAATTCGTTACGTATATTCCAAGGTTGTGTAGGAAAATTTACGCATATTTCTTTATTACATTCGCTCAAGGAAATGTTTGAACACTTGCCACGAGCGGTCTTCGCGTCGAAAAGCTTTTCTCGTCGAAACAACCATCGAACGTTGTAACGAGACGCCATTTGTAAAAGAATTATTCGTTACGCGTTACAGAAAAAAAAGTCAGGAATTCCGTGTGCCCCGAAAACAAAGTTCAGCGAACTTTTTCGTTCGAGATTATCTTTTCGTGGACACGGTGGAGATTGGACTTTGAAGGAAAATTCCCTGTTTCTTAGCGCCACGCGCTTTGCCAGCGATCGTGAGTGCAATTTATAATTGATCCAGCGTCAATTATGCGTGCAGTTCTCGCGCCATCTTCGCGAGAAGAGAGCTCCTCGGAGAGCTGTATGAGATCCTTCGATACAAAATTCAGAGGAAGAGGATTTCAGAATGAGAGCTATTTGTGCGCAGCCGTTTTTATCCTGTTGTGTTAAGTAAGATAGCGTGTTTATGCTTCTGTCCATGGGGTTTCAATTACAATTAGATCGTTCCGCAATTCTCCTCCATAAAGAGTTTCGATTTTCGGCTAGTAGGATGAGATTGAACTGATCCCTCGTTATACTAAATATGTAGAACGTTTTATACAAAGTAAATCGATAGAAACGAATAGATCAGTTATAGAACATTGGACTACATTCTTCGTAACTTGTACGATTCTTAATGAACCGTATTTAAGATATATTATAGGCTGTATTAAAGCTGTATAAAGCAAGTTGCGTTAGATTTTCAGATCAAATGGTAAAAATTGAAAAGAAGAGAACATGTAATTTAACAGGTATGAATTGAAAAATCACGAACGAAACTCTCCAAAGTATATAAATAGATAAACATTCATTGGCATAAACGTTTGAATAAAATAAGAAGAATGTATATATATATATACATATATATATCTATATATCATGAGGGTTGGTTTATTCTTATCCAAACTTCTAAGAAGCTCTATGTTCTTCGGAAACATAGAGTATGGAAACCATACCGTGAGGTTAATTCGTACAAACTTACTGTTCGTAAAAAAACGTTCGCTCAAACGTATGCAAGGAAAAACACGTAGATTTTACAAACAAGAAGAGATTGAAGCAGAGTAAGAAACATAGGAAATCGAACTAATAATCGAATAAATCGAAAAGGAAAAATCCGTGCCGAAAAACGATTGAAAGTCTTCGCTTCTCCGTGCACATAGAATTACGAAAAATGGTACATAAGTATATATATATATACATATATATATATATATATATGTATATGTATATATATATACACACACAATATATATACATACATATATACAATATACATACACACATATATATTTTTGTCTACATGTTTGCTCGCAGCAACAGAGAAGAAAGAAGCTATTCGTCATTCCGATCATTTTTACCGGTCTCTCGAAATTTTGACCGAGAACTTTGTATTTATTAGATATACATATATACATATACTATTATTATTATCGTAATATTATCGCGAGAAAAACAAAACGCTCCGTTAATGCTTTTAGGAAGATATTTTTCATATACGAATAATGTGTATTGATGCCAATTGCTGATCGTGATAATCATCGATAGAAGTCACTATATTAAAACAAAATAATCATGATACGATTAAGGGTCTAAAATTTGTCTTCTATCTTTTGCATTCTCTCTAAATGAACTAAGAAGTTGAAGGTGTGTTCTTGAAAAGTATTTGATTATTATATTCTATATCGTTTACGTAGTGCATAGAAAATATTGTTTAATATTCATTTAATTCATATGAGGCTAATCAACGAAAGAATTAATAACCTTAATTATAACATGATTATTTTTATCTAGAATAAATTAAACACACGAGATTCTGATATCTGTAACATATACATGTGTTTCTACGTGTAATTTTACACGATAATTCGCCTTTAACGAAAAGCAAGATGAGCTAATTGTAAGCGCTACTTATACTCAACCTATTCGATTTTAATCTATCCATTGATAGAAAAGGATAACTATACCGTTAATCGGAATTCCAATTCTTTCAAGAACAACAAACAATATGGATAAAGAATACTACGTGATCATATAAATCTTTTTTTCTTACGTAATACTCAATTTTGACACTTATTCTGCAAGAAACGTATACTCGAATGGGTTGAAAAATCTCGTTAGATAAAACATCTAGTAGGAACATCTGAAATTCGAAAATTCGAATACCGGTTAACTGTTGAGTCTGTACTTACATGATTTCCGGATCCTAATTACGAAAACACCGACGAAATTTCCTCCATAGTCGCTAAATTTTCGTCCAGCTAACAAAATTTTTCACAAAACCACCAAAATCTCCAAAATATCCCGATATTTATTCGATTTTCGACACTACCGGATCACACGACGTACACACGTTCGCATTTCGAACTACCGAATCACCGAGAATCACAATTACGATGCGAGAATCGCAAGAATATCGCGAGAATCGCAATCGAGTCTCGCCTGTCGTTTTAGCGCGAAATTCAAACGAACAAAAGCGTAGTTGAACCGCTATATAGACGTAGGCTTATTGCGACTTGTTGAATGGCGATCGACGAAGCATGTGATAATGAAATTCGATACTCGCGATATATGTATGTATAAATGTTAAGACATCTCAGGATAATGCGTGTAACTACTTCTTAAGTTTAAAACGAGAACAGCGTATGACGAATTTTTTGCTCTGCGTACGATAGAACGTTCGATAAACGCGTCTGACCAAAACTAACTGCAAAGAGGCACTTTCCGTAGCAGCGGACATCGTAACTCGAGTACATAATGCAGAAACTAAACGCAAAATATTTAAATATATAGTTATATCGTGTTGGAATTTGATATAGTAAAATTAAAATATAAATAGAGTAATTAATTAACATGAAAATTAAATTACATCGTGATAGTCGTAGAAAAATAATTTTATTAAATAGGATGCACATTAACTAACATCAGAATTAGACGTCAAAATTTGAAAGTGTCTCTTCCAACGAAATATTCGAGCCTTCAACGTTTGAGAATTCAACGTTCATCGAGCCATATGTTTATAGTGGCAGATATCTAGGCTTTAAGATGTAATCGACGATTTTGAAAATTAATTATCCGAGTTTGAACAATCGAATGGTGTTTATCCTTAAACGTGAATTGAACTTATGCCTTGTTACGAATCAACCATCGATCAAAGCATTTCGATTAAAAATGAATATATTACGAAAATTTGGCTATAGCAAAAAGGGAATTGTACGCCAGGAAGGCTTTCGCGGATTATTGCTTAATGCTCACACGATTTGAAACCGTGGTATTGGAATACTCATTGCCATGCAATGTTCAAGAACACAAACGTACCCATGCCGTCTCAAAAAAGTGCTCTTCTAAATAAAAAATTGTTAATATACGGCGAATTCTGTCCATTATTGCGCGATAATTGGGTAATGCGTTTACATGCGTTACGTACACGCATATTCGTTTGCGTAAAAAGCCTGTAATTGTATATTGCTGCATATGTAACTATTATGATTATTACTAACGACGATATACAAATCATTCTTGTAAAAACAAAAAAACAAAAAAAGAGAAGGAAACGATATGGTATAAAATAATAAACGTTAACACAAAAAAGGAACTTGTTTCCTGGTAATATTTGCTACTTTTGATTAATCTTTTACACGCACATAAAAGCTATTATGAGGAAAAAGTGAAATACCGAAATGGTTTGATTCCAATGTATTTTTCTAAAACGTGGAAGAGTATTAATAAAAGTATAAGTACAGACACGAGTGAGATAATAACAAAGATAGACTAAAATATTTATCATAAAAGAAAACAGTTATTATGCATAAAATGACCGCTACATTACTGGCATATTATACAATCGAATATATGACACTAATATATCGGACTGTTAAAATAATTATTTCCGATACACGGTTTACCGTTCTTATCTACGTTTATACACTTCACTTTCTCGTTTTGCTTTGTTTTTTATAAATATCCAAGGGAAAGGGAAAGATAGGAACCTTTGTTTTTTTACTTGTGCCCACTTTGCTTGCCATATTAAACAATAAAGTGTCTTTACATAATCATAATAAATATATATTTGTGTTTCTTCTTGCAAACACTTAGTGTGAACAGAAATAACGTATAGGACTCTTTATTTAGTTGGACTAGCAATATTGGCAAATAATCGCATCAGGCTAGTTCTCAACGATTGTACGAATCAGTGAGTCGCGCATTGGCATTTTTCCTTAATAAAGCTAATTTTTCACATAACCATTTTGTGTGTAGTAGACTCGGTAATAAAGCGTCTTACTTCGCCAAAGTGAATATGAATTATCAAATTTGAGAAGATACACACCCTGTAATTGGAATATATAAGCAGGATAATATTTAGAAATATCAGATCGTTTCAAAGATGTTCTTTCATTTACCTGCCCTGGGTATCTATGACTTCCTGCATAGACTTCTTCTTGCGAATCCCTCCTAAAAATCTGCAAAAACAATTAGCATAAAAATACTAAAACCGTGAAAATTTTTTTCATTTCCATTTCTGAAGTTAAAAGGTAAACCGATATACTTACAGGTACTATCTCGCTTACAGGCGGTGGCAATGGTTTGTAATCAGACTGAATTATATCATTTGTTACTCCACTTTCTAAATCATCTCTCGTTTCATATTCGTCGTCCTCTTCCTCCTCATCTTCGGATTCGCTAATATGTACCGACACTTGATTCGTTTCTGGTTTCGACCATTCGAAATATACTCCAAAACCAATATCATAGCCATCCGTTGCAAATTCCCAAAATAAACACGAGCCATCCTCGTGCGTCGGCACCCTAACCGTTACTGTTTCTCCATGACCAACTTTAATAACTGCATCGCCATCTTCTCTCCTAATGAGTTCCTTGAAGCTATCCACACCCGCTCTAGTCCACATTTCTGGTGGAGCTATAGGTGGATAATTATCTGACAAATCGTCGGAATCTTCTTCGTTCAATGTAGCCTTTTCGTTTGTTTCTTTTGACTCTTCCTTCTGAGCATTTTCTATCGCAGCGGTATTCATTTCCGTAATTTGATCTTCTACGATTAATTGGTTTTGATGTAATTGTTGCATATACTGATGATAATGTTGTTCTTGCAACTGTCTTATTAGTACTCCTTGTTGCTCTGGATTACCAGGATATTGTTGTTCCGCGTACATTTTGAACTGATAATATGTTTGTTGATTTAAGGCATCTTGGATTTGTCTCCTCTGTATTTCTTCCTTTAGTCTAGCTTCCTCCTCTTTCTTTCTTTGTTCGTCTAATTCTTTTAACCTCCTTTCTTCTTCTACTTTTCTTGCTTCCTCCACCCTTTTCAACCTTAACTTCTCTTCGATGTCTCTTCTCTGAGCTTCTACAACTGTTCTAAACAAGGGACACAACTTGTCTAACAAAACTATAAATCCTTCCATTGCCTGTTCCTTGGATATGTCTCCCAGACTTTGCCATGCTAAGCGTCTGTCCTTCCCAATTACATCCAACACGCCCAAAGGTGGTGCATTCTCTGCAGTACACTTGCCATGCGTTACTTGCTGGGTGAAAGCCACTAGCTTTAATTTGTCTTCGTAAGACAAATGAACAGCTTTGCCTTCCTTTTCTACAATTGTTACACAATTTGCATAATTGACACATTGACAGCGAAGAAAGATAATCTTATCTATTCATTAAACAACCGATGAAAAGAAAACATAAGTCTACAAAATCAACAGTATACCATATACATCTATTCTGATCGACAGTGAAGTTCACATGAAATTTTATACTTCAAACTTCAGAAGTGTTGGAAATTTATAACATAAGAATGTAACAGCACGTATCCGCACGGACACATGGTTTTTCTGACATAACGCAAAGAAGCGAATAGCGAAACTATTTGAATAAACTGTCAATATGATTGACTCACCTTTGTAAAAATTGACTCCGATTTTGTACAGTTCCTTAGTTTCGAAACCCCATAGACGAGGCACCAACCTCTTTTCATTTTCCTTGTCATTTTTGTTTTTCGTCAAGTCCTCCGCAGATATCGTTAATTTCTCGATTTGCTTCTCTACCGAGGAAATGTCACCATTGGTGTCCGCCATTTGCAGTTGCATTGACACGTCAAATATTGTTAGAAGTACCCTAACCTTCTATTTTTAACAGTATGAAACATTTCAAAAATCTTTATAAAGACCATGCAGCTAGAAAACTATTGCACTTGTAGATACGTATCAGCACACGATACATTTACAATAACATTTGTATACGTATAATTTGGTATAATATCAATAGCCCGAGCCCTTCCCTTTATTGGTCAATTGCCACATCGCAAGATGCACCGCATTATACCGATTATGATACAGTATTATCAAAGTCAAATCGACTTTTACAAATCGATTTCTACATAACTAGAGCAATTGACAAAAAAGATGCGAGGAATTAAATGAATGAAAACTGTTAAAAAAAATCATTTTGTAATTAAGCTACGTAGTTTTTTTACTATACGAAGTTCATACTTTCAAATACGATTTTTCAATTTTTGCGGGTAATTCAAATGGTCTAAAATGTATATCATGATCTCTTATATCTTCCTAATGCAGCTTCTAAAATAACAAAAAACAAAAATATATAGCATAAAATGATATAAAACGATGACAGATAAGAATGTAGAAAAGGAGGAAGAAGTTTTTAAATGTACGCCCTATAAAACCACATAACATACATATGAAACTTTCTTGTTTGTAACATTTAGAGAACAGGAAATACTTGACAGAGGAATGGACAGCATGTACGTACTTAAACCGGGTACGTAAGTAAATTATAGCAAGCTGGAGATTCGCTTTGCACGCGTAACAGAGACGCGTGATTACCGAATAAGAGCGTACCTATTGCTGCCGGTTTAACAAACCAGGAATTTTACACAACCATCGTCTCCATTGTGTTCGACGATAAAAAAAAATCTAAACATAATTTCCTTATTCTTCGTATGAAATTGCGATCGTGTCAAGTCTAATCTTCTTTGAGGTCGGTATTTCAGAACACGTAAATACCATCCCCACAACCCACCTGTAATTCGTTCAAAACGACTTGGAAACTCACGATGGCGCTGCTAGTTCTCTTTTCTGCCTGTAGATGTCTCTGTACTCGGGAGCAACACGTTCAGTCAGCGACCGAGTGTCGCGAGTGTAGCTCGTTAGTATTGTGACTGTGACTCGCTTATCTGAGCGTGCTGCCGAGCGTAATGTAGAGGCGCGGGAGAGGCAAAAGCGTACGGACGCTTTCGATTCCGTGGGAGATCTGGTCGGTGAGTGACGGACAGATGCGTGCGCGACGAAGTACGCTTCAGCGGCTTCGGTGTCTCACTGATTCCGAGTAACGAAGTCGTTAAGAGCGCGTGCGGGCAGCAAATTGTGTGCCTCATTTTTTCTTATTTTTTTTCGACATGGTAGAGATATACCGTTATTCACGAACGTTTCTCCGTTTCGATGCCTCCCCTAAAGCTGCATAAATCGACGGTATACCCGGTATACCCTGAACGCTAAGTCGGAGATCGATTAAAAGAGAAAAACCGGTTCATGGAAGTTTCCTCGTGGAGAGAGGACAACGCGGATAACGCAAGCTAAGAAGCTGTCCTGTGGAGCAAGGTTAGGTGAGTACACTTACCAATCCGGCACCGCTTTAGTCGCGTGGTACAAAGTGTTTCACGCGTTCCTCCCGCTGCATCGATTTTCGACCGCGTATTCCAGCCAGATTCTTGCCCTGTCAGCCCGTAGTTGGACCGTTTTTACGGTTTGTTGTTCGCTGTCGCGCGTTCGGCTAGCTTATAGAGACGCTCGTGTATATCGTACTATGTATACACGGACAAAGGCGTAACCTATTTACATGTATACGGGGTGACCTAGCAATCGTCGTACAATCGGCAACGGAATGATCGTACATGAGAAAACAAGTGGAAAACGTAGAATACCATTTTTCCATACGATGCTCCGTTTCGATGGAAATGGAATTTAGAAATCTGTCAAATTAAACTTGGCTAATCACCTGGCTAATCACCTGGCTAATCACTTGGCTAATCGTAAAAAGAAGTCGAAAATGTACGATAAAGTTTTTTTTCCTTCAAGGCCGTATTGTCAGGAAACTAAAATTTGGACGTGTTTAATTAGAAACACCGATCTAGTAGGTACACGCGCGTGACAAATTTTCATAAATTATTCTTCTCAAAAACGAAGCGTTACACGACCAAATTTATTTTATAATCTTGACTCGTTTCGTTCTATCGGTAATCCTACCACGATTACTGAGACACCCTGTATTTACACGTACGGCCTCCGTACGCCGACACCTACGTGTGGCCATATCTTTGTGGGGCACAGGTGAATGGAAAGGACTATCCGCGATGTATGTTACGTGCGAGAAGTTCTCGAGGAAGTGTGACGTGACGCGGTTCAGTAGGACGCGATCGCTTTGCAGGAGGAATTGATCGGATAGCGTTCCGAGCAGCGGCCGCTACTCACACTCTAATAAATCTGCGGACCTTTAAAGGTTTAAAACCTGATACAAATCGATATTTAAATGCATCGTGATTACCGCTCATTGTGCCAAGAGTCTGGCGCACGAGGCGAACTCCGTTTGCTGCATACGGTACTCTGCGAAAGTCTTAGCCCGTTCACGATAGGAATCTTTTAATGCCAATTAATTGGGTTTTTCAAGAATTTGAAAGAAACGTGTTTGCACGATGTTGTAGAAAAACGAACGTCGCCTGTTCGCTGTGTCTTCTGAGCCGCAAATTTGTTAGAAATACTTTAGTAAGTAGGGTTCTACGTTAAGAACGTGGCTTATCATATCGTTTTGTTTCATAGCCATTTAGCATTTCCAATCTTTTTTAATCGTCAATGTTTATATTTTACATTCATTCGTATTTTTCCTTCGTTTTCGTTACATTCGTTCGTTTATATTTTTATAATCCATACTTTATATTCGTATCTATATGTGACATTAATATTGTATATTCTTACCAATGCGAGACGCGTTGAAAGGTTAAAGCCAACCGCAAAGTGGTTGTTACACTCGCTGTGTTCACTTATCTCGTCGTGTTTTTAAACCAGAGATTCCGTTAACGTTTAATTGGGATAAAAACGGAAATACCAGTCACAATTACCATCTAATTCACGCGGAACTTTCGTTCGAAATTATTTTACCAACGAAATTTCACTCTTTCGCTTCTTTCTATCGTTTCACACGTCGCGCCAGCTATATATCTAATATTATACAACAAATATTATTTGAATATCTTTTATCCGCGGATACGTTAACGAAAAATAGGCGAGTTTTAAAATTTGCAGCAATTTACAACGTGAAACGTTTCACGTGGAAAAAAAGGAAGTCGACTAACGTTTTTCGAGCCACCGAGGAAAAGGATCGCGGGGAAAAAAGGAATAAAAACGCATCAGAAACTCGTTACCAGCAGCCAGTCGGTGGATTTTTCGTTTTTCTGAAAACGATTCCATCGTGTTCCACGTCGAAACGAAAATGCAGCGAACGCGCATCCTTTGTTAATATTTACGAGGCATGTAATTACACCAGATCGGCCGAATTTCATTTGCCTCGGATTAATATTACCACGCCTGCGTCGGAATTAGAATTCTGCACTCGAGTCAGTCGTATCGATACAATCGCACCGATCTTGCTCCGATTAATATCGCGCGAGGAACAGAAAATTGGCTCTCTACCGAGACAGGAAAATTTTCAAAAATATCATACGCAACGTCTTGAATTTACTTTGACGATGCCCGTGTACTTTATACATTTTTTGGAAACCAAAGCTTCTTGGGATCGAGCGTAGTTTTTCTAAAGACTGTAGCAAATTTTCGAAATGAAAGATTCAGGGATCGCGCGCGAGAATCTTGTCGCGCGTTAAATTGCTCGAGAGATTGAAAAATTTGTTCCTCGTACCGTCTCGTCTTGCGTCGTTGTAAAATTTGAAATGGCGAACAAACTTTCACAGAAACGAACCTAAAGCCTGTTTAACGTTTCTCGCGTTGATACCACGTTAACATCTTCTCCCATTTTTTCATCATTATTTAATTAACGTGCTCGTGACACGACACCAGGAAACGATGGTTAATTCAATTTAAACGCGGCAGAATCTGGGTTAGTTCCAGATTAGAATTAGATTAAAATTAAGTTAAACCTACGCGGGGCAAACTGTCGCCGTGTTTCCGGGAAATTTCATTTTACAAAGATAACCTTGTTGGGAAATCGTTTACACGTCTCGTAACAACGATGGTATCGAAATTAAAATTTTTACCGTGCTCGTTTTTCATCTCCGACTAAACGATATATACGTATGGTGATCCGAAGCAGTTGGTAGCGTTTGTGCATCGTCGACCCAGAAACTTTTTGGCACAGTGAAATTCGGACATCTACTTTGCTGCCGCACCAAATTTCAGGACGCAAAACGCGACTTGAAAATACCCAACAATACGCGATCGCTTCTAACTGATAGAACGCAAGATAAAAAGACTAAGTTGCCCAAAAGAAACAGATGTATTAATTTGTCAACTATTTTATAGCAATCTAAATATTCAGTAATTAACAAACTAAGGTTACTGTACCAAATTCAGCGTGTAAACGCTATCTAAATATAAATAAACACGTAAGGAGTACGCGTGACTGTGCCAATACCCTAATCACTGATACCTTACCAGAGGATGCGACGATAGACGATAAATGCAAAGAAAGAAAAAAAAAAATTACAAGAACTAGAATCGGCCAGGATGTAGCTTCTAGAAACGGATATTCCGAATTAAGCTCGCTGTCGTATTATTTACTATCAGAACTCTTGGGTAAGTTGAACCTTCGTAATTTCCTTTTGAAGAGATCGAAGAGACGAAGAGCAAACGTTGGCACCCTAAGTTGCACGTTTTAAACGCAGTCGTACGAAGTGCAATTATTAATATTCGTTCCCTACGAAAAGCTGCAATTACATTTTGCGTCTGATACCAGAAACGCGGGAAGCCTCAAAGATAAAGAGGCGATTATTTTCTAACTCGTTTGTTCCGAATTCTTCTTCGTTTCGCCACAGTGTTCGAAGATCGATACAACGTCGTGAATGATCGAAAACGGACTGCGTGCTACTTCGTGTATAATTGTTAAAACTACCCGATCTACCCTGCCAAGTTTCACACCGAGACACTTGGTGACGAGATTTTATTCGTCTAAATCGTTTTATTTATCTAAACACTCTGAAATTTGCCAGCTTTCAATCGGCTCATCTCCAGCTCGGAAGGTGTTTTATAGCGAGGATCTCGAGTTTTGCAGGGCAAGCACCACGGAAGACGGCACAGTCCGTTTAATCGAGTTGCAGCCTCCTGGCCAGTCACCTTCCAATTCCATTTACGAAGCAACGCGCCAAAGTTAATTCCCTTTAACAAAATCTCCCTGCGAATGCAACCAACGCGCAGTTTCCACCTTTCTTATCCGTCAACGAAGACGAGAAAACTTTGCAGAACTTTTTATGCGAAAGCCAGGCTCCGAAATATGGGAATAACGTTAATCCGGCGATCGCGAAGGGATGCCGGCTACGTTTTCGCCATTTTTCGAACGAACAAGTTTAGAATAACAGGTTTCCTAGATAGAGGTCGACTGTCTGTTCTATAACTCGCTCTATGGTAGGCATCGTATCAGCAGTCGAAGAACGAAGCTGCAAGTCCTTTCACATTGTTTGAGATATACACGAACAGGGTGGATCGGGGAACTAGGCCAGGCTCGAGCTCCTTTCTTGGCGAATACGAAGGAAATTCGCAAGAAGGAAAATAGTATAGCTTCTTACGATTGTATCGTTCGTCGAGAGACGAGTTCTCGTTGGGCATCTTGAAGAGATCTCGGGAGAATAGAACCCCGGCGCATCGATCAAATTTTCCGTGGAAATTTACAATTTTCGTTTTATTCGCGATTTTACCTAAGATAAAGAATCCGCCTTATAAAAAATGATCCAACTTGTAATCTTCTTTCTTCTTTCTTTTTTTATCTTTTTTATTAGGTTGTCCGAAAAGTTTCGTTCGTCTTGTAAGGGAACAATGGACGCGCCACGTTCTCTGTTTTCTATTATTTTCGTCGAATCGTGTTCGATCGTAATAATAGAAATAGAACAAAGACGGATCGTAGATGGTTCGATAAAATAGTATCAAACGAAAAGAGATTGTGCATCTATTATTTCCTTACAAAGGGAAAGAAACTTTCGGGACAACCTAATATATACGTATATAGCTGTTATTAGAACGTTCGTGTGTTTAAAATCAATGCATCTAGAATTATTAACTCGCCGTAATTCTTGTCGCAAATTTAAATTCTGTTGAAACCGATAACCCTGGACAGTCTTTCGCAACGTCAAAAAGAAAAAGAAAAAAGAATGGAAAAATCAGCGAAGAAGAGAAACATACGGGCTGATAAATTCTCTCTCTCTCGCTCTGCCTCCCTTTCTCTCTCGTGTAGCACATTCTCATAATTGTTCTTGACCACCCACGCGATACGGGACGATCGTGCAGCCACACAAGGAAGCAGTTTCACGATGAGTTGCACAATTAATAACATTGTTCAAGGTTTTGAGGGCAATGAAATCGAGCTCGATATCGGAAGAACGTACTTGGCCGGATTTATTGAACGCGTGCAGGCACGATAAAGCCTTTGACGCAGAAACTTCGTCAATAGCAGTGATAGTAGTAGCTTCGTCGAATCTTCGTTCATCGTGGTTATCTAACGACGAATACGACGAATTGCTCTGCTTTTACTTAGAAACGGAAGTATTTCTTTATTTATTATTTATCTATTCTTTATCGACGTTTATCTATCCGAGGGTTATACCGCTCGCCAGAGAACACAGAACAATATAAATCAAAGAAGATACGACCAAGCGAATTTTTCAATCGCGTTTACCGGTAACAAGTAGACTTGTCGTTAATTAACGACTTATTTAGAATGTTTCGAGCGTAGAAAGGCTTTGTATTCGCTTGCAACTATCTACGAAATTATTTGCTTTAAACGCAGCTTGATTATAAAGAGGTTAAAGTTTATCGTTATTTTAATAAATTTACAGTAGCGGCAAATCATTCGGTGACGCTTTAATAGCCATAAATTGCGTGATTTCGTAATTTCTGCCTGATTTATTGTCCAATAATTACCTCTGTAATATTTCTTTGTATTTTCCTTTCTCCAAAAGGAATATTCGAACGATCGATTCGCCTTTGGGACTCTATGCTTTATCATTACGAATATAAACGTCGAATTTATTGCAATATCGTTTTACTACGCGCGTTTTATCGTATTATTGCGTTTCATTAATATTCATATATTGTTTTATGCGTTGTAAAATGTCCGAATATTGATTAGCGATAGCGTATATGCATTCTCTGCACGTTCGCGCCTTTAAACTTTTCATAGATGCATAAAACTCTGCAATCTAATAATAATTAGCTTACCTGGTCGTATTTTAACCACGGAAGAACGCGACACGGTAACCGTTAGTTTCTCGATCATCGATCGAACGAAACTATTTGCTCGTAATTCGCGTTATCAAGTTTATCCCTCGACCATTTTCCAGCAATACTGTTCAAAAATGGCAAACAAATAATTAGCAACACTATGGTATACACGTGCCTCGGTGGATACTTTGTTATTCGACGACGACTGGCCTTGTAGCCGCCGAATGTGTTTCGCTTTTAAAGGAAATTGCCAAACGGTCTTGGTATAAATCGCGAGTTTATTATCGTTGCAGCGTAACAATCGTTCCATGAAACTTTAACACCTTGGAACTTTGTACTATTTAATTTCGCATCGATCCGTAATTTATTATCACGTGCTCTTTCCTTAGAACGTTTCGCTTCTTTCTATCTCTCAACGTTGGCTTGGAATTTTACTTGACCGTAATGCTCAGGAGCGTGGAACTTGGAAATCAAAGGATCGATAAATAACTTTATCGCATAAATTTATGTACCCGATTTCGATCAAATTTAACAGCGGATCCGTACCTTACGAACAAACGGATTAAATATTATAGATATATATTTATGACGCGTATCTTAAAAAAAAAAAAAAAAAAACACGATATAGCTTCAATTTTTTTTTTTTCGTAGAAAACGAGATACCGCCAAGAGTTCTTTTCACGCCAATTGACTTTTTATTCAATGCCAATGAATCCTCGTTGCAGACAATTTTATCACGGGTAAACGATAAATATCGTAGCAACAATTTGTACCCGTATATAAAAGGGAAGCGAGCGTGTTGGAGAACGTACGAATTATTTGCAGGATATTTTCCCAAATGTAACGAAATAAGTAACTGAATTCCCTTTGAAAAATTGCTGTTTAATTTAAGATTACGATTAACAGCGATCTCGCGAATTCGTGAATTATCCTTTCGACCGACGTGATTTCGCGCGACACGAGCTTTCGTCGTTGAAATAATTACAACACGGTTCTTTGTTAGTCGCTTTCACCGTTTCGAGGGCATACACGAGACGAGGAAACGGCCCGAGACGATCTTGGCTCGCGTGCCATTGTCTTTTCCGCTGGTACTTTCGTGGATCGGTTATTTGTTCAAGCAACTCGTCTATCTGAACCGAAATGGAACGAGTTTCTTATCCGGCCCGTGAACAGAACGCGCGTTGCACCGACAAGAGTTAATTCGTTTCGTTTGCCTTCGGCTACTTCTTGCCGTGTAATTTTAATATACTTTACGCCTCTACCATTTGCAACGACGAGGAATTAACTTCGCGGAGAAGAAGGATCTCTGTCTCGAATAATTCTACGAAGCTATCGATATTCGTGGCGCGGAAAATTTTACCGCTTTCTTATGGCGCGTAAAACCTTATCGACGATTCAGATACGTTTTCTCGTAATTAGTAGGATTCGTATTCACCTTGCTGAGAAAATATTTGCC
Source organism: Bombus waltoni (assembly GCA_014737395.1). Classification (NCBI taxonomy): domain Eukaryota; kingdom Metazoa; phylum Arthropoda; class Insecta; order Hymenoptera; family Apidae; genus Bombus; species Bombus waltoni. Next base: position 3,332,159 of record JACXII010000011.1, on the reverse strand, counting down.
TTTTTCTTACAGACTACTTCGGCGTGAGATTCGGAGAGTAAAAAATTCACACGCCAACGACGTTTAATTCGACGTTTTCTACGCGGAGGTTTCGGCATTTGTGAAATTTCGCAATGTCCAGAGCGTACACTTTAGTATTTACTCGTCAGACGTTTCTGCGAGTATTCCGACACTCTACACCACTTGGCAACAAAGTAATATCTAACGTCTAAATTCTCAAAGATACTTGGATACGCGAAACAGATTCGACGCGTTCTTCTCGAAACGAGAGTGGACGAGAAGAAAGGTCGCCCGAATGGAAAATATCCTATTATAGCCATAGGAGGAAGATAGGAGAGAAACCAGTGGAACAGGGGGTGAATGGGGTGGAAGTCTTTGAAAAGCCAACCGGTCTTCTCCGGTTCGCTGTTTAAACCCGAAATCCAGCGACGTTGTAAAACACGCGATTATCCTGTCGTGGAACGGTCGACGTGAATAATGAATCAGTCGGTGGCACCATTACGGCAAGGCCAATTAATCGAAACATATTACGTTCCTGTTTGCAGTGCGTCAGAAATATACGCGAACGCGTGCGAGCTGTTTCTCGATTGTTCACGGCCCGTGAATATGTGTCAGGCGACGCGATACCTACATCCACTTGTCGATTATTGCAATTATGTTAATTACACTCTATAAGTGGAAGAAAATATTACGCGACTCTTTTAATTCGCGTATCCTCCGACTCGCAACGTTTGTAGAAAATTTCCTCGTTTACCAAAGTTGCAACGATTTGACGAATTCAAAAACTATACCGTAAATAAATCGTCAGACACACGGCAGGCGATGGATATCTATGCAAGGATCTAAGATATTAATGGGAAACCGTGATCTACCGAAAATCGAGTTTCACGGGCTTCTCGTGCCTCGTTTAAGCAACGACGATGAAAATTGAAAAACAACGCGGTGGATTAGTTACGAGAGAGGCGGAAGATAATCGGAAGTAACGATAGAAATTTTTCTTGCTACGAATCGGTTTCTTTCCTCTCGAAGGAATAAGCCTCGAAGAAGCGAAGCGCAGGTTTACAAGATTCCGAATCGTTTCACGGCTCGTTTTACGATTTCCTCTTTCGTAACGTTCCGTCGTGACAAAAAAGGACGTTTTAACGGGCGTGAAATAATTTATTGTCACGAATGGCAATCCACTTTCGCAACCGACCGGAAATCGTCGATCCGTTCACGAGGGTAGTTGCCGAACTTCCGACCCTCCTTCTTTTCCGACCGAGGAGATCGGAAAATGATTACGCGCCGAAACTTTCCTACTCTCGATCACCAACTTTTAAATAAGGTGGCCGTGAATCTCGCAAATAGTTCCGTTCCGGATGATAACGAACGACCGACGATCGACTTATCGCGTTATAATAATCGTACCGATATTACGCGATTTAAACGTTGTTTCAACGTATTTACACATAGGTATTAGAAATACCATACGTACGATACTTACGATATTATCGAATACGCGTCGGGGAAAGCGTTCGAATCGTTGTGGAAACACTTTGCGAACTATCGTTGTGCGTAAAAAACAAATACCGGAACGTTTTGTCAATTTTATCAGCTCTCTAACGAGATACGACGACCGTCGTGATCGCGCTCTGTGCACGACTTACGCGACTACGCCTCGGTCGCCAAGAAAAATACAGGAATATCGATAAAGAATAAAAAATGTAACGAACGATTTCTTTCTCCAGTTTGTCGGGTAGCATTTCTTTAAACGACTGCGGTTGCAAGAAGAAAATAAAAAACGCCGTGCATCTGAAAGACTCAAGCGCGAAACAGAGTTGCGTTATTATTACGTATTGTTTTATTATACATACACCACGGACGATAACGTACGAATAAACAAACAAACTAATATGTCGGCTAATGGCATTAACCGTCTCGAGGGATTGTCGCAAACTCCACGATGATTAGTTTTATGCTAATTTTACATACTGCTCGACGATAACGTATCGTTTATCTTGGATCGCAACGTGTATCCGTTCCCGACGTCACGCGTTTCGGAATTCGTTGAATGAAATAACTATAGATAAGCAATAATTATCTGAAACACGGGAATACACTTTGAAATTAACTTGTCACCGCGTAATCAGTGACATTAAGGAGACAATTTACGTGTACGTATTATAATTATAACATGTTATTTAGTTTCTGGCTGATAAGACAGATAATAAATTCATTACACTTGTAATTTTTAAATAGGATTTTATCGTGTCGTTATATACAAATGGCGTTATTAAAACGTGCTTATAATTTTATATTTCGAGCGATATTTTATTTGTGCGATAAGAAATTGGGAATAAATTAAATCATATTGCCTCTTTCGTGCCTTACGAGACGAATACGTCTAGGTAATTCTCCAGATACTCGTTGTTTGTTAACTTTCCGAAGGAACAGGTCGTACGCTCGGACCGAACAATTCGTATCGCCGGTTTTTGTCTATTATCATCGGATCTATCGTCGGAAGAGACGATCGAGTCGCGATACCGAGTCGCTTCGTTTATTTGTTACTATTTTTATTTATCCTCTCGACCAAATCGATCCTCTTCGATTAAAAAGGAAACGTTCGATATTTTTGTCGCTATCGGGACCTCGGCATATTTTCCTTGATTTTCGTTCCCTCGCGTTCTCCGTTGAAATTAAAAACACTCCTTTCGAAACGCGTGACTCGATAACAAATCATCGAACAAATATCGCAAATGCAAATTCCTCGAATTTCTCGTCGCTCGGAGAACCAACCATGTATTAAATCCTCTCGCTTATCGCGCAATTTTGTCACATTGCTTTTCTTCGATTAATAGAATTCTCGCGCTGCACATTTCCATCGACGTCCGAGCCAAAACTTTCCTCGATCCTTTTTCCCCGCGTTTTTACCACCGACGAAAGAAACGCGTTTTCGTAAGCCGTTTCGAGGACTTATCCACCAGTCGAGTTAAGTAACACATAGACGAATTCGCGACACTCGATCAGCTCCGCGAACGACCATAAACGAAGGCGTAATTCATGCCCGCCTAAAGTGGTCTTTAAGCTGATCAACGATATGGTTGAGGACCGCTAAAGTGGCCTTCGCTCGCTAAAGGATAAGATCATCGATTTCTTGCGCTCGCTCTCTGCGTACTATTTCAGCCGATGAGGAGTTCAACGGCGATCGCGATCTGTCCAACGGACATCCTTGTTTCTGTCTCTCGATTTACGCGAATTTACGCGAGTTTACGCGAGTTTACGCGAATTTACGCGATTACGATGGATTCGGTCGGAAACAGCCGCTCCGTATATATCCGACGTTAAATCTGTGGATAGTTGGAACAATTAGCACGCCTGGTTTTGCAAATGTTTTCTTCTTTTTCTATATTGTATATTTCTCGCATTTATTCAGAGCAGGTTTACACGTTACACGACGATCGATGAGAATTCGAGTTTCGAAATCGCACGAGATAACGTATTACGCGGTATACTCTTTGGAATGTGTTTGTGCGCGATGCTCGTGGTTTCTCGAGTCTCGCTATTCGATTTGATCAAACGCGAATCACAATGTTCGTCTAATCGGAACGCAACTCACAGATGGAATGTCACGGTTTCAGAAGAGTCGAAGGTTCGCCGACACCTGATTCTCGAGTACTCCACTCGAACCGTCACTGTTTTCTTTCTTCTCGCAAACAGCCCCGAGCACTTTGCTTGCACGTCGCTCGACGCGTAATTTTTCATTTGTCAGAAACTCGGTCGGAAGTTTAACGTCGTCCTATTTATCTCGCGACTCGTTTCTTCTTTAAGAATCAGAGGCGAAGATCGTTCTCACCAGGCACGTAATTTCAAACGTATTGATCGCGACTCGCCCGGTCCTTACTCTCCATCGAACGATTTCTCGTCCGCCATAAATTCGATCGGAAGATGGAACGTGCACGCATGCTTCCATTTATCTCGGTTTCTTCTTCGAAACGAACTTCTCTTCTTCGCAGCCAGACATCCAACGGGTACGTCTTCCTTCTAAGTAACTTGGAACGTACCGACTCGAAGCTACTCGATCGTGATTTCCCGGCGATTTCTCATCCTCCGTGACAGATTCGTTTTCTTTTCTCAAAATCTCGGAATTACGTGTAAGCGTGCGACGCCTCTCAACTCGCGGTTTCGTCGCTTCTCTCGACATCGAAAACAAACGGCAGAAACCTTTCCTCCAAACATGGTCGAACTGGTCCGCTCCGAGTCGCTCTTTCCTCGCACTGTTCCCTTGGATTCGAACTTTCGAAAATTTCAATTGCGCACGGTCCTGCTCGAGTCGCGATTCGATCCGCCGAAAAAGCTTCTGTCCGCGACGCCGCGAACGCGAGGAGGCAACGTTTTGCCAAAGGTAGGTACAGAAGTCGAGGCGCAAAAGTGAAAAATCGATCGACTTAGCTCGCTTCTCTCCGATTCCTCGACGCTCCAATCTCTTCGCTCTACTCGAAGACGGAGACGCGAAGGAACGCGATCGATTCGAGGAATCGTAAAATTGTTCGGGATCGGAGAGGCGTGTCCGTCGGTCGCGTTACACGTAGCTGGTCGCGTTACACGTAGCCGGTCGCGTCCAGCTTCAAGGCGGCTTCGTAAGAAGGCAATCCTTCGTCGGAGATTTCTTGTTCCGTGGCCTCGTTGCGTTCCGTCGATCTCACGGTCGTGCTCAAGCCCAGTAACGTAGACATCATGGAAGGGATTATAATTCCTGGCGTCTCCGCGCCTTCCGGCTTCTTGTCGATGAAGCTGGGCAGGCTTCTCGAGTCGAATATCAGACTGTCGTAGGTCGGCGGTGGTCCAGGGCCAGAGTTGGGCGTCACAGGGCACGAAAGAGCGCCGTAGGTGCTCTCGTCCAAGTTTCCCTCGCCCGTCGATTGCCTCTCGCAACACTGAAAAAACAAACGTCGATATCGAGGAGCTTCGCGGTTTAGTTTTACACCGGACAACTCGGCGCGTATGGAAACGAGACGAGCGTCGTTTCCATACCAAGAACCAAGAACCAAGTCTGCGATTCGAAACGAAACAGTCGTACGAGGCAGGATGTCGACGAGCGTCTAACCGCTGCACGATTAACGTCCACGTGTCTAACAATGAACGATTAAAGCTTACATAATCGATACGTCGTTATAATTACTTAATTCGCGCGAAATCTGTCCGATCGATGACGAAATATTCATCGCGCATCGGCCGGATCTACCGAAGGAACGTTTGTCTAATTTTCATCGGTACGGATCTACGTACACGTATCGCGACGAATCGGCCAAATTGCAAAGATCGGCTTTGGTGTCAAACGTAAAAAACGTTAGTGTTAAAATGTGAACGCGGTGCTAAGCGGATAAGGCGAAACGTTCTTGGAGACATCGCGGTAGGAAATTCCTCAAGGATGACCTATTTTGCTGGCGGACAAAATTTGCATCGTTCTTCTTTTTCTTTTTCGTTCTTCTTTTCCAACTTTCAGTTTCGCCAACTTTCCTCCTAAACTCATCTAGGAATCTGTCGATCTTTCGACAGAGACGTAACGCACGGTTTTCGTTGGATAAGAGCGGAGACGAGAGCCGAGTGAAGCGTGAAACGAAGATTCTCGATCGATAGGATCGTATTAGTTTAGCCGGGCTAACCGCAAAACGATTTCACCGCAAACGATAGCATCGCGCGATTAGTCGGTTACACGACGTAATATAACGATCGCGTAATATGTTCGCATCGCGCTTTTAGCGCAAGGCCGGATTAACCTCGACACGGGGTTGGTTTTCGTAGAAAACGGGGCTACCGATTTTAGCTATGGCCTGTCGGGAAGCGCGGATAAGATATCCGTTTCTCAGAACGATCGAGTACCACGTAAATCCACCGCCTAAATCCAACTCGATCTGATCGGGCCACGCAAAGTTCGGTTCGCGTGTGCTATTTTAACTGAATCTTACATAACGTGCCGTTTAAGTGCACCGCGTTCGCGAACGCGAATCGTAATCAGCACCATGTACACCGTACTTTGCCTCGATAAATGCTTCAAATTACGACCGTCGTTTTCTCAAAGTGAGATCTTGCTGTTGTTAACCCTTTCTGCTTGCCTTCGTGATATTCGCTCGAGTCGAATCGTTTCTAGTCGAGCGCGCTAACCCTTTGCCGACCCGACTTACTTTTATTTCTCCGTTTTTCCTCGTTGCCGTTATTCCGCGCGTCTGGATGAGAAACGATCGACGAAGCTCTACGTTTTCACTTTCTTGCCGAGTATCGGCCGATTGATCTTACGTTAGGAAGATCGCCCCCTTCGTCTCTGTTAAATTACACTGATGTATGGATTAAAATTTGACCGTGTTTCGGAAGAACGTTACAGCCACAGTTAACGTTAAGTAAATCGTCTATACGTAGAAAGACGAGTCGATTAAGCAGTTTGATGCGCATAACGAGAAAGGTTACTCACAGCAGCGTGCGCTTCCGTGGTGAAGACCTCGAGGCTATGCACGTCTGGCTCTGTCCTCCAGTATTGCGGGTACTCTTGCGGTCGGTTCTTCCGGATGCTCTTGTGACAACAGTAGCACATTAGTAGGACGACCATAATCACGCCGCTGAGCATCGCCCTGCAAGAAAACACAGCCCCGTGCCGCGAGTTAGAATAACGTAAGCGCGTAGCCGGGAGAGGAATGGGACCATCGAGCGTATATTTATCGCGCGTCACCTCTTCCCTCGTAGTTGCGTGGCCGCTTTAAATCATCTTCAGGCACGGTTCATCGTATTACCGATTTCAGACAAGATTCGTAGACGTACAGAGCCTCTCCTATAGGCTGGATTTTGTCGCCAATTAAACGACCTGCTCTTAAGGTTGTCTCAAGGTCTCAAGGTTACAATGGGAATCTTGATTGCTTATGGAAATTAGAGAGAGAGAAAAAAACTAGGTATCGTGCATTTAGGGGATATGTAAATATGCAAACACGCGCAGAATGCAGGTAATATCGAAAGACGTGCGAAATATAGCCGCGTGTATCAAAGTATAGGAACGCGTATATTTAAGTACAAGGTAAACGTATCGTGAATCAATTATCCTGAATTTCTCGTAATAAAAAAACTCGGTTACCTGTACGAGGATGGATTACGATTCGTTGCTTATATCTGCTTATAGATATATTGCTTATAGATCGTTGATTATAACGCGTTTATGGGAAATTGAAATACACAAGGATCTAGAAAGTACATATAATATCGAGAAACACATCTGCCAACAAGTTTTTGTTTCAACAGTTATGTAAATATCGGTCTATTTGTAACGGCCTGTCGTCCGTAAATTTGCAACAGAAACTCGCTACTGCTGGCAACACGGCGACGAGTAAAGAAAATAATTTTCAAGCAACGCGTCGTGATAAACAGCTAGAGTTAATCGAGCGAGATATAAATTATCTGTCGACGTTCGTTTCGTCTTTATTGCCTGTCCAACCACGGTAGAACGTGTATTTAAATATTTTAGAACATTTCTAGAACAGAAAGTATAAATATATCCTGAAAAACACGTTTCGTAGTCTCGTCGAGCTACGAGTTCCTTTAAAACGCTTTTAGCATCCCTTGAAATTCCACCCTCTCTGCCCGCAACATCATATCAAATAAAAAAAGTACTAGAAATATTTGAAATAATCGATTTAAACGAATCACCCTCTATATTATAGGCGACAGAAATCAAAAAACTCTTCGAAATCATGGTACAGTCATCAAGGAAGCGATTCCCCCGAGAAAAGTGAGTAGAAAAAAAAACAACCTGTCGCTGATCGACTTAACGCAAACTCAGACAGCAAAATATCAGTGTGTCTAATATTCGCTAATGTGAAACTTGGAGATTGTTGTTGCGAGTGCGATAATCGCTTTCACTCATCCTCGAAGTGTCCTTAATGGCTTTAACGCTTTTTTGAAAGTTAGAAACACGAGCGTAATGGCAGACGGTAAGCAACAGTCTTTCGCCGTTGAGAGCCGTTTCACGCGGATAAAAGGACGAGTCTGCGATTTCACGGTTCGTCGAGGCGATTTCTGCGACCACGAGCATCGCCATCCTGGTGAACCGGTGATTCGATGGCCGTTGTTTACGATACGACGCGTATTAAACGATCACGGCTACTGCGATACAGTTGCTCCTGCAATTATTACGGCGACGGACCCACTTCCTGTGCAAACCGTTCTCTTTACGAGTCACGAGCCAACTCGAGTTGTTTCTCGAACGAGAATTACGGAATTTCGATAGAATTTGTCGAGTTTCAGAGTCGTTCGATGATTCGCGAATTCCCTTTCCTTCCTCTTTATCTGTATCTTTGCTACGTAAATAACGATTTTATTATAACAACTTTGAACGATTTAGACGAGATTTAGCCGAGCGTAGAATCTTTTTTGCGTAAAGTTGTTCGAAAATTCACCGGAACGTCTTTCGTTTAACCCAAATTGAAATTACGAAATCGATAAACTTGTCCAGAGTTTCGACCGAGGATCTTCTTCTCATCGAATTTCCAACGAAATTTTCTTTTCTTCTTTTTCCATGAGATCTTAGTGTGTCTACGGTGACGTGTTCGATATTGATTGAAAGTTTCGCCAAGTTTTTTAATACGGAGGCTCGCTGTACCGAGTACGGTATGTCCCTTTTCTTTTCTTTTCTTTTCTTTTCTTTTTTTTTCTTCTTTCAAAAACTTACTTGCGCGTTTGCAGCGTAAAGAAGTTCAAGAAGATGATAAAGTTTCGCTACTTATGCTAATCGAGTTTGAGAAACACTGATCTAGTGGTTTACTCGGTAAATACGGTCTATAACATAACGTATAGAAAGGAGGCTAAATCATGCTTACCGGATGTTATCTTTTCTTTGCTCCGCAGGGAAGAGCCGCACGAAAGTCGCGTGGACTTTGATCAAGCAAAGAGACGACGCCGTTGCTTGATTAATATTACAAAATACAACTACTGATTTAAAAATGATAAATCCATGCAAATTCGTCTCTGGTGTCCTTAATTATTCTTTATCAGATTCTCTATTTAATCGTGTTACGAAGATAATTTACAATTTAAATTAAGCGTATTTACGTCGTTCGTTGTTACATAACGGCGATCGATGAGTTAATGAAGCCGTTGAAAATACAAATAGCTGGAACAACTCATCCTCAAACGTATTGCTATTAATAGCGCTCGAGCATGGTAAAAATGGTTCGATTAAAGGTCGCTCGATCTAGAAGCAGTTAAAATAAATTTTTTAGAGTTATCTAAATAAATAAATTGATTCCTCGATTCCTCATATTCAATGATAAATGTGCCAACTTTTCTAGAAACGTTTCACATAGATCCATCGTAATTCCGTAGAAAAAGGGTTTAATATAGATTCACGGAGATCTGGTAGAAAGACGTTCGAACTAGACCCTCTTAATTTTATTATCGATCTGTCACTATAGAACAGCATATACGTGAAATAAACTTTTTTCAACTTTGTAGGGAAACGTTTGGTTTAGATTCTTTCCAATTAGATGGAAAATATTGAAAAGAAAATATAGCATCGTGGAAAGATATTCGATGATGGTGTTCCGAAGGAAAATATTTAAAGTAAATTTCTTTCTACGGACAAATATTAGCCGAATTGGCCGCGATATTGTAAAATAAATATCCCACAGTCTTCGAACTAAATTCTTCGTAATATCAACGTGCCGATATACGAAAATATTCATCGATAAATCCACGATCGAATTCCACGGCCAAATATCTAACGTCGGTTCCATGTTTTGATTCTATAGAAAAGACATTTTAAATAAATTCTCCGCGTTTATTTTTCCATGGGAACGTTTTTCATTATTTCGTCGAAGAAAATTCCAGGCAAATTCTCCGCTAACGTAGAACTGAACATTAGCCCAGGATACCGTTCGAGTAAATCGAAAACACGTGTACAGTTTGTCCGAGCGACGATAGAAAGTCGTTGAAAGCTGTGGATCGCGAGATTGTGTATCGGCGATCGAATCGATCGGCCGGTATTGAGTATCGTGCATCGAAAGCCGGTTACTCACCCGCCAAGAAGAATGTTAACATTCCCATGCAAATCGGTCTCGAAGTGACTCGTCTTACTAGCCGCTCCGCCTGCTGTCGTGGTGACATTGTATTCTGGCAAGATGGCATCCTCGTACGTGTTCGTGACATTACGCTTGTTCGAAGTAGCTTCCATAGCGGCCAGCATTGTCATCGTTCGCCGAAACGCGGTCCTGAAACGTTCCTTTTCTGATGCCGTTTGTCCACTTTTATGCCTGTTCTAAGAACCACTCTGCGTATCGTGTTTTACGATTGAATTCTTATGTTTTATATAACGCGTCGAGAAACCTGACAAAACATCGATATTCCATGTTGTCTACGAATCTATACGATCGCTGAATATTTATGGAGATTGGCGAGCTTCGCGTTTATTTATGACAAGGATAGGCCTTAATGTTTATTTGTAATAGGTTATTGTTATCGTTATCGTTTATTCGTACGACGATTGTAAAGCCAAGTTATACACGCACAGTTACGTACGTATATCCAGGCATACGCATAATGCGAGAAATAAAGCAAAATAGAAAATACGAGAAGAGAAGTAAAAGCAAAAGCAACGGTAACAGCTACGTAATACTTATATAGCGTAAAATTGGATATAAGGCAGTGGAAAAAATTCAGCAACTAAAAGCATAATTTAGCCCGTGCGTAAAGCTCGATATATAAAGATTTCTTAGAACAATGACGAGAAAGAGAGAGTCACGGAAAAGAGCAATTCTGTCCGCAAGTGTATCGATTAGCTTCGATGTTCGACTAATCGGATCGCCATAAAACTGTTTTTAAAATTACAATTAAAGCTATATAATATGTAAAAGCCGTGCGAGATTTCCCAAAGAAAAAAGACGGAAAAGTCGCACACGTTCGATTTTTCTATGAATTCATTTTTGTTGTCGAGATTCACGACTTGCTCCGAATAGTCGTCGAGACAGAACTACTTTTTAAAACGATACTCGTGCAAGAACCTTTTGAAAATGGTGTCGTGGTTTATCGATCATGCCCTTTGCGAACATTCCAGCTAAAAGTCACTCCTTACCTTTTCACCGATGGATTCGAGTCGTAGGACATTTTGGAGCGTGCTGTGGTCACGATATATTCGAGGTTGATGGCAGTAACCGTGGCGTCGTTTCGATGCCTCCCTGACGCATTTGCATCGAAATATTCGGCCTTCGATCTTCCTGGGTTTCCTCGATCAAAATGCTCGTTTTTGTCGCATACCGCAGACTCTACCTGCACAATTTTAATTCGTCTTTTTTTAGCCTTTGATCCCCTGTCCTCGCGTTCCCTTCCAACCTGTTGGTCCGCGTTCCTCCGCGATATTTGACCTCGTATGGTAGCACGAACAGCAACAAACTGTTTTCTTTTATAGTTTAAGACGAATACATGAAAGAGACGGCAACTCGATCAGGTATCGGTATTTGTATCGAAGGATATTTTTAAGAAAGCGGAAATTGGGGAGGGACATTCTATGATACGAAATATGTAAAAAGATCCTAAGATCTGGAAGAACTTTTTTGTCGCGAGAAGCTCAAAGCGCGAAAGAAATTTTTAGAATGTTGTATGTATATTACTTTTCTCAATAGTAGGATCAGTCTCGATGAAAACGATAACACGCCACGTCGATATCTCGTACATCGGCAAAGTTGGAACGTTAGCGTGCTGTCGATCAAACAATAAGATAATTTCCCGAGTAGTTGGTTTGTCGGGACGATTTAAGACTAAGATGAGAGAAAAATATAAAGAAAATTAAAAAGACGCGTGGACTTTTTACAGAAAGGCCTGCTACGATTTATATATGTAATTACGATTGCCAGCTTTGACGTGAGAGAATTATTAATATAAAACTGATTTTGAAGGATACATTTCCTAAAAAAAAAAAGAAAAAATATCCTAGAAAAACTATTCAGAAAAACGAGTCTTATAATCGTAATCTTAGATCTTATATCTATCGTAATATTGCTAATGGTACCTATAAAAGTTAATCTCACCTTCGGATTAAATTCTATTCCCATTTTATTCCGACTCGGCCGATAAAAACGTATCGACGAACATTAGCTAGATGGAAGTTAATAACCTGTAATTGGTCAGGGGAAAAGTAATACGTGATCGTGACGAAAGAAATTAGTATCGAGGCAAGGTGAATGGAAGGCTTCGATTAAGATTAAATACAAGGAATTTCACATGGGAATTAAGAAACGTCCCAGTTTTATAGACGCATATTCTCCCAATGGAAAACGAAGCGAAGATCTTGAATACGAGCATGAATAATTAACAACTCCTTGACACGGTATTAAAATAGCCAATGGTGCGTCGTGTATATTAAGATTTCGTGCGACTCTGAATTTTTCATTCGCTTCTCTCTCTCTCTCTCTCTCTTTTCCGTCAACGATTTTCATTCATCGTATTTGAAAGCTTTATTAAGCTTTTTTTAGACGACCATTTACTTGTTTCGATTGATCCTAGTTGCTCGATAAATTTTGTCCTTTCAAAATATTCTTCTAGGCTAATTTTCTATTTGAAATTTTAACGAGAAAAAATGCGACGAGTTCGTTTTTCTAGATTTTCCGACTGTTATGACATTCGGTCTAACTTAACGAATATTAGCCTGCGTAACTAATGTCGTTAATATCGTTTAAATGTTCAGAACGATGACAGAGAAACACGCGTTTAATTCGAAAATCAAATGGAAAGACAGCTTTGAATCGCGAACAGATTGATAACGTACCAAGGTTCAAAACTGTTCTCTTGCAAAGAATAGAAAATGTCTCATTATGTTTTTCATCCATAGCCTAGATTTCTTAGGTCAGAAAATTACGTATTCGATAAAAGTTTCGCAGAAGCGCAAAAAGCATAAAAGAGATATTTTGTTTCGTTTTATTGCATAAAATGTCTGATGCACGCGATGCAAGATAAATATTCGAGCGAACAAAGCTTCTTTATAGTTCTTGCGCCGTTTGTTTCGTCCTTCGGTGGTATACGATCGATTTATGCCAAGCCTACTCAATTGACGAAACTTTTAGCTCAGCGGAGTATGAAACGATACCTGACGACCTTTCTTTTTTAACGTCGTATAAAAGGGTACAAAGCTTACGATACAATATGAAATCTCTAATTAAAAACGGATTATTACGCTGTCTATTCACCCGTTAATGTTATTATCAAATTGAAGTATTCCGACAATATTATTCGTACAACATTGTGAAATATTTCTTTTCCTCCACGATTTTTTCTTTTTTTCTTCTTTTTTTTTTGACGTAACGTGCATGTACGAATAAGTACTTCCTCGACGATCAATCGGTTGCAATCAAACCATCATGAATAATTACTATCATCGGCCTCTCATTATATCCGTCGCCAAGCATGCACCATCATTTCGTATTCCGTTGTGCTTATTTTTTACGTTTAAAGCCTGATTCACACCGATACAAAATTTCAAATCTTCTACCAACAGCTGTGCATTGGAATCGCGCTTGGTCAAGGATAATTTAAAGATAGTCTTTCATCGTTCAAATGACTTTACATAACTCATCAACCTACTCGATAGATCGAAACCTACACCACCGCCCTCGTATTTAATCTCACTACTTGAACAAGAAAGATCGAGTTTCAAAGATATAATCGATGATACATCGAGCGTTACGATTCTTTTTATGTTTCGCAAAGTTTCTGCCCCTTTGTTTTCTTACCTACGTTGTCCTATTTTTCCATTGATTATTTTGCTTAAAACCGTAGGACGCAACGGCGTTAGGCTGGAAGGTTAGCGGTTCATCGTGAAAAATTTACGAAATTCATTTTTTAACAGACATTGGCTTAGACTAGACTGAACAAGAAGAAGAAGAAGAAGAAGAAGAAGAGGAAGTACTTATGGCTAGAGGGCGGATCTTTGCGCAATTTCATATTTTTCTGAGTATAGCTAAAGAAAAAATAGGGAACCGTTTCCTCCATTAAATATCGTAACGAATATTTCGCTTCGGATATTTCCGGTACTTTTGCATATTATATGCATTCTGTACCTTTTCTCGCTGTGAAATTTTCTATAATTGCACGAACATCCGCGATATACTTATTAATCGCCTTGGCATACTTGACTCGGCTAAGAGAAGATTATGAAACTACTACATCATTGATACTAACTCAAACTTCTACTTCTTAAAAACGATGCATGGATAGTTAAATATTTGAATATTCGATCTGCGAGTGTTTCTCCTAATTTTCGTTATTTTATCGCACCATAATGGTATTAAACTCACACTTTGTACCCAGAAATTTCCTCTCACTTCCGCGTATATATACATCTAATCCCAGCCATACTTTGAAACTTCCAACATACCGGAACATTCCTTCTGTTCCTCCTTTTTTCTTTTTTTTCTTTTTTCACGCAAAAGATCTAACGCTATCGAATTCAGTCGACGATTATCAAACATATTTTCCACGATGGAAACGCGGCATAAAGCGTGCACGACGTGTACGTACAAGCGTTCCCTCGGTTCCCTTCGGTGCTGTCTCGCGTGCCACTTGCGTTCTCCATCGAGCCCGGTGTCGTCGACGACGACGACGACGACGAAGGATCGCGAGATAAAAAAATGAAAAAAAATGGGGAAGAAACGGTTGGACGAGGAACCCGATCCGCTCCCGCGACCGTTTCGTTTCAAACTATTACGCTGGTCATATTATACGCGTTGCCTGGCTACCAGTCGAGGCGACGCCGCGACGTTCGCCGCCGGCGCACGCCGCGAAGCGTCGTGACGCCTCGCGTGGCAGGACGAACCGATCCACTGACGTAGAACTGGGACGTGGCGGGACAAACAGGGCCAAGGTGCCTACGTTCCACCTTTCCATAATCCTTCGTGGTCCGCCATATCCTCGAATTTTCCTTTCGATTAGTTCCCTTTCGTTTCGTCGCGTCTCAAACTTTAGCAACTTGTGGCGTATGAGTATCCTTAAAAAAAAAAAAAAATTGTACGCTCCATCTACCCCTATTTCTAAAAATCCTTTCTAATCCCGAGCTTCTAGGTAAAACAATTGAGGCTGAACGTCGACGAGCGAATGTCACTCGTTTGTGAGTCACTTTCGCATTTTATACGCGTATATTGTATCGTATTATGTGAGAATCTTGAGAGACTAAGAGAGGTAGTAAGAGAGCGTGTGTTGCACGGTTTGAACCGTCGCTGTTCGCATTGTTACACTTAGCATCGATACGTCTAACGATGCTTGGTCCAACATCGTTCGAGGTTTCCGGAAAAGTGCCGTGACCGAAAGGAAAAGAACTGCAACGTTTCGCCCAGCGTTGCAGTTGGTGGCTACGTGGAGATATTGGCACCGATACCGGTGGAGAACACCAAGAACAGCGTGAACAGCGTATATTACATTATATTTCACATTTTGTATTACGTTACACGAAATGCGTATGTCAACGTTCAATTTGCAATCAAATTAAAGTCGTATTGATATCGAACTTGATACGTTATCAATTTGAAGATAATTCAATGCCAACATTTATTCGAACGTTATTGCGTCTATCGCACAGTTTGAGGCTTGCCGAGGTTTCGCCATCGTTTCAATTAGCTTCGACTATTGGGATTCGAAGGACGCGCTATCAATCCTTCGTATTCGATCATAGTGCTGTTAAGTACAAGGACGACGCTTAACGTTGTTAAGCGTGATAACCCAGGCTGTGAAAGCGTCGATGGCTCTCTTATGGTGCTTATGATTCAATATCGTCATCAAGGTAACGAGCGTTAGAAAATTATCTGTGATAACGAAGGGAAAGTAATTACACGACAACGGACGTAGAATCGCGGGTTGTAGAATTGTTGAATCCAGCCACGTTCTGAAACATCGTGTTTTGCTAATTCCTTAACGTAAGTCATCGAGTTATCGAAGTTGAATTTGCGAGATGTCGAATGTCATTGTTCGTTTGTTGTTCGGCATTTTTAATTGAAACGATATCCTCGAAAAGTCGAACTGTACCATAACGACGGAGGCTTCCGGTTTACTGTACGTCCAAAGGCTTGCGAATTGTGGTTTCTCTCGCTGCCAGCGAGTTTTACTATTGATTATTTGATGTAGATCTATGGACATGAAGCGATGTTTTTTTTGTTTATTTAGATCGTTTTATTGGTTTGGATACGGATCAACGTGGTTCTCGCGTGGTATCTGAACGCGGCTATCATTATTGATGCCAGGAGTCATGTTAACAGCATTCTACTCTATGATAGGGAATATCAGCTCGATCTGAGACCCGAGAAGTTTCCAACTGACTTACACACGAACGGATGACACGATAGATGTATAGCAGTATCATGACAAATGTATAGTAGACATGTACAATATCACAGGAGTGGCTTGCAACTGGGATTAGTAATGCAAACAGCATATGCAGTACATAAGATAGTTACATGGTATCTGCCAAGCAGATCTGAGAACATTTTAGATTCCTAGAACTTTGTAACGTTTCTGTTAAATTAATGTTATTCTAACGTTGTAAATTCTAAATCTCCCAATTCGATCGAACGTTAATTCTCTCCACCCTTGAAATTACAACTGTTTTTTTTAAAGTTAATTTCAAATTACTAATCAAACGTTGTCCAAAAATTCTAAGAAAGAAAATCTTCGAATCTTATTGAAAAAGAATCAACGTTCCCGATGTCACTGTCATTCGAATTACCGTGTTTCCTCGAATATACTTTCTCGAATCTTTTGTAAACGATATTCCATGTAATACAGCTATTATAATTACTGCTCCCGTTAAAAAGAAAAAAAAAAAAGAAAGATTAGCACGTGGCAATCCGTTTCTTCTTAATCAGTTGTCTGGCCAGAAACGACGAATTATTTTCGTGGTACACGACACGCCTTAGAAAGGGTCACCAGACCTAATTACACAAAAGCGTCGTCCCCAAGTGTGAGTCACGTGTTCCACCGACGCCGGAACGTGTATCGAGATGGAAAAGCACGTCTGCTTGAAACAAAAACCCTTTGTAAGCAGGAAAACTTTTCTGTTCGAAGAGACGTGCCCCTTTTTGGGGACGTGCATTGCACACCTCGACTCGCACGCGCTTTGTGCTAAAACGTTCCCGTTTTGTTGGCCAATTCTGCAGAAGCTTGAAAGTTTAAATTCCTGCCTATAAAAAAGCAATTCGTTAAAGTCTTTTCTTGTCTTTCCTATCGTCGTACCGGTGAATGAATATTTTTCAACGGAGGTTCCTAAAACGATAAAACACGAAATTCTCGAACACGGAATCTACAATTAATTTTTGCCCTCCGTAAACAAGTTACGAAAGTTTATTAGCCGAAAGGGAAATAAATATTTCTATTTGTATACCGTTCACTGCGTATTACGAAGGAAGCTATTCCTCGTTTAATCAATGAGAAACGCAAAAGACAAGGGCATACATCGTACAATCGACTCTTTCTCATCGGTCTGCTCTGTCTTCAACCCCTGCACGACGATCGACGTGTCCGTATAAAATTACCGTGGAACTTTCGCCTGTCCTTCGACTCAATTTACCATATAGGTTTGTTCCAATCGATTCTTGGCCAGCGGTTGTTCGTTAACACGAAAACTTGAGCCACCCGATACGCAATAGCGGTCGAGGCGAAGTTAGTCCACAGTCCACGGTTAGTAAAGGCGAAACTACGGAATAAGTCGCTTCTGACTTGGTGCTCGATGCACACGGAATACTGTTTCCCGTTTTCATTGAAAACCACCAATTACTTCGTACTCGATGCTTTCTTACGGAATTACGCGCGAAGGTAAAAAAATAATCCCAGTCGATTCTCGCGTCATTTTTACTTGGATCGGTTAACGTCAGAAAGCTGTCGCTTCGTTTTAAATCCACTGTCGGTTCAGTCGGTTCAGCGACTCGCTCAGTCGCGTCTTTTCCGGTACTTAAAAATCTTTTTCACAGAATGACTTGTCGTTCGACGAAGAAGTTTCTCTGGAACGTGATAAATATATTTAGACCGCAGATTTGTACGCGTTCGTAGGATATTTGGAAGCGTACAATTGCAGAGAATGCGGATAATGATAAAAGTTCAATGATGAAATTCGTATTAAATAGTTAAAAGTCTCGTTGGCGCGGGACTCGAGAGATTCGATGATCACGCTAGAGTTCGGCAAATATCGAGGTATTTACTACCGAGTGTCTTCTATCAAATTGTTGTAGTTGGTCAATCGTTTGATCTCTTGCTGCGAGATTAAGCTTGGAAACTCTGCCAGCTTTATTTCGGCTTGAACGTAAGCCGATTTATCGAGATTCGCTTTGTTTGTGGGTAAATGAATGAAACGAATGAAAGTGTAATGATCGGTCGATTCTTAGAAGATAAATCGTTGGAAGAATTAGATAAAAATAGACAATTCGCTAGAGAATTATTTTAATAGGCAACGTTCCATCGGGTAATAGCTTGGAAGCAATTCAAACACTGCTATGTTTATCGATGTCAGAAATGCGAAACATACACGCCATAAATAATTTACACCCTTGACTATAGCGTGAAAATCTAAGTAATGTAAAGAAAAGCAAAAGATCCTAAGGAACGAATTAAGACACTGCCTGATACACGGTTATAAATTGATATTAAGGTAAATACGAAAGAAAGCAAGAATATGAAAGAAAGCGTGTATAATACGTACAATCAATATGATTCGATACCGCACTCTACCTTCGATAATTTTAGAGATCAATATTTTACGAACTTTCGTGTTTCGTGTGCAAATAGTCTATAAGATATTAAACTACCAGTATTCACAAAATTTTCCGTTTGGATTACATCTTTCCCAAATATTTACCCGCGTATTGGCGTGAGATACGGAACTTTGCTAATTGGAAAAAAGTACTTTTATTTCACCTATTATCTGGTAATATTTAACATTAATATTTATTCCAAAGATTCTTTCGTCGTGTTATTTATTAGGTCGCTGTGTCGTAAGAATTGTATTAAGCCAATTAATTCGCTTAATAGTATATATTTGCTCGTTAAGATCATTTTCACGACTCGGAGAATTCAGTTATCGTAACTTTTAAAATTTTTCTCTCGGACACCAGCGATCTCTGATTAATGGTTAATTCGCATCTTGATTCGGTATCGTAAAAAGAACGATATTACGTATACTGCCGGCCATTAAGACATCTACCGATATTTTTTTTTTATTTTACTTTTTTTAGTCTTTATTTCCCAGTTACTCGAAACGTAACATAACGACGCACCTCTTCGCTAATTATTATTAATAGAATGTAAGAGGAAACTCGAAAAAAAATTCCATCACGCGAAAATAATAACGAGTTGCAATTAATTTGTTTTGCAGACTGGCGAGGATGGTAGGCAGTGTACCGAGCGGATGGATGAGGAAGATCCTCCTCTTCCTGGTCCTGATGACCGGGGTCCTCCTCATCGCGATGTACGCGCACGCTCCGCCGCTAGCTTCTCTCCAACCGTTCTCGTCACGACGGTGAGTACGCGATAATAACGATGCACCGGGTAGCCAGGCGAACGAGTCGATACTCGGTCCTATTATCGTCTATTAAGCTCCACATGGTCGCCGTGCCGTTCTCGAGACGTTCGGATCGGCGCCATTCGATCGGACATTCTTTTACACGCCGACGACGATCTTATCATTCCCAACAGTCGTCGCGAATCTAATTAGAAGGAAAGAATGCAAGGTTTCAGACTTTTATCTTTTTTTAAATGTCTTTTTTTTCAGTCACGTCTCGCTCCTTTTCATTTTTGTTTCTTGTCCTTATCGGACCCCGTTATTGATTCAATTATTTATATACGCGATGTTCGCGTTATTGGTTTTTGGAGGAAAATAGGAAAGGATGAAATTTTATTGTCTTTTTGTTTCTTTTAATACGTAATACGATAAGTTGATTTGGTTTTTTAATTTATCGTTGATTTTACGTAATGACGAAACCACGAATGTGTTTAGTTCGACAGCTGTAATGTGATTTCTGCGAAGGGTCGTTGATGAGAACACGATAGGAACGTTATAAAATACGATACATTTACTGAATTTTTGTACTTCGGTGAACTTGAATTTTATTCTATTCTGACAATATGATCTCTACTATATACGAAAATGTTATAATTATCAATTAAAGTGTTTCGTTCAGCGATCGGAAAATATTCCTTTGTCCTTAAACCGTGCCATGTTTTAGTATGATACAAAATTGTAGCTATCAGCTGGGAACAATTTGCGGCCTTCTCATTACGCGATAACCATGACAAATTAAAGAAAGCTATCGAGGCCATCATTTTGCATATGAAACACGGCGAAATAACGTCCTCTTTTATTTTTCTTATCGATGAAAGAAAATTGCTACTACCGTGAGAATATCGCGCAAAGTAATCCACGAAGGTATCCCTACGCTTATCGTAGAAACTTTTCACGGATATGCGTTATGCAAAACATTTTCAAATTGCAACTCGTTACGGTATACTGGCAAAATTTCAAAATATTTCGTACAACGCGCGCGATATATTCGGGAAAATTTTCCACGGCAAACGTTCGAGTAGTTTCGCGTACAATATTATACTTTATATTTCTTTGCTTCTTACGATTCCATGAATCCCTCCCACGACCCCCCCCCCCCAAAAAAAACGGACAAGTCGTTATTTATTTAATCTTTATTTGTACCTTTTGTTGCCGCATATCTCGTTTCGTTCATTACCTCCCGCACAACCGTGATCGACGTCAAAGACTGAAGGAGTTGCAACGAGGCTTGGTTACTTTCCTGGTCGGTAATGAAAGCACGAAGAAACCCGAGGAACGGCTCTACGAGTATCTGGAAGAGCCTAGGTAACGTCTTCCTAGACCCGGAGAGATGCCTGTATTTACTAAAAAGCTTTCTCTTTTTTGTACCTCTGTCCAAGAAGTTTGCCCTCCATCTCCAAACGCCATCCGTGATTTTTCTTCTTTCCTCGGGGGATGATCCGTCATCCGCTTCATCGACTGTTCTTTGGGACACCACCTGGCGCCCGTCTGCTTTCTCCTTCGTGCTCTCTGCATGTTCATTTATCCGTTCATTTCAACCTCTGACTATTTTGTTCGAATAATCTGACTTGATCTTTTCATAGTAGTCGTCGTGTTCGATCATCATGTATGAAGGAGAAATGGATTTTTAAATCTTCGAACGGCAATGTAAATGCGATCGTAGGTATTCGGGTATTTGGCAACTGTTTAATTCCGCCTGTGGTTATCGTTATTGCGGATACGCTATTCATTTCATTCGTATGAATATGTAGATAGTTTTACGATCTTTTACGCAACTAAGAAAAACTGCATACGTGTATCGACGTTCCGGTGCAACGATTATGCAACTGCGAGAAAATGATTTTTCTACAGAGACGGAGAAAAGCAATTTCATTTGGTAAAACTCGGAATTAAATAACGAAGGGAAAGGTTTTATAAGATTACGATAGACAACGTGATTTCACTTGCCGTTGTTGCTACGAAGTGCGATAGCCAACAAGGTTATTTATATCTCAATAACGACGTTTCTGCCATACAGAGGCCAGGCATGTTCGGAAAATTGTGAAACTTTTATAGTGGAGAAATTAGATATGCCTGAGACTGGTAACGCGTTTATCTGGAAATTTGCACTTACGTCATTATTACATTGGAACGCCGATACGTATATCCTTAAAACGATTAAAAATAGAAGATAAAAGTTAGAGATCAAAATTAGATGCTGTTTACATATTCGATATTGTTGCATTACTTTTACCTTCGTACGTCGACGCAGTTACAAGGTATAACAGTACCTTTGTTTAACATACTTGTTGCTGCTGACGCGCGTGTTGCGTCAATTCTTTAGTTATTTAACTTGGAAATATATCCTGACAAAACTACTTACAGTTAGAAAAATAAACAGAACGTTTATTGGACGACTTTACCTAACAAACATTAATTGGACGGGGCACGTTTGCGATAATTATTAAAATTCGAAATAGAGACTAAAAAACAAAAGAGAATAACATTCCAAGGATATAAGATAGTTGTTAGTTGCAACAGTTATGTTAAGGGGAACCACGTATAATTTTTCTCGTACGTACAAATCAATTCTTTACATCGTTCTATGTAATCATAGAAGTGTTACGGTTGCAGGATATAACAGTAAAGAGTATTTAAAAGAACTGTCTCTGTTTTGCAATCGTCTCTTCCGTTGCAACGTTCTCGTCATTTCCCAGCCAGGAAACGCAAATAAATCATCATCGTTGCGTGACTTGTTTCTAGACGGTTTATTTAATTGTGAATCTGTATATACACGTATTTTTCAACGGTTGTGAAATTACAAATTAACAATTACACCCAATGAACGTTTCGCTCTTATCCACATGGATAAGATTACATCTGGTCGTAAATTAAACCATAATTGACGTTCTTCCATTTATACACCATACACGTTTCAGGAAACGGAATAATATTTGTACGAATCGCGAATAAATCGTGAACGCGTCGTTATCCAGCTTAACGCCTTTTAATTAACGAGAGATTCTTTGAAAAAACGAGTGTAATATCGAGGCCTCGTTTTTAATATTATACCAAGACTTTCACGAATATTTGTAATTTCATAATTAAGAGTCTCATGAATATTTATCAGGCTGATATTATCTGTTCGATGGTAACATATATTTCAGCTTGTGCTTCACACGCCACTGCCTCGATCCTCGATCCTCGATCCTCGATTCTCGTCTTCGTTCGACTTCCATTTCCCGTCTTCCGAGAATCGTGCCGATCTATCTGAATCGTTTATCTGGATCTCGATGCTGGATCTTTGTTTCGGCTATTCTCGAGATACTTCTGCCCGGCCGTCTGGCAAACTACAGATGATAGGTCTCTTAGACTTCACGTTAATCTCGCAGTCTCGGAAAAATTTACAACGAACTTCGTGCATACGTATTTATATTCGTTCCTCTGCTATTCTAATCCTTAGGCTCAACGAAATTCCAGCGAAACGAATTATCGTTAGCTCTGCAGTGGAAATCTATTTCTTCTATTTTGTAATTCTTTCTCAACGCGTTCACCGAGTCAGGCGTTACGTTAGAAATTATCGTGTAATTTCGAAACGAAGCGTTGGTCGAGGAGAAATCAATTTTAGTCCCTGCAAATGTAAATACGGTGTAGTTTACTATCAACAAATATGAAACCACACGCAAAAAGATAGAAGGTTTAGATAATGAAATAATGTCCAAGCGTTAGCTCCTTTTCCTCGGGTAACGGATCAATTTACACGGTGCTATATGTTTCCATTTGTAATTTTACCGAATTTCACCGGACACTCGAGGTTCGTAAGAATAGATCGATCGGTTTATTCGTTGGTCACTTCCACCCCCGTAGATTTTGGTTCTCCACCTTATGGATCTTTCTTCTCCCTTCTTCGACTTTCCCCCAACACTGCACCATCTTCCTGTATGCACACGTCATCTGGCACTCAGTTCCTCGTGTTGTGTCTCTCATACAATTTTTACTGTCGGGGTATTTTTTCATCTCACTCGTAAAAAGGTAATATCTTGAAGCGCTTCGAACAATAACACGCCATTTAACTCGTCGCATGTTCAACTTGGCTTCGCTCGTCTACGTCCAATTTTTCACGCGTCGTGTCTTTCCCGTATAAATCTCAAGACGTTTTTGATACGTACGCTCGGAATAAATCAGTTTCTCCTTGCGAGCTTGCGAAGACTGTCCACATATAATTGTCGTAATTTGACGAGCAACGGTTTTTAGAGAACGAAGGAAGAAACGAGAGAAAGAAAATACCGACATTAAAATGTAAAAAGCCACCCTCGTGTACGTACACCCTTACCATTCGACTCGTACCGCTTCTATCAACCCCCTGTCTGTTTGTCTGGCTATGTTTCATCGCAAATTATCCATTTGGTGCTTGTTAAAGTATCGTAAAATACGACGTCCCAAGGAAAAGTTAGGGTAACAGGTGAGAAACGAAGGCAAATCGACATCTCCTTTAAGATTTAACGATTCTTGTTGGATCGCAGAACGTTTCAGAGTCCGTGGTCCTGGGCCTGCGTCGCTGGAAGATGCGAGAGGAGAGCGGTCAGATCTTCGAGGACCTCTTTGGCCAGCTGTATCGCCCTCTGTGGCGGAAACACCAGGCTTCTCTGGCCCAGACCGACCGGAAACGTGTTCCTGGGCGAAGATAGCGTGATCATACATCTGCAGCAAATCGAATTCGTCACGGTGAACACTAGCGACCAGGAGGCGAAGAATCTGCTGGAGCACGCCAAGGATGTTTTCATCGGTGAAGATTTTATTTTTTATCGCGCTTTCTTATTGACAAATTATGGTAAAGAGTTTGTTCACGAATGTATCGAATGTTCAAGGATGTCCTTGATCGAAAGTCTCGGAACAGTTATTCGTTTATTACGCATTTTGGAACAGTAGCTCGCAGTATTGCACGCTTCTGTTGTGGAACGCTCTGTCGAACGATATCGTGCGTTGTTGTGGCTGAACCTTATTTTCGCGTCAAGCGCAAACAAATGAATGACGCAACGCGTGACTGTGGAATGTGGAATCGGTTATTGACCATGTAACATTGAAAATCGCTCGTTCCTAGTAATCTTCGAATATCCTGCGACTCGGATTCCGACAATGTAGTTAGTATTCTTCTTTTTAAGCGAAGAATATCGTCATAGAGTTATATCCGCTTGTCCCGATTCGCACATCGAACAATAGTCGACAATAGGTTCATAGTCAACGCGAATGTACAGCCATACAGACATACAGACGTCTTTCGCTAATTTTCGCGGCGAAAAGTTGACCGACTGCTCGAGTCGGCGAAACTTCGCTACCGATAGATTTGCATAAATAACTTTATTTGCCGCGCGTTTGAAACCACGATACCGCTACTGACACTCGGACCTCGTGTTCCAGGTAACGTAAGAAGCCTGGTGAAGGTGCAAAACGCGAAAAGCAGATCCGGGGTGGACGTTTTCGTCGTCTATCTGTCCGCCGGAAATGCCAGAGCAGTAGGACCGAACTTAGACACGGACGAGTCGTACACCCTGAAGCTGATGCCGAAAGGGAGGATTCTCGAAGCTCGAATAACCGGAAAAAGTTTCTTCGGCGCCAGACACGGTTTGGAAACGCTTGGCCAAATGATCTGGTGGGACGAGACCGCCGGAAGGGAAGGTGCCTTGCGAGTGTTATCTCGCGCTTCCGTCGTGGACAAGCCGACGTTCCGCTACAGAGGTTTGCTGGTCGATACGGGAAGACAGTTCTTTCCCATCGAGCGACTGAAACGCGTGATCGACGGAATGGCGGCGTCGAAGTTGAATACTTTCCATTGGCATCTATCAGACTCGCAGAGCTTCCCCTTCGATTCAGCCCAGTTCCCCGAAATGGCCAGATGGGGCGCCTATAGCGGAGATCAGGTCTATACGCCCGACGATGTGAAGGATCTCGCGGATTACGCGAGGATCCGCGGCATCAGGGTACTCGTCGAGATCGACTCTCCGGCACATGCTGGCGCTGGCTGGCAATGGGGTGAGTTTTCAACGGTTTTAGGGTGGAATTGTATGGCTGCGGGAAGGATATGTCTGGCTTGAGACGATAGGATGGAGTTTGAATGCTGGTGGTTAAAAAAAGGAGTAAGAAATGGCGGATGTATAACTGTGGCTGAAAAACGTCTGGACGATTCGTTTGTCTCTGACAGAATGTAATTTAATTACTAGACTGCAGTTTTTTATGCATTCGTGGGAGATTCTAAGAGGCAAATACACATAAGGTAAAGGTAAAATTCAAAGAGCCCGATTTAGGATTCGTTCTTCTCGTTGCTTCAGTAAAGATATAAATTTGCATATTTATTAATTATCTACGGTCTGGTTAATCGACGTTGGTAATATCGAAACTAAAGAATTATTCGCGCCGGAATTCTATACACGTGACTTTGCTCGATTCGAGATTCAACCATCATCTTTCTTCGTCTGTTTCTCTTTTTTTATTACCATTAAATTAATTATAATCGATATAGCGCTGTTCTTCATTTTCGAAACGTTCGACGAAAAAAGCATTTAATATGCCAAATGACCAAACTAGCTGGGTCTGAACGCATCATCAACTCATCTCACGCCGGCGTTGATCTTGTTAATTTACTCAGGGACGGAGTACGGTTACGGGGAGCTGGCTCTCTGCGTTGATCAGCAGCCATGGTCGTCGTATTGCGGCGAGCCGAATTGCGGCCAGTTGAATCCCATCAACGAGCACACCTATCGAATATTAGAGGGGCTGTACAGGGAGCTTCTGGACCTGACCGAAATTCGGGACATCGTGCACCTTGGCGGGGACGAGGTGAACCTGGATTGTTGGGCACAATACGGAAACATCACGGCCGCGATGCAAGCACAGAACATGACCGATCATCATGCTATGTGGGCCGAATTCGAAACGAAGATGTTTCAAAGGTTGGTCAAGGCCAATCACGATGAAACGCCAAAGGCTGTGATTCTGTGGAGTTCCCCGTTGACAAAGAGGCCTTACATTACCACGTACTTCGATCCAAAAATTCACGTGATCCAATCATGGGGAGGTAGCAATTGGCCAGAGACGTTGGATCTTCTGGAAGACGGTTTCAGAGTGATTCTTTCTCACGTGGACACGTGGTATCTGGATTGTGGATTTGGAAAATGGAGGGAAATCGGAGAGGCCGCCTGTGGCGAGTATCGTACCTGGCAAACTGTTTACAATCATCGACCTTGGAGAGATTACACTCGGCAATATTTTAGCCTCGTCTTGGGTGGAGAGGCAGCTATCTGGAGCGAGCAGACCGGCGATGCATCCCTGGGACCTCGACTATGGCCCAGGGCGTCTGCTCTCGCTGAGAGATTATGGTGAGTATCGGCAATCTAGATAAACAAAGACTTTTCTTTCGATAATTCGATCGGTAAAACAGAGAAATCTACGATAAAAAGGTGTCCGTGTATCTAAAAGAAAAATTGAAATGTTATATGTTTCTAAGTATCTCTGTCGGAGAAAGATCTAAACCAAAGGAGAATGTTACGTTGATCCATACCGAACATCGTTTTAAGGTCATCCTTTTCCAAACTGCATGATATTACGAATTAGCGAAACATTTTATTTTCACTACCTATCTTTTAAAATTCAATTCAACTGTTCGATTTCACATAACGGTAACGAAAGAATAAATGTTTGTTATACGCAGGAGCGACATGCCAACCAACGGTTACTCGACAGACGAAAGCGTGTACACGAGGCTAGCCGCACACATGGAGCTTCTAACGAGCCGTGGATTGAAAACAGAAGCCATGTGGCCGCAGTGGTGTTCCCAGAATCCCGGCAAATGTCTCTGACCATTCGCTAGTCCGAACATAATCGCCTTCGCCTGGAATTGTACGCGTAGACACGATAATTGCGTGAATGGAAGACGTTACACGAGGTGATTCTGCCCGCCACTTTTGCTAGAACACACCGAGCTTGTAAAGCGTTGTAACATCACCGTCGAAAGGAGGAGCTCGTTGATCGTTATAACCGTGACGAGACCGAGCCTCTCGAAACTATCGGTTGTTCGATAACGATTTTCGTTCCACGAATCGATCCACGAAGATGTGGACGTCACGTGAGAGACGTAGGAGAGACCTAGCGCGGAGTACTCGAGAGAAGCAATCGTCGAGAGTGAAAGAAGACGATGAAATTCCTCCTAGAAGTCAAGAAGCCAAATTGAAAGTATTTGGTGGTCCCTGGTTGGAGAATTTATTTGTACAGAAGAAAGGAAAGGAAGTTTTCGAGCGTTTCACAGGCTTTTTCGTTCTTGCCGGACGTTGAAGGCACAACGCGACACGCAAATGTTCGTTCTTGGGTTTCGTTTTTCTCCATGGTACGAAAATGATATAGGCAGAATATTTGATACTTGTTACGAGACGATGTACGACAGATTATAAAGGAAGGTAAAACGAACAAGGTCAATTCAAAGATACACAGAGCGCGATTTTTTAACGTTACGAGATGCCTTGTCGTAGCTCGATGCCATACTTTTCGTTCAAAGTGCCTTTCCAATTGTAATTCTACTTGTTGTTGTATTTCACGATATCACGTGTAAACACCGAGCGCGTTCCTATATGATGCCTGCCATCGAGATCGTCGCATCGTCCTCTCGTCTAATCCTACCACCTCTGAGTGTCTTTCAGACGCTACGGAATTTTTCTAAGGTGCTTTCGATATTTAATGTTTAGTGGAACTAGCGGAATCTATAAATAATCTTATATATTTTATTCCTCTTTACTTATTTTAATAAACTACGAATCTATCGATTCTTATTTTAGCAGTTATAAATTACACATTTTATTTAAAGCGTTCTATACCGCGCGATAATTTTCTAATATTAATTATCTTAATCATTATGCGTATATTTTAATTCTTGTTACGAGCTTGAACGATAAGCCGAGAAATAATTCTATTTTTCCAATCAAAATTTGTATGTACAGAGCGAGTTATATACGCATGTCGGTATTTCAAGGGGTAATCTATACACTCATATAAATAAAGAAACGCCATCTAAATACATGTCTAGCGTACGTTAGTTCTCGAGTTATGGATGGTTGAAGAAAATGTTGGAAGCTTTCGTTCGTACATACAACCTATTGCCTGATTAACGAAAACTCTCATTTCCTGATATTTCTACTAAGAAATTCACTACGACAAAAAAATTGAGGCAAAGACGTACGTATCGAATAAAGCATAGGAACGGCATTCGAGGTGGTAAAATTAGAAAAGGCAGTCCATACACTCGATAAGCGATCAAAAAGGCGTTCGACGTAAGACACTATCGATTCTTACGCCTACTTTCCTCCTTTAATGGACTCCTGTGATCAGGAGACTGAAAATACCATTATTTGTCACACGATAAAGCGAAGCGTGGCTGTCAGAAACGCGAATCACGGCGCCAATCCGCATAGGCTTCCCTCTTTAAACTGCCAGACCTAGGTCCTACATAGAACAAAATCCCACAAATACCAAACCGTATCCCAAATGAAGAACATAGTCGAGCAATAAAATAAATTGTGTAAGAGGAAACGTTCAAAGAATTCCATCCTTTGGCAACGTACGCGTATCCCTCGAAGCCAAAGAAACCACGATACACTTTGTACGATAATTACCTTTCCGTTCGTAACGAGGACCGTGAAGAAGCCATGTCAGATTATTATATATGAAGGAAGTCTCTTGACGAACAAACATCCGGAATCGAGAGAGTCGTTCAACAATTCTTGAAGAATTGTCGCGGATCTGTACAACCGAGCGTCCAATCCGTGCTTGGCGTCTTTTCTAATTAATTATAAACGCGTTCGAAGGAGTTCGTCTTAATGTCAACCAGATACTTGATGCTAACGAGAGATATGAAAATGGCCTAGTGATGATGGAATAGCCTTGGAAATTTATAAATAACACGATCATCGTATCGTAGGTGTCTGAAGAACAATTAGGTATTTAATAGAAGGATAACGGGAGGAAAAACGAATGGTATGTACTTACTAACAACTTATCGACATCGATGGCTGTAAAATAGAAGTGATTTTAAGCTCGACCCTGTTGAATCCGGTGCGCAAAATCATCCGCTGTGTGTGGCGTCTTGCGTGACGTTTGTTGAGTATTTTCGACGATTTAAAAGATTTGTAAAGGATTTTTAAAGAAAGAGAAATAACTTAGTACGTTGCCTGTAAAATTGTTCCGATGTTTGAAAAATGTTAACGGAGAAACGGTGAAAATTGCACGCGGATGATTTCCCAAGTTGATCTACGAAGGAATGCAATCTGTTGTAAAGTGTGATTGGTGTAAGTTTAACATAAAACGAATTTTGAATACACCGGTTCTCGTCGTTCTTTTCTACCCCGGGGAATTTTCCCACCTCCATCTTGTCCGTCCAGAAAGTCACTCTCGAAAATGTGATTTCGATTACGAAAATTGCGACCCCTTACGTAAGCGTAAAAATCACGCAGAGAAGTTGTTTTGCTAATTATCAAGAAATTGTAAATGGAATTTTTCCTAATTTTTACTCCGCCCTGATAGGAAAGACGGAATATCTATCCTGCGATTGATAAAAGTTTTGTTTTCGTTGTGTTGTTGTTTGATTTCTAATCGTCGTTAAAATAATAGTTTTAGTCTACCTATACTTCTGGCACAATTGGACGATCGATTGCTCCTTGGTGGTTCTATCAATATTAGCTGAGAACCTCGAGAGACTGTTTGGTCTATCATCGTTTTGATGGATGGTACGTGTGATGGCCAATCGATTTGCTTTATTGCATTTATCTTCTAAATTGTATAACACAATTTGCAGTAAGTAGCGACATTTGTGCCATCGCCCCCTTAATAAATACAATTAATTTTCGAACAAGCTAGTGTATTATTATCGATCAGACGTATAAGTTCGGCGAAATTATTTGTAACCCTCATTTGAAGGTCACGGGTGAATTTATTACCTATTTTCAGGGGACTTATATCGTAGAATTTGCCAAGTTTAGAAGCTATTCCCTTACTTATTTGTAATCACCAAGCGATATAAAGAACAGAGAGGATAGACAAAAACCAAGTTATCGTATTTTTCTCGTATGATCTTTATTTTAATCCTTATTTTGTATCTGTATTTCTCCGAATAAATGGAAAGAGTTTAATAAACGGAAAAGTAATTTGTCACAGAAATGTTACGTGTTAATTATTTGGAGAGAAGATTCGTGGATAAATACTCACAGTGGAAGAGTCGAAGATATTTGGCTGACACGTAGCTGACTTATTCTACTTCCAGCCTGTCCCTTCTCCAGGTGACTATAGTTGTATAGCTATAGCAAGGAGAAGACAAAGGGCGAGGCATGATCGCAAACATCTCCATAGCCATGTAATCCACGGGCTGGTCACTTCGATACCAGATTTCAAAAGGTTCACATCAGTGTTTCTGTGCTACTCATGTATTCCTTCCATTCGATGTCTCGAAGATATATCTGATATTAGAAAATTTTCTGAAAGTTTCGCCAAAGTTACTCTCGGCCGTCAAAGTTTCAATAAATTTTGTCATCTTGAATGACATTAAGTGTTGGAGATGACTTCGACTGAAACGGAACCAGTAGCGAAGGTCAACGCAACGTCGAACGTCGAACGTTTCTTTATCGAACAAAAACAGAAATGCGATGGATTGATGACAGAATGTAAGTCTATTAACGTATTCATTTTCTTTTTTCGTGTTCCAAGAATAAAAAGGAAACGACAAAAGTACCATGAGAAAGATAAAAGTCGTGGGTATAAGAAATAATCTTTTAATCGCCTACGTGTCTTTAACAAATAGATCAAAACATAACGTCACAAAATGCAACGTTACAACTTCGCCATTGCCCGCCACATTTTGATGGGCTACTTTGCTGGTCGTACACCGAAGCCTCAACCATCGCCATTCTACCTTGCCCTCCTGAAACCGGCTTGATATACCAGTTAAATTCCGCAGCGAACACTTTGGAGTCGAACGTTCGCGTTATAGCGATGGCCACGAAAGCTTGTCTTTCAAATGGCCAATGGTACACAAATTATGACAATATTCCCGAGAGTAATTACAGTTTATGCGAGTTGTCCGATGAATTCGCCACTCGTTACTCCATGGAGACTATCTTGGAAATAGGAGATGAGATGACCGACCCTCGAGACTACAGGAACTTTGAATCTTTTCTGTTGGCTGTAAGAATTTTAAGCTTAAACACGTTTATTTAAAATTATCTCATTTGAGATTATTTTGTCCATATTTTTATCGCGTAAAAGAAAGTTTTGCTAACTTCTTCGAGAAAGAAGTTTACATCGCTAAAGTTTATCCGCAAGGAAGCGAAATCGTTCCTTTTCGTAACTTTCGCAATTATTTCTGCCATTTATGCTGTGCGCTATAATTTTTTAAAACATCTCCAAGGATTCTATTTAATATGTTTTATATCTATATTTAACCGACATTTTACATTTGATAAAATTATTATGTTGTCAACATGTAATGCTATAAATTTGATTTCTGCTTTCGTCGTAGAAATGGCTGCCTATCGTCAAGCTCGTCTCTCAAATCGGCTATACCACGTCTTTCACCATGTTGGTCATCGCGATGATCATTTTTTCTCTACTCAGGTACTCGTCTAATTGCGTTTCCTTTTTCCTTGTCTCGGTTCTTGTTTTAACAACTCGTGACTGCCTCGCTTAGAAAACTCAGAAATCCCAGAAACAGGCTGCACATGCATCTGTTCGCTTCTTTCATAATGAGGGCGTTCATGGCACTGATCAGAGACTGGACATTCGTCGATGGCATTAGACAGACAGTGGACATTGTTTACGTTGACGAGAAAAATGCTTTTATCAAGCAACGAAACGTAGGCATGTCAAATATTCGATCATAAGAGATAAACAAAATGGAAGTGGGAATCGATGGAAATCGATGTGCAATTAAGATAATCAGTTTCAGACAATGATTTGCAAGGGCATCACGAGTGTGTGGCAGTATTTCATCGTTGCTAATTATTCTTGGATCCTGATGGAGGGTTTGTACCTGCATAATCTGGTCGTTTCGGCGTTTTGTGCGGATAGTTCAGCCATTAATTTGTATATTTTACTGGGCTGGGGTAAGATCGTACAGACATAATTTATTACACGATTAATTAAATACACAATTATTTGACGACGATGCAAGACCATTCGAGTACATTTTGAAATTAATATAAAGCGATTCGAGGTTGTTGTAAAATTAATTCAAAGCCTTTCAAGGTCGTTTCGAGATCAAATCAAGCTCGTCCAACATCTTCGCAAATGTACGTCAAAATAATTTAGAAAATCGTTTCAAGATTAGATATTTTAAAATCTTTCGAAACTATTTAAAGAGACGTTCGAGGTCATTTAAAGAAACCTGACATGCACAGAATGACATATCACGTGTTCATTGAAGGTCTCGTAATACACGTTAGAAATACGAACGACAGGAATAGGACATGATTTTTATTTGTACAATCAAGGATTGCCTGTTTTCGTGGTCGTACCTTGGGTAATAATACGAGCAACGATTGAAGACACATTTTGCTGGACCACTCACGAAAATCCTTCTGTATTTCTCCTTATAAGAATCCCCATCGTAATATCGATTTTGGTAAGTGATGTATCTTCGAATGAGAAATTAGGCTCGTTGATTTAAAAGAAACGACGCCTATCGAAGATTAGAAAATATCTTCAAATAAAAATTATTAATCAATAACGTAATGAAATATACTTCAACTTTCAATCTATTAGTTCAACTTTCTGCTGTTCCTCAACATTGTACGTGTCCTGTTCATCAAATTCAAGACGTCCGTGCATTTGCAGCGGAAAAAAATGCAGTACAGGTAAATTTATAACTTGTACTCTTTCTTTCGTACTGATTTATTATAGAAGAACGTACTTTTATCGCGATATAAAAGAACAAATGAAGAATTGTTACCGTGAAGAGTATACATAAAATTGTTTCTCTTACACAGTAGGTGGGCCAAATCTACTTTGGTATTGGTACCCCTATTTGGTGCTCACTATACTCTATTCTTGGGGCTCTCCTATCACAAAGATAATCGCGTGGAACTCGTTTGGCTCTTCTTCGATCAATTCTTCGCCTCGTTCCAAGTACTTCTATTACCCTAAAAAAAGAAAGAAAAAAAAGAAATAAAAATTTATAAGCTAAAAGTCTGTAAACTTAGAAAATAAGAAAACGTACAATTTCTTCAGGGTTCTTTCGTGGCACTGCTTTACTGTCTGCTGAACATCGAAGTTAGAATGGAAATAAAACGCGCCTGGAGGGTAAGATGGTCGAAAAAAGCGAACGTCTGTCTATCGGCGTCTCGAGGATCGAGAAGAAGAAAATCTACTCGCCAATGCAAACAATCGAACGATTACGATCATCCAACAGTCAGTGGTACCACTGCGAGGAACGCGTTACGATCGAATGATTATTGGCCAAATGTGTTAGAAATGGAGACAAGATAGAAGGAGCTTCAAAAAGAAACAGTTTTGTTTCTGCGAATTTTATATCTTTATATCCAGCTCTTTGCGTATTTTATTCGTTTTTAGATCTTTGGTAGATCCAGGTTCTTCTATGTATAATAATTAATTTCGTATTATAGTATAATTACAAATTTTACAGTTGGGCTTTTATTTTGATTCTTTTCTATTTTTGTAATTAATAATATGTAATTCGTAATTCGTTAACCAACCAGAAGAGCTTATCGCTCCAAGAAAATTTCAATGTAATATTTTTAGCGTCGAGGAGTATGTATTGTACAACTATGATATATTTTACGCAATTGGTGATAAAATGAAAATAATTATTCCCATCATTGGTACAGTACACGTGTCTTTATTAAAGCACATTTGTCCAAGAAAATACGTGACCTTTTTCAACCGATAACGACGACTGTAAGTTCCTATATACCAACAGGCACTGAAATATCGATCATAGTTTTGTTCCTGATGCCACCCTGTTCGTGCTGCACCCTTGCGTTTATTGCTCGCTTTGCGACATTTGTTTTTTCAAGAAACTGTTCCTTTAATTCAACAATCTCGTCAGATTCTCCCAATCAATTTCTTTTCTCTTCTATATTCAATTCCTTCGATATTCGTCAACTCGTTGCCATGTAACATCGCATATACGCGAAATCGTGTCACACGCACGAGAACGAATTTTGGCTACGGTCCGAAAAGGCTACGCGTTAAATTTGTTTGCTTCCATGGAAAAATTTATCCACCGACGCTTCAAAAATTCGAGAAATAATATACCTCGTCTTTTATTTACCTTCTCCTTAATTGTTATGTTCGCCTTTCGAGTTGTCCATCTCTTCATCCAGTTCTCTATAACAGTTATACAATTACTCAGTGACGATCCATCCACCACGCAAGATACACCAAACGAGTCTATAATAGATTCCACAGAGAAAAAGCTGTCGAAAACCATAACAACCCCTTCTTTGAAATTCGTTGCTTTGAAAAGTCGCGTGGCAAAAGTCACGTGCCGGGAAGGGGTGAGAGAAGGCGTCGAAAAGACAGGGGTTGAGTAACGAAGCACGAACTGTGTCATGACATACGCGACCAGGAGAAACATTAATCGAAAGCCGAACAATCGAAGCGCGGTTCGCCTCATCTCGTCTCTCGTTACGAGCATGTAATCTGCAACACGTGTTGCATAGCATAATGTATATTGTATCGTCGTGCGAATGTGATTATTCGGAGCACCGTTGCATCCTTTATCGTCGAACCCTTGTAATTTGTCAGAAGAATTTGTGTAATTTCTTATATTTAAATATACGTATCTCGTAGTTCGATAAACCCTGTTACGTTGGAAGCTTTCTATTCGCGTCCCTTTTCATTAAGTACCTTCTTTCAGTCAACGAAAAGTTTTCCATTTTCACCTGTTTCGATCTTGCTCTTGCGTGAACGAGCGAAGAATTTTTTAATGTTTCCGGGGAACCTTTGACATAGAATCGAGACGAGAAATAGCGCGTATCGATAATAATTTGATTACATTTCGCTCGGACTTGAGATACTTTCTTACGTTAAAGAGATACGGATGCATCGAAAGCGACGCAAAGAACGGAGTATTATTAATAACGAAGATTGAGACTTTAAAGCGAACTTGGTTCATAAAAAATTGTAAGTAGAGAGAGAGAGAGAGAGAGAGAATGCGAACGTTTTTAGAATAGA
Source organism: Bombus waltoni (assembly GCA_014737395.1). NCBI lineage: Eukaryota > Metazoa > Arthropoda > Insecta > Hymenoptera > Apidae > Bombus > Bombus waltoni. The sequence goes on along the minus strand of JACXII010000011.1, from coordinate 3,296,419 downwards.
TGTCAATGGAAGCACAAAGTGTCGCCAATTCTTTTATCGCGTACCTACAAGAAATCCGAGCAAGTAGCGAAAGAGACAGAAGAAGAATACACCTTGTTCGGATGAATTTCGTACGAAAAGACGAAGAAACAAAAGCAAGGCGTACAAACTGCTGTCAGATAATTCAACGCTTGTCTGACAGTCACTGTGCCTCGCGTAAAATCCTCCGATCGCAAACGCAAAAGTTGAACGATTCGGAAGAGACGGAAGAAACAGACACCTTGTTCGAATCAATTTTTCTTTGCCCAAAAAATAGCAGTACGAAAGGACGAAGAAACGAAAGCAAAGCGTACAAACTGCCATGAAATAATCCAACGCTTACCCGACGATCGCTATTCCAAATTTCTCACCTATAGTCCACCCATCGTACACGCAGAAGCTAGACAATTCGCATGATCGATAAAATGGTCCATCCATTCCCGTACTCGCATCCACGAGGAGCAGAAGCGTTCCATGGTCCGCGACAGCGACGCGATGGCGACCAGTTTGGGGCGGTCTCATCCCCTGTTTCTCGCGATACCATTGGAGAATCAAGGGGATGCTGCACGAGAGAGACGAATGAACAGAGACCGAACGATGAACGACGAAAGGATGTTTTCAGGGGCGTGGTTTCAGCAACATCCAGATGATCCTTGAAAACGTTCCTCGGGGTGCATCCTGTCCACGCGACAGCCAAAGATCTTATCAGAGACATCGTCGATCTCGTCGAGTAATCGTGTTTGACTGGTTCACGGGGTGAAAGGTATTTTTATACTTGGATGTTTTTGTAGAGAAAAAAAGTTTGGAAGATATAAAAGCATTGAATACAGTGGTGCGATACGTTTTTGAGGCATGTAAAGAAATTGATAATTTGTGAGTGACGGTGGTCAGCTTGAGGTCTCAAATAACGGAGGAGTAAGTTTCAAAATTCGTTTAAAAGTTTGATTAATGGGAATTGTTATATTATATCGATAGAAAGAGAGAAAACGTATCGAGAAAACATCTCTTCGGATTCATAAAGATTTTCTATGTGTCATCGAAGTGCTTTTTCAGTGAATTACTACGTTTACTCTAACGTGGATTAAAGATAATTTAAATAATCGTTTAATTATTAAATTTGTTAAATATTCGGTGAAAAATACGTAGTGTGATCGGAAAGGGTAGTGTCGGGGTGTAAAAAGTGTGTTACGATAGTCATTTTGGCAGATACACTAAAGAACGAAATGCTTTTACAGAGGGAAGACGCTGATTCTTCGACGTTAATTATCGGCGGAGGGAAAATGAATTATTTTAAAGAATCGGAAAACTTATCGAAGACGGGAGTAAAAACTGTGCAGTGATCGTTTGGTGAGTTTCTAAACTTTAGCTTCCTTTCGTTTGCTTTTTAATCCGGTGTCTGAAATATAAAATCGATTCCAATTATAAAAAATGAAATACAGCGAAGGGGCCGCAACTCGAATTCCGATACGCTCGTCGAAAAATAAAATTTACACGAGAAAGGTGAGAATTGGAGGAAAAAGATGTCGATAAAAGTAGAACGACATCGAAATCTGGCAAATTTCCTGAAATATTGAAGCAACCGCGAGAAAATGTCCATACGAATTGCCGGTTTACCATAAGAATCAGATTGAACGAGACCAGGGGCTGTTCTGTGTAAATAATTAAAAAGGGGTGGATTGCGTGTCATGCGGAGGAGCCAAATTTTCCTGAATAATAGAACGACACTTTTCGTCGGTTTCCATCGAATTTCTCGAAATTTAAGAGTCCCCTGAGCATCGAAACTATTCTTTCTTTCATAGCATCCTGTTTGCCTTTGGTTTTCCTCGTTTATTCGTCCATACTATGCCTTTCCCCTAAACTGATTTCCTTAAATTCTACGCGCTTTGCATCTACGGGAATTTTAAGGTATTGCTCAGGTATTATTTTATTATTCGGTATTTCACGCTAAAGAAAACTTGCGCGAAAGAGCGTGTGCGTTAGAGATACGATTAACCCTTTCTGTTGTCCGTTGCATTTGTTTTCACGCATGTGTCGAATATACGTATGGCAAATATTTGACCAACTTATTACGTTTCCCCTTTATTCCGAATTTTTGCTCGAGGCTTATTCCCTTGAGATTCGATTTCACGTCAACGGGTAACTCTGAACATGGTGGAAACGACGACAAGAACTAACTGATTATTTATTAATCTACCTCGAATAACACGATCGAACAATATATCAGGTTTCAGATTTAAAGCATGAAAATGGATGCTTCGCTGGCCATTTTCGTTCTCAATAATTCGAGCCTTTATCCGCGAAGAAATTGAATGTCAATTTATTAAGGAAAAGGAAGAGGAAAGGAAAATTATCTTCCTTCTCGCGAATTCCTATTGATCGAAGGCAAAATGGCGAATGGCGGTCACGGTGTGGTTGTAAACGGGGTTGGTGCACCTGGTGCTGGCACCCTTTCGAGGGAAGAAAGACGTCGACGCAGAAGAGCGACGCAAAAATATCGAACTGCACACGCCACGAGGTAAAAGTTGCGTAAACATACGTGTCAATTATCTAAATACCTTTGATCGTCGTTAATTGTCATCGTATCCCATCGATCTCCTACATTTAACGTATTAATTTTCATTTTTACATTTCCTGCGTCTCTCTGTATCATCCGGATCGCTTAACGCTTGCGATTTTCACCGAAAGATTGGTATTTTATTCATTTTGACTAACAAATATCTGTTAATCTTAAAGAATGCCGCTTTATTAGCAGCTACGCCTTGAATATATATCGTTTGAAGTATTCGTTACATAAATGTACAGCATTAATCTTACGAAATTGCTGAAACTGCTTTGACCATTTAATTTCAACTGCGTCCTCGATTTCTCCTTCTTGGACGATCAAGATCTCGAGTATCAAATATAAATATCGAGTTGTTAAAATTAAAATAACATCAAGTTTTCGACGAATACTTTGATACCTTCCTTGTAGAGTTGAAACTTTACGCGTCAATTATTTATTCTTCACAGGGAAAGGGTTCGAGTAGAAGCTTTCAATTTAGCCTTCGCAGAGCTTCGAAAGCTTCTGCCAACCTTGCCACCGGACAAGAAACTCTCCAAGATCGAGATCCTTCGACTGGCCATCTGCTATATCGCCTATTTGAACCACGTCCTCGAGGCTTGAACCGACCAGGAGTCACTCTATTTTTGCAAAATCTAACCCTGTGTCATCCGGCATGACACTTCGGTCACGGCAGAAGAAAGTATAAACCTTCGCAGTTTTAATATTTTATTAACATACATATACGTAACTGGATCTTTTGTAGATAACCGAATTGATAGGAACTTGTAATAATTAATTATTGGAAATCGACTAAATCGTTCTTATTAATGCGATATTTATGCTGCGAATGTATGTATATTAAATTAATACGAATCACTTGATTACTCCTTTTAAATACCATAAACAGATTGCTATTGAGAAACACTCTCATGGAAAGTGTGTTTATCGTAAAATATTTTATACATTCTCGATATTGCAATCTCGTTTCTTAATTTCTCATGTAAAATAAAAATAGTCACACATTTCCGTTAAAGCCTTTTTAATAAGACTTTGTCGACTGATATTCATATTTGCTCGAGACTCACTGTTTTATATAAAATCTAACGACTTAACTCGATGCGTGAAAACACGACGAGTTTACTCGTGACTGATCGACCATGCGTTATAAAAACACGATCGATTCATTTGTAGAATTAATTTCTTGTAAGAAAGAACCTGTTTCGCGATAATTTCTATCACTGTCATAGTATTTCAATCGTTTCAAGTGTCGCATACTCGAAGGATATTCAAGTGCAACTATTCGAAATTGCCCGGAAGAATGGCCGAAACTCTTAAATCAATCTTGTTCCGTGAATTAGCCCGATTCCCGAGGGATCTTCACGCCCCACGAGTCCACGTATCCTAAATTCTGTCGTACAATCGAACTTACCGAACCTCCCTATTTACCGACCATCATCGAACGAAACAGACTTTTCGACTGTAACGCAACGAGACGAGCTCTAACTTCACGGCTCGTCGATTTCGCTCCTAGTTTCCATTTCTTTTTTCTGTAATCTTCTTCCACGAGATTCGACGTGAGAATAATGGAAGTGGAATTTTTATGGAGTTTCGCTTGATCTATAAGTGCGTTATGATAATGAATTGCACTCGATTTTATTTACAAGGGAAGGAGCTCTAGCAAGGAGCAACGTTAACTTTCTGTTAATCCTCGGAACTGAGAACGCTTCATAAGTTGAAAAAATATACGCGTAAGTATTCCAGTATTTCATACAGATAAATACGGTGCAGAACGTGTAACTGAAAATAATGATTTTGTGTCATACTATGTATGGGATAATTGAAGACATATTTACATATTTATGTACGTTATAAATAAATTAAATGAACTAAAATGTAATATTCCCTATTCGATTCAATAGCAAAAATCAAGTACATTTAGGACGTTAATCGTGTTTCACGTATACCGAATACAAAAATTAGTGCAATCTCTTGGAACGATCATATGCACTCGAAACTATATCGATCGATCTTCACTCGCGTCTCGTGCATAACGCATATTGTCCAGGCAAGTTGAGTACAATTTCTTCGTTATGATTCTCTGTTCAGGTAGCTCATTCTCACTTTTAATAATTTCATATCCGATAATTGAGTCGCCACCATCTTTAATTGCACAGAGAAACGAGTCACGAATAATTTTTAACATTAACGATATTGAATCAGATGATTGCACTTTGGAACTTCGTCGTTCCAGAGCTAAGCATCAATTCAGGTTTATATGCAGCTGACTTTTGAACATGTTGCTGATTGTTGCGCCATAATCATTGCCTACATAATCATAGCGATCGTAATACGTAATGGATCTTTTTTTAATTATACCATGCTTATATTTAATTATATATTTTTATTTAATTACGTCTCACTTAAAAGATAAATTAAATTAAATAGAAAATATTATAATATTCCGTGTACGATGCAATACAATACAATTCAGACGCGCCTAGCACATTACCGATTTTTCACGTACGCTTAATAAAACAATTAGTGCAATCTTCTGAAGCGATCGTAATCGCTCGAAAAAATATTATTCTTACTTACGTCCCAACGATAACGCATAAGGTCACGTCCAGATAAATTACCTACTTTTTCTCCGTCATAATTTCATAAATGGCATTATATTGAAAACGTAAAAACCTTTCTTACATTTAATAATTGAATATCCGATATCGGGAGTCGCTGTCACCTTCAGTTGCATAGAGGAACGAGTCACGTTAATATCGCGCTTTAAAACGTTGAACAATTTTTAACATTTTCCACGTTAATTTCTAAAAATAAATGAAAACAAGGATGAAAAATTACAAGGCGACAACAAAGATAATAACCATATTAAATTACATTACGATACTTCGCAGCATCGTAGATCCAGTTAAGCATAAATTCAAATTTATATGCAGCTCGATTTTGACAACGTTGTTGATCGTCGTGATTCGTGCTATCGCAATTAATGTACAAATGTACGATTTAAAACAATACATGGCGTTTAACATAGAAAGCGTCACGTACATATTCCAATATATCATCCATGATCTTGGGTACATAAGCATAGTGACGATTGGTTTGTACCAGTCTAAGGTAAATACATATTGGATCTTTTCTCAATTATTTAGTATAATTTGTTTCTTTCGAAAAATGACAAAATATATCTGCTCGTCTATCTCTTACTCTATATTTTTAAGCAAACAAACAATATAATTAAACAAAGTATTAATTTTTAAAATAAGACGAATTTGATTTATTTGCTAAAGGAATGTTTATCTATTTGACACATCTGAAATAATCAAAATCTATTCACTGAATATTACCGTGCAAAAGCACGAGAGGGGAAGTTGAAACTTTTACGTACATTAAACGATTCAATCACCTCTAACTTTCTCGTTTATTATTCAGAATGCGATGGCGTTGCTAAGGCAGATTGACAAAGTGGACGGAATTTTGAAGAAATCAGGAATTGAAATCGAGTATCGCAGTTTGTATCGTCACATGATGATCGTCGGATCATTTTGGTTACTAAACGCGGTCGTAATATCTGCACTTTTCATAAAGACTTTAATACGACAATTTTTACCGTTTCCGACGTTTATGAGCTTTAATTACTCTTACATGACGAACGCCCAATCAGTCGTATTATACGACTACAACACTGCGATTTAGTATGTAAACAATTTTCTTTAAATAAAGTCATTTTCCGTGCACCTCGAAGTTTAAACTCTGCCACTTTTCGAAATTATTTTGCTATTACAGTTGGCTGGGATCGCGATTTAAAAAGATAAACGAGCTCCTGAAAACGTTCCTCTTGGAGAAATACAATATAAAAGCAGAGGATTCCGATAAGGAAACCATCTTCGAACCAAGCCATAATTTTCGAAACACATTTGAATCGGACAATTGGCTGTCCGAACGATCTCTAAAAGTTTTACAAGTACATCCCGCTAACGACACTCGGAAGTTAAAATTAGGATCACTTTCCAACGATAAAATTCGTTCGTTTCGACAAATCAGGTAAATGAACGTCGAATCAATAATAATTACAGCGACGGATAATGGCAAGTATAAAAAAAAAACGACAAGAAAATGATAAAGCGATATTACAGGATAAAATTGTCTTTGGCGAATAAATAATTCCTTTTAATTCTGAATCGAGAATTCGAGAATTCTTTTGTAAAATGTAGCTCAGATTTAAACTTCCTTTTGTCTGTCGCCACATATCGTTATGAACTTTTGGACAAATAAAAATATTTGAATATTTGCCAACTTAAAGATTCATACATCTGCAAGTGTGCAACGTATCGAAGATGGTGAACCAAATATTCAACGCACAAATATTAATATACACGACCGCGACGCTGCTAAATTGTAGTATATGCGTCTACTTCTTGTACATGGAATTCTCCAGACCATCTAATGAGACATATACAATAGAGTCATTAGTGATATACATTTTAGACTGCGTCGTTGCTGTCCTGAAGATCCCTCTAATAAGCTACGATTGCGAAAATACAATGAGACAGGTGAAAAGTTTGCTCTTTAATCCTTTCAACTCCACTGCTTGAGCCGATCTTCAGCAAAATGTATTTTCCTGTTATACTGGAAAATTTCATGAATAACGAATAACAGCGTGTTACAAGGGAATTGAATATTATCAAGGCACATTATCATCGTTAGGAAAAATGCTACTAATTCATTTCCTTCGAATACCATCGGGAATACACGCCATCGTTCGTACGATAATTTAAAAAACTTTCCACTATTATTTATTTTCCCAATAAAAGCAGGTTTTTGCGATAAAAACAATTTTCATATTTTTATAGCGTGCGTACCAGTCGGCGGAGTCATATTTTTGTAAAATCTTTGCTTGACTAACCCTTTGCTCGAGTGCACCAAGTTACGTTATTTTTTTTGTAAGAAGAAGTAACGAGTTTCACTCGATCGATTTTCAGGCTAACGAAACGATAGGACTCATCCACGCATGTCCCGTGGACGAGGCAGACGCAGAATTAAAAGACGAGGTAAAAAACAGTTAGAATTTTATTCATTTACATACCAAAGTGAAATTATCACGATTAACGTAGAATTAATCTATTGGTAGATCCTCCAATTTTCATGGCAAATATCATACACGCAACTGGAAAGAACGAAATCGGTTCATTATATATTGAACTATGGATTCGTTCGTTACGTTAGTATACTTCTTTACATGGGTTTGTTTCTCGTAGAATTTATCAAGAATCGATTCGTATAATTTTTACAGTGTCTCAACTTCGTAATATCTTATTTGGTGATTATGATACAATGGAGCCAAAACTTGCTAAACAAGGGTCCAACGATAATCACAAACGAGACCACCACCACTTTTCAAACGTTATTACACGAGAATACAACTATAGTAGTATAACTATGCATAGTTTTCGATAGCGTCGTATTATGAAATTATAATACCCGCACATAAAAACTGTAATTGAACGTTAGTAAACTGCGCATCATAAATATGATTTTTCTCATACAATCGCCTTAGGATTTCCAATCGTTGAAGGTATGTTGAGGTACGAGGTACAAGATACAACGTGACAAAATCTATTCAAAAGAATCTTCGTTCTTCATCCCTTCGACAACATTTCAAGATATTACGACGCATAAAAATTGAACATTTTTGGATGCTTTTATTTCGTTATGTTCTTTCAAAAGTATAATCGTTAATATTTTCCTATATGAAATAACGAGATGCATCGAGAAAAATGTTTGTATATGAAAAAATATACATTTTTTGTACGTGTCTACCTGTAAAACGATTAATAACATCAAAGCATTCCCTCTTCAACGTCATTTCATTGTTGCTTGAAAGGTTTTTGCCATGCAGTAAATGATTTTAAAGTAGTATAATGTGAAAACGTAAAGTAAAATGCTTCGTTGTATTTAGGGTGGTTAAGGTGGTGGTGTCACATGTACTAAGGATTAATTTCCTGTTTCCTCGTTAATATTATGTTATTTACTTTCTATCTGGCTGCGAAATGCAAACATATATAATGCATCGATGCAAACATATTCATCCCACGCAATACCAATTGAAACACTTCAAGAACATTAACAATTTTTCAAGTATATCGAATGTAGCAATAAATGCAATTTTCTAGAGTGATCGTAATCATTCGAGATAGACATTATTCTACCATGAAATACGATTCGTCGATAACGAACGAAGCCAAACTAAATTTCCTACTTTATAACTTCCTACGTGACATTCTATTAATGAAACTTTATCTTACTTCAAATAGTTGCGTATACAATACCCGAGTCGCTATCGCCTTTAGTTGCATCGAGAAACGAGTCACGTTAATGTCGCGGTTTAATATCGCTACGCTTCCTACTTTAAATTTAAAAAATAGATCGAAGCAAGAATGAAAAATTACGAGACAACAACAAGGATAATAACCATATTGAATTACATGGTGGCACTTCGAAACTTCATAGATCCGAGAAAACACCGATTCAAATTTATATGCAGCTGGATTTGGAACACGTTGTTAATCGTTGTGCTTTTTGGTTTCGCAAATTATATAGAAATACAAAATATAAAACGTTTCATGGCGTACAACATAGAAAGCGTCACATACGAGTTCCAATATATCATGTACACATTTGGATACACATGCATAGTGATCATTGGTCTGTACCAATCCAAGGTGAAAACATAACGGATTTTCTTTTAATTATATTGATTTGACGAAATTTTTACGCAAATTTAATAACTCAATTACTTTTGTTTTTGCTCGTCTATTATCCAGAACGTATCGGCGTTGATAAAACAGATTGACAAAGTGGACGAACATTTGAAGAAATTGGGAATTGAAATCGAGTATCGCAGCTTGTCTCGCCATGTGACGATCGTCGGATCATTCTGGTTACTAAACGCGGTCGTAACATCTGCAATTTTCATAAATATTTTAATACAAAAATTTTTACCGCTTTCGGCAGTGTTTATTATGTTTAATTACGTATACGTGACGAACGCCCAATCAGTCGTATTATACGACTACAACACTGCGATTTAGTATGTAAAATAATAAACAATTAAAAACAGATACTGTTCATCATCGGTACTATCATCTTTCGTTCGATTATATTCAATGTTTTCATTACATATTTGCTTGAAAATATTTTAAAATAATTCTTCTCCCTTTTTTCAACAAAGCGTTATTCGGTGTGGCTGAAACTTTAAACGCTCCTATTTTTCGAAATTTTACTGTTATTACAGTTGGCTAGGATCGCGATTTAAGATGATAAACGAGCTTCTCAAAACGTTCCTCTTGGAGGAATACAAAATAAAAGCAGAGGAATCCAATAAGGAAATCATCATCGAACGAAGTCATAATTTTCGAAATAGATTTGAATCGGATAATTGGCTGTCCGAACGATCTTTAAATGAAGTATCTACCACGAGCGGAGTTTCGAATTTAAAACAACAGATCATCCGGGAAAAGGTTCATTTACTTCAACAAATTAGGTAAATAAAAATTGAATTAATAACAGTTACAGTAACGGATCATTATCTATTTTTTTTCATCTTTTTTTTTTAATGTTTTTCATTGAGAGCATAAGAAAGAACAGCGACGAAATATATAAAGTTATTTTATAAAACAAAATTTTATTCTTCCAATGAACCTACCGTATCATTCGATGCTCTCTTTTAATTTTGAACTGAGAATTCGTAAATTCTTCTGAGTTTAAACGGAACTCAAATTTAACCATTTATTTGTCTATCGCTTATTTCACATGTTTTACATATTTTACATACTTTACATATTTCGACAAATAGAAAGATATGAAAATTGGCAAATTTAAAGGTTCGTGCATCTACAAGTGTGCAAGGTATCGAAGATGGTGAACTATATGTTCAACGCTCAAATATTAATATGCACGATCACGACACTGCTATATTTTACTATATGTACCTATAGCTTGTACATGAATCTTCGCAGAACGATTTATTTTATATATCACATCGATTTAATATTGATATACATGTTGGACTCCATGATTGGTGTCTTGAAGATCGCTTTAATGAGCTACGACTGCGAATATACAATGAGACAGGTAAAAGATACATTTTTAATTCTTTAACTCTGCTACGTTGGTCATTTTTCAGCAAATCATATTTTCTTAAATTATGAATAACGACTCGCTATTTGGGAATTAGTATATCGTTAGGAAAAATACTAACTAATTAATTTTTACTCGTTTCAAAGACTATAATTCATACGCGATCTTAAAAGATTACCATTACTCGATTTTCCAATAAAAACAGATCTCTCTGTAGAACAACTGTCATTATTTGCGTAGTGTATGTGTCAACGTGTACGACTATGTCATATTTTTATAAAACGTTTACGTTCTTTAGTAGGAATGCACCAAATTTTGTCACTGTTTTGGAAAAAGGTGGTAATAGAGCTTGACACGATCGATCGATTTTCAGGCTAACGAAACGAAAGGAATCATCCACGCGTATCGTGTGCACGAAGGAAACGCAGAACTAACAGACGAGGTAAAAACATTGAAATTTTCATTCGCCTACATACCAAAATGAAATTATCACAATTAACGTAGAATTAATCTATTGGTAGATCCTGCAATTCTCTTGGCAAATATCATACACGCAAAGAACGAAATCGGTTCATTATATATTGAACTATGGATTCGTTCGTTACGTTAGTATACTTCTTTACATGGGTTTGTTCCTCGTAGAATTTATCAAGAATCGATTCGTATAATTTTTACAGTGTCTCAACTTCGTAATATCTTATTTGGTGATTATGATACAATGGAGCCAAAACTTGCTAAACAACGATCCAACGATAATCACAAACGAGACCATCACCGCTTTTCAAACGTTATTACACGAGAATACAACTATAGTAGTATAACTATGCATAGTTTTCGATAGAATCGTATTATAGAATTATGAGACGCGCAGGTAAAGCATGCAAGTGTAAAATATTAATACAACGCGATTCATAGTTAGCAAAACCGCCGCACAATTTACGATGCTTATACGTACGTACATAGAGGTACAAGGTACAAGACGTACAACGTGTCAAAACCAAATTAGAAAAATCATACTCATAGAGACTTAGTATACGTATACTGGAGCTTGATTCGGTGCAAAATACCACAACTTGAATGTATTGTAACAAATATATTTAAAGGAAACACTTACGATGAAATAATATTTTTGTTCGCGTATGAATTACAAAATTATACAAAAGTATATCGTTGTTTTACCAAATTATCGACATCATCAGTGCCGCTTGTACCCCTTTGATTCCAGGTGTTGCACGTTACTCTCAAAAATCGGTACAATTCTTTTTATCATATAATATATAATCGAACACGATTCATATTGTTGGAAAAACCTAACGGAAAAACTTTGCGTAAGATCGTATCCTTCGCTTTTCCAGCGGCGGTATTCTTACTTTTGCAATATTAATCAGACAGTTCTATTACGCGCAATTCCATCCCGTGGACTAGTCATTAACTGTTCCTGATAGCAATTTCATCCTCGTAACGATATCGATCCAGATACGAGAAGGCAATTGTTGTTGCTCGTTATTACTTAGCAGCCTATTTAACATTCGTGACACGATAATGATCTGTCAAAACTGCTCAGAAAGGATGGCAAGGAAGTAGAGTGTTAAAGTTTGTCCACCGTTAAAGTTGTCGCGACTTCGATCTGCGATGTTCAAGCCGAAAACTCTCAGGCAAACCATAGTGCCGTCGTTGGTGATGAATTTTCTTTTCGGGATGGGCATCAGTGACGTTCTTAGCAAAAATCCTTCGAAACTGATAGAGTACGCGTACACCCTATGTGTATTGATACTGATTAACGTCGTTGGTACATTAATGGTGCCTTATTACAATGAACATTATATAATTAGCATGCTCAGCTTAAGTCGAATCGCGTTCAAATTACTGATTTATGCGAATCTTTGGACATTAAGCTTGTTGATCGTCGCCAGTAGATTAAACGCGCAGGTAATTTGAGCGCTTTTTTCCAAAAAAAAATTTATTTCCAATACAAAGACCACAGGGGAAGCCACGACACCGATGTCATATTTTTCGGATGTTATGGGCGAGCAGTTTTGAAATTCGGTAGATTAGAAATTCGATAATTGCTTTCAGATCGACCGTACGGATTAGATGTATATCTTTGTCATTCTCTTTCTCGTCGTCATATTTTTAATTAAAAAAAGAAAAAGAAAAAAACACACGCACTGCGGTAAATTTTCGTCCGTATTAGTTTTAAAGAGTTAAAGTTCCAATACCATACGAGCGGTTGATTTATTCGTAATTTTAATCGTCCTCTTTCGTCTTCTAGAAATTACGTACTCTGATCGCACTTGTAGAATCGAACGATCGAGCAATGGAAAAAATAGGATTGCCACGAATGTATCGTACGCTGTTCATGTATCAGATCAAGGAATTCGTGATTTACGGATTTATCACGGTCATTTTCATCGCAACCACATCCAAATGGCATTTTGCAGCATCGACGCCAACGATGATGAAACTGTGTCTTTCCTTCGTAGCCCACGTTCCATTCATAGTCATCTACGTTTGCAGCATTACCTTCGGCTTTTGGGTCACGTATGAAACCAAACATTGAAAAACGATACGATAGATATTTAAACACGGTAGAATCCCATTTATAGAAACGAAATTTGAATTAGTGCTCGATTAAGTGAACTCGTTTCGATTATACTCACGCATTACAGTCTATAAAGATGTACTATGAATCGCTGGTAGTGAGAACCGTGATAAAATTGCAATATAAATAGAATTCTACTGTGATAACGTTCTAATGAAACCAAATGATTAATTTATTACATTTTTAATTCATTCAAAATACAACGTATAAAATATAGGTGCTTGAGGTTGAAGCTTCACCAACTGAATCAATTACTTCATGGTATTTTGGTCACGATGACGTCGAAATCCTCATTGTATACAAGATTTCTACAGATGAAGAACGATTTCGAGAACAAGAAATTCTCGTCGTTCGGGAATGAACAAGGGAGCCATGAAAGAACGAACAAGATAAAATCAGTAAAGTGAGATTCTACGTTGAGCGGAAAACCGCAAAACATATGTCCGTTCTCTGTATCGTTTCTCATATGTTATACGTTTATATCCGTATATGTTATATGTCTAGCGCGAGACTGTAGAAAATTTGTTAAGAGAAATATTCGATACAACGCGTGAGAGAAGATCGGAGATTATCGTCGTGTTTGCATTTTCGTCGCGATGTCACGATATCGTTAAACCCGATAAAGAATGTTCTGTTCGAAATATTTGAGAAACGTTTCTGTCGAATTGTACAGTTGGAACGTATCGGGGGAAATTGAACGCCACTGCGGTAAATATATCGTCCCGGAATTCTTCGAGTTTAGGCTTTACAGCGGACAAATTAAAAACCTTAGAAAAGAAATAAATAAAATTTTACTTCGATGGATAATTTAATATCGGGTGTAAAAGTATTAAACGACTAATTTTTAAGAACCTAATATAATGTAGATTTTAGTTTTTTAAAACGAGAGAAATATTTAAAAATATTTCTCGCGATATTCAATTATTCATTCATACGAGCATACATTTTTTTCTCAAAAAGGCAAATGCATCTGGAGATAATCAAGATCGTGAATGTTGTGAATGACACGTTCGGGATGCAGATTCTGTTACTGATGATCACATCGGTTGTCTTCACCACTACCTTCCTCTACATATTGTACAGAATTATATGGCTGGATCTGACCATGGATGAACTTATGAAAGAACTGGTCTCCGTGATTTGCTGGTTCTTAGTTTACGCGTCGCAGATCTTTCATGTGAATTACGTTTGTGCCAAGACGAACCTAGAGGTACAGCATTTTATTAGAAGAAACTATCGATAAACATCGATGAATGATAGAGCTTATAGATGTCAATGAACATAGAAGGATATTAAAAAAAAGAGAAAAATACGTTTCTGAAAATATATATCTAAAATCGTGCATGAAATTAACAAAAATTCGTGTCGAATATTTTCTACTGTCGCTACCGTTAATTTTTCACAGGCAACAAATATGGGCGATGTTATTTGTGACCTCTACGAACCATCCACCAGCAACGAATTTCGAGCAGAGGTAAATATTCAATACCACTATAAAAAGATATCTTATAATATTATAGAAAAAACACATCCACTAAATTCAGATGAAAAATGACATTTTTTAGATTCGAAATTTCACCCTACAGCTGATACAAAATCCGGTGATATTCACAGCTCATGGATTTTTCAATCTGGATCAATCGTTTGTTCAAGGAGTACATGGACCTTTGATTAAATAAAAAATAGAATTAAAAATTTCGAATTATCGTTTTATTTAAAATTTAAATTAAAATAAAATTAAAATTTCATTTACAATTCCATTTTAATTTTAATTTGTCGTTATCAGTAAGTTATATTGTTCTTTAATCAACATTTATTTTTTCAGGTCATTGGAACAATTACCACGTATCTGATAATCATGATTCAAGTGGGAGATGTGTCGACTTTACGGAACGCGGAAACTCTGAACAACGAAACCAATGAGACTATGTTATAAGAAATCTATTTCCATGGAAATTGTACTCGGCTTAAAGTTAAATCCAATTTCCTTCGGTTCTCTTATTCAAATCATATAATATCAATTAATAAAGTTACAAATTGTTTTCATCGATTGTAGATCGAATTGTAACTTGAATTTTCCGGCAGAAAATGATAAAATCATCGAAAGGACCAAGATAGTATCTTGAACTCGAATTTCTTCGCCAAGTTTCTCGGATATTCGCCCTGACAATTTTCCGCCAATTAGGACGTGGACAGGGATGATACTTCAATTACACTACCCCCTGGTACGCCCTATACGATTCCAGATGGAGGCGTTAGCCCGTGAAATTTGGTAATCTTGAAACTGGATAGCTCGTAATTCGGTGAAAATAGCTACTTCTTCCAACAACCCCTAACCGATTTTTACTTGCCGAAAATAACGATTAAACGGTCTTGGAAATCTGAATGGAACAAGTCTTCGAAGAATCTAAAACGAAATATTCAGAAATGAAACTACAAAGTTTTTCTATTGACTTTCAATTTTTCGAAACTCTGCTTGATTTTAGTAAAAGATGAAAGCTTCCAAAATTGCATTATCACGTAATATTTTCAAGCAATTGGGGAGGAGGAAAAGAAGAGAAATTTGCATTAACCGTAGGGTCTTGTTTCGGTCGCTTTCGACTCAAATAAACGTATTTTTCTAACGCCAGAAAATATCTGGAATTTAAACACGATTTCACGTTTTTATTTTACGTTAAACGTCTTCCTAAAATATCACGAAACCTTTTTATTCGATAAAATGAAAGCAATTGGTAAATTATATCTCAAACTTTTCTATCTGATCTCTGTACTCTTTTGTCGATTCTCGTTCTTCGTTCGTCGCGATATAATTTTTCTTTTGTATGTGTGTGTGTGTGTGTGTGTTTATGTAGTTCATTTTAGTGTTGCAACTTACGCAGCACGGATAAAATACACGTTTATAACGGGTATAACATTAATTGAGAATTAAGGGTGCGAACGAGCGTAGCCGTCAGGAGCCACCTGCTACCGTGGAATACTGGTGGGGCTAGGAGAATTGATATATTGCACCCAAGGGGACAGAGAGACCAGTTTAGATGGGTGCAAGTACCGTGTCATCCCTAATCCTCTCCCCTCTCGTTAACTAACATTCGTAAGAGATATCTGGGCTTTGTTACCGATTAAATTATTCCAGTCAATGCGATCGAATCCACGATAGTATATGTCTGTATGTATAATAGTGCCACGTACAAAAGCGTATCATTAATTTTAAATTTCGAATTTTATTCTAATTGACAAATATCGTATTGCCTTTCTTTCTGCTCTACATACATGTATATAACCTATAAAAAATGTTACGATTTCTTTAACGTCAGTTTTAAAAGCAAGCTTATCCTTTTTATATCGATTTATAATTTTTTAATAACAATTTTACAAAACAATATAATAATAATAATAGTGTTAATATTTGTTTAATATCGATGGCTGATGGTCATTGGACGGAAACAGAAAGATAGATTTCCTTGACCAAGGCATATGGTATGGATCAAGGTGGAGATTTTAGAAAAGTAAACTCAAACAGGCTGCTACGATTCTAATAATCCGCAAACGTCGTTTATCATGTCGAAAAGGATTTACCCTAACAACAGGACACTCCTACTCGAGGGTGCGGGTATTCGATCACATCGTATCCTCGCCAAACGTTTACCCCACATATTTATTGATATTGAACAGGGCGCGCGCGACGGCGTAAGAAAGCGGGGAATATAAAGAAGTAGATTATAATAACAAATTATATGTACATATTTATATTTACAACGTGACATATTTATTGTTTCTTCTTTCCGTATTTCAGTTTGTTTTTCAGTTTCTTTGGATTTATTCCATATACCTTCAACCTTTCCGGATTTAAAGAAGCAATATCATTATTAATTCCTTTGTCCTTTAAGACATTCTTCTTCTCCTTTTTGTCGAACTTTTTCTTCGTCATCCTCTCCTTTAACTTCGTTTTCTTCGAATGTTTAACGTTTGACTCGTGATTTTGATCACTAACTTTCTTTTTAGATGAAAATTCTTTATCGATAGGTTTGTCTATAGTTTCTTTTTCTTCGTGAATTTTATTTTCGGTGGAATTTATGGATTCTTCGAGCTTATTAGTCTTTAGCTTCTTTTTCTTTGGCTGCTCATGCTGTTCCTCTGCCTTCCGCTTTTCGAATTGCACACGTTTCTTTGATTTTTCTTGCGTTACATTAACGCTATTTTTTATCTTTTCGTCACTTCCATTCAGTTGTTTGCTACATTTAGATGTTTCGTGATTAATCTCGACAGTGGATGAATCGTTCTGATCATTTTGTATCTTTTTCTTCTTCTTTCGTCGCTTCTTTTTTGTTTCTGTGCTTTCACTAACGGCGGTAGTAGTAGCGACCTCTTTCCTGTCTCCCTCTTCGTCATCCTCGGCTTCCCTGAAAAATGTTAAGTACAGTTTGTAGTAAATAGCACGAATTCGATTAAAAAATTTTTCCATCCTTCTTCCCTTACTTGTACAAACTTGTAAGTATCTTTCTTTTAAGTGCCTCGTTCTTGGCCTTTTGTTTATACATTCGAACGTCATTTAGTTCAGCATGTTCTGGTTTGTACTGAAGAGCTTTCTTCAAGGAACACCATTTATTCAATTCTTTGTCATCGGCCACCAATATCTAACAAAAAGGACGTAGTAAGGTGTCTTACAGAAAAATAAAAACATTAAAAATAATAATTAATATATACTTACCTCTTCTATGCTCAAACCATAATCGTTTGGCACAACTTCTCTGTATTTAAATCTACATGGTATGTCACCAATCATATCTTCGTAATCCAATGAGTAATACTTATTGAAATATTCTTCGTAAGATTTATGTTGTTGAGGATCAAATTTCGGCTTTTCTTTTGCTATGAGTTCTGCAAACTTAGACTTTCGTCTACGTTTTCTTCTTTTAGAATCCATTTCCATTTCTTCCTGTACTCTTTTCAATGGATTATAATCCGCATCCATCTGAAATTATATGTAATTGCGATTTATTTTCTTGCAATAAAAAGTAATTATTATAAATAAATTACATTAAATTCTGGATCCTCGCAATGCGGTTCTTCATATCCATTTCCATCAGCCAAATTTTCTACATTTGGATCATAATTATCCCAGGTATCCTCGATTCCTAGTTCCTCGTCAATATCTTGAAACTCGGGCTTAACATTCCCCTCGGGAACCGCATAGTAATCGTCGTTAAAAATTTGATTCATTTTTTGATCATATTCGGCAGGATCGAAATCACCTTCCAAATCGATGTCATTAAATTGAATATCGTCGTTCCCTGTAATCTCCTTCAATTTCTCTATTTTTTCTTCGATTTCTTTTTTCTTTAATGCTTTCAACTGCTTAAGTTCCTCTTGTTTCCTTAATTTCTCATCTTCTTTTCTCTTTTTTACCTCGGCTCTCTTTTCGGCTCTACGAGTATCCTTCCTTCTTAAAGAATTCTCCATGGTACGCGGATATCGTTTAATAAATTCCTGATCAGGTTCTTCAAATCTAAAATTATATTTATGTTCAAATTCTTCTTGCTTCTCGATGTTTTTCTCATCTTCTGACAAATTTTCGTCACTGTCGTGAATTACGTAGTTTTTGCCTTTATCATCATCTTCGTCATCATCCGATCCCGTATAATTTTTAGCTAGATATTTATCATTAAGCACATAATCTCTTAAGAATTTCTCATTAGCATCTAAATTAGAGCTAGACCAAAAATCGCGCAGAGGTTTAAGTACCTGCTGTTCATTTTCATTTATACTTGTCCCCTGTCCTTTCAACCATTCCTTGTAATCTGCCTCTTCCTAAATAATAAATATAACATCAGTTTTGTTACAAAAAATAAAAAGATGTCAAAAGCAGCTTACTTTTGCTTTTTCACTTTCAGATTTGGTTTTTGGTTTTAGCAAATCATCTTCTTCTTCCTCCTCGTGCAATGCGTCTTTGAAACTTTCTTTTAGTTCTTTTTGCTCTTGCGCATATGTAACCTGTTTAGTTACTGCTTTATCTCTTTTTAGTACATTTTCATCCTCACTGTCGCTAAATTTTCCTTCCCTTTCCACAATAATGTTCCTTTCATAATCTCTTAGGAAAATAGCTTTTTCCTTTTTAGCTTTTTGCTTCCTCTTTTCTATATATAATTCCTGTGCCTTATTAGTATCATCAAAAAATGTTACATTTTGATTATAAATTTTTGGATCTTTATTTTTTAGAAGGGCTAGTGTCTTATAAAAATCTTTATCAAATTGCTGTGTCAGCTCCTATGAAAGAAAAATGTAATTAATACAACAATACAAAATTTTGTTATATTTGTAAAATATAGTATTATACATTTTCTTCTTCTTTTTCAGAGGAACTCTCACTGTCGGAACTTTCATCTAAATCTGTATCGGCATTAACGTCTCCGTATTTTGTTTTTACTGAAATATATTGGATTGTTAGACAAAAATAGCCATTAATGTACGAGGAGGTTATAAAGTCTGTTATATGTACTTACGCTTGTTTAATTCTTCCTTCTGTCGCCAATTATTATAGTTTTTGGCATAATCCGTATTTATTTTTAATTCTTCATCAGAATCAGAATTATTACCGTTAAATAAAGTAAGCATTGTATTACGGAAGTATTAGAAATTTAAGTTAACAATTAGATATTATACACTCGATTTCTATGATATACAATACTTCATTAATTCTTAATGTAAAATAATTATAAAAAAGTGTTCCTTTCTTTATAAGTGAAATTTATCAAATTAAGAAAAATAAAAATTGTTCTTCTGACACTAACATACAATATCAGAATAAAATGAGAAGGTTATGTTATCGATGAATGGAAAGCCATATGTTACCTTCTTCTACTTAGGAAATCAATAAAAAGTTTTTATTATTGAAATAAAATATGTTAAATCATTGTCTTATTGAAAAATAAGTAAACAATTTTTATATCAACATAAGAAAATTTTATAAAATTTTTTTTTAAATCTATTAATTAAGAGTTATATGTTCATTAAAATTATTCTAATCTCCAAAATACTTAGTCATATATATATATATTAATAACATGTATTAATGTTATAAATTTTAACTAATTTAGTTATTTAATATAAATATAAACCAAATATTAGGATAAAATTATTTTGGTCATATATATATATTAACAAATATAATTTAAAAGATCAATTTTATTTGGAAAACATATAAATGTACATAAAAAGTTAAGTAATAAACTTTGTACACAGGTGCTCTTTAAGTATTCAAGTAACTGTACATAGTATATAAATTATTTTGATCTATCAGTTAGCGCAAACTAAAGAAATATATAAATTTTATTATATATACGTATATACAAAATACAAATGGAATATTTTAACAATATTACAATAAATATTAAAAATCTTTAAAACATGTTTTACTTTATCATATGCTAGCGAAAATATCGTTATAAATAACATATCTTTTCAGAAAAATTGCTAATGAATAATCATACCATATATTTGCAAATTTGTTCATACGGTAAATTTTTTACAATAATGTCATTCCTTTCTAATTTTACATCAATACTGTAACTTTCTATGTGAAGTTTATACACCACACCCAACATGCCTTTGTATTTTCCCCAAAGAATCATGACTTGCTTTCCAAAGGCGGGTATTACGGTTTCTAGATATTCCTGATCCAATTTTATAACGTGATTCTCAACTTCTTCAGGTGATTTTAATTTGACCTTCCCAACAAAGTTGGATTTTTCAACAGACTGAATTATTCCTTTAGACTTGTAATATTTGTCTCCAAGAGTCTTAGTAATTACTTTCACCATCAAACCCTCCCTTAACCATCCTTCTCTACTATCATCATCTTTGCTATATTTAGATGTATGTTTTTCTGATTTTATTGACCTTGTTTTTTTGTCCATATACCCCTCACTTGATTCCTCGGATTTTATATTCGAAATTATAGAGACTGTTTCAGTGCTAGTTGAACCTGTATCTGCTTTTTCTTTTTTTATAATAGGAAGCAGCTTTGGCTTTTTATTTATTTTCATGTTAAGAACTAGAGGTGTATCATTGTCAACTCGTGTTAGCGGCTCTTTAACAGTTTCAGATTGTCCGTTATTTTCTTGTTGACCCTTTTCTACTTGTTTCTCTACAAACTCCATCATCCTTTCCTCATCATCTTTGTCCATCTTTTGCTTTTTAGCTTTCCTTTCTTGAGCTGCTAATGTTTCTGGATCTCTGTCAATATATGTTACATACCAACCTAAGAACAGAGAAAACAATGGTTATAAAGAATAATTAATATTTTTCATTTTTTATAGAACATATGAAACATTATAATTATCAAAATTACCTTTTTCAGTTTCATCAACAACACATTGGCCAGTACGTCCAAGCCATTTAACAAATGCAGTTAACGTAAGCCAGATTGTAGCATTCATATGTATATGTCCTCTATCTGAGATATATTCCTGATAAACTCGATTAGCTGGTACACGTCTGGTACCAAATTGTCTTTTTAACAAGTTTAAGTAACCATGAGAAAATTCTTTTGAGAATTGATCCATATACCGGGATGCATTGTCAGCAAATAGCAATAACTGTCTATGATGAGATTCTGACATGGTATGACACTTGAATCCATTTTCGTCTCTGCACTGTTTCTGACACATTTGACAATACCATCTCAATTTTTGCAAGCCTTTTGCCTTAATTTTATTAGCAATGTACTTTGGTGTTCCCACTTCGTGTTTACCCATTTTCTTAATCGGCAGTGAATTGATCTACTATAACTGATTAATTGACGAAGTTTAATCGTGGAGAACTGTATCACAATTATGAAAAGAGTTTTGGAGCACGATCGTATAAACAGGTCTAGGTACTTGCTGGGCACAATCGTCCGAAAATTGAGTCGCGTCTAGTTGTGAAAAATCAACATGGACGATCAACAAGTCGATATTAATGCGGGACAGACAAGAATGAGTGGAGTGTTTGTTTCCCTCTCTGCCCATACGCAAGTGTAGAATCACGATTATATAAACAGGTTTTGACACTGATATTCCGAAAACAGCTGGATGCAGAAAGGAAACCATCCAACGATTGAGTTGTGAAAAATCAACATGGAAGACAATAAGATTCTCGTTTTGCGCATGCGTGACACACTATCAATGTCTTAGACAGAGAGAAAAACATTTTACTTATCTCTGTCTATCACGCAGAACGAGAAGTTTATTGTATTCTATGTTGATTTTTTACGATTCAATTTTCGGACGGTTTTCCCTAGGGAGTGTCAGAACCTGTTTATATGATCGTGGCTTGTACCAAATCGTACTATTAAAATAAAAACACTGTTTTACCAGAAAATGGTTGCGGCAGATTGTAGTTATAAATTCTAATAACATCATTACCTTTGCTTTTTCAATAAATTATTAAGCGCCTTTTATATTCTGTATATCGAAAAACTATGCAATATTATAACATTAAGAAAAATATATTTCATATAAATATAAAAATTTATAATAAGGTATTTAACACATCTCCATAATACGAATTTTTAGAACATTCTTAAAAGACTATAGAGACATCTATATCACAGACGAGGTACTTAATCAATATTTTAATTACTTATCAACCGTAGATAACATTAGTTGTTACAAAATAATTTCAATTATACCGACGATACGTAACATTTTTTGTTACAAAATGGTTTAAATATAATTGAAATTAAAGAAGAAAACTTTAGATTAATGAAAATATTGTATTCATATAGTGCAATAACAAATAATGTAATTTAAAATTAAAAGAGCTGTATTTCGTATATCTGGAATTTTTTATTCAATATAATACATATACATATGTACATTAGGTTATAAATCATGTTAAAGTTTTATACTTATCATTTGAATATCTTTAAAATTTTAAAATAGGGATTACCACCTAAGGACTCTACTTAATTTACACGCAATACACGTCTACGATTAATCGATTCTAGGCCCGCCAATTTCTAACATTCTCGCAGAAACGTGTAAATTTAATCGATCATTAAGTAACCACATACTCGTAGTAACAGGTAATCTGTAACTTCGCTCCTGGTACTACGCCACCCGACTTTAAGTTCAATTTCATATTGCACTTTGGCAATAGACCAGACACTATGTGCTATGTACGACGCGTAAATCTAGACATGCAAACATTTCTTAGAATTCACGCATTGAAGCACGGTATATTTCATAGGATTGGTAGCAAATTACCGTCGAATGATTTCCGAGTCGAGAGTGACGAGGAACTTGATGTCTTCGCGTAGTCATAGATCGCATACTTTTTAAAATACCATATTTTTAAATACCGAAAAGGAAACTTTCAAATCTTGTTTCAATATATCGTACAACATTTCTAAATTTATTATTATACGTAGATACTATAAAAATTCCATCCACTAATGAGATGATGATCTTATCCACTTTATCGATACGATCGCTGTCATAACGTAATTGAGAATTACAGGTGAAAATTACGTTTTTATCTTTTTCGAATATGGCGCGTTTTACGATCCGCGTATTTCGACGCTATACACTCTGTATCACAAATGTGCATGCACGTGCACGTATAATACGCTCGAATTCGAAACTTTTGATCGTACTTCCGAAGGCCGAATATAGAGCATCTATTTCGAACCAGCGCGAACTTGAACTTAACCAGTCGACGTAATCTTGATTATAGAGGCATGATAGCTGGGAAATTAGCAATTATGACAGAGAATGATAAGACATGCACGAAGTTTAACGAATCCTAACTAGGGATCTGGTTGAAATCGTTTCATACGCAAATTGCGATACAATTATAGTACCTAGTCTTAATGTCGAGTGTTGTAAACGTGCTTGTAAATTTAATCGGTATTTAAGTATAATTATAATAAAAGATCGGAAAAAAATAAATCCTCACGTCTCCTTGTTTTACGATGGTGTACGACGAAGATTCCAATACTTTTGCTACGTAGTATTTTTACTTCCTTACCTTCGAATGTTAAACAGATCTATTTACAGACATTTACATGTTCTCGATTATCCATTCCGATCAAACGAAAATGGCACGAAACGCATGCAAAGATCGGTAACTGCGATAAAGTCTCGAGATAACATATATACGAGACAAACTATCACGTTCCACATTCCGAATGATAACCGTATTCTACGAGGATGCACTCGTGATGCACAATGTGCATACATACAGGCGTTATTCGAGTTCATCGAGGATTTCAGTGAGCGAATGATCTTCGGATATGAAGAATATATAAGTAATTATAAGTAGTATGTAATGCTTGTTTATTTCATAGGGAATCACTTGCGAGCGCTGCTATGTTATTCTTCTATGGCGCATCGGATAGGTTCAGATTTCAAAAAATTACCACAAATAAAAGACGACTTGTTATTAGGCCGAGGAGTTCTATTGCATTTATGGGATATTTAAAAGTATAGAAATGTACACAGTACATGTAATATGCAGAAATATATAAAATATTCAAAGTAAAGTATTCATTATGATATTTAGTGGATGAGACAAATTTCTATTTAAGGTCCGTTTCTTTAATTATCGTCATAAAGATATAAAAACGAATGAAAAATTCGCTGATCAGTTATTGTTACGTGATTTTATATAACTCGTCAAACATAATAATTGGCGAACTATAGCGTAATTAACCGAAGCCTAAGCTGATCAATCTGAGGCACGAATCTCCTTTCCAGCGAGCGGATCAAGGATTTTCTCGTTCCTTAATAGTTGACGGAGGTGTTAGATCAGTCGGGCCTTCGAATTCTCGAGTTCATGGCCCGCTCTTATGCATATACCTATCCGTTAGCTTGGTGGGATGGTAAGCTCTTGCGCGGCTCGATGAACCGACTCGGCCAAAACCTACCGGAATTATTAACTCCTGTCAGTCTGGGTAGCTCGATGCAGCAACGAGCACTTGACTGCTTCTTCCACTTGTTAAGACTATTTTAACAAAGAAAATCCATCGATTTCACGAATATCAAACCCTACAAGAAAGACAAACATTATTTGGACCAAACAACAATTCCTCTTCGATATAAGTAAATAAAATGTTTATATAGAAGAAAGAAATAAAGCGTTTGATTCTATTTAGTGGATTGTAATCACGTTTCGTTTATAAAATATAGAGACTGCATTCTATGTAGCGGATAGTAATTTCGATAGTAATTTCGTTCGTAAGATACACAGATTGACGAATTAATTGTTTTGCGATTGTTATCGTTATACATTCAAGCGAGCTCACATTCCGTAGATTATGTCAAAGTGTTTGTAGAAGTTTGATGAACCTTTAAGACTCGTGAGTGGATTTTGAGAGAATTGGAAGACATGGAGGAAGCAGAGGAAATCGAGGAGAGTACCAACTCGTGTTCGACGTCCACGTCGTCCTCAGCGACGACGGTGCGTGGCAAGAAACACTGTACGGAAATGCGATCGGAGAAACCCGTGTACCTTCGACAGAAAGGTACTGTGAAAGGATATAATAATTGTTAATAAAAGTTAGGGAATTTTTAATTATTTAAAATTATTATAATTATTATTTTTAATTATTTCTGCAAATAAACGTTGCCTATTCGCACGTATAATTTTTCACATTTTCAATTCCAATCTTTGGCATAAGCTCACCTTCACCGTTATCCGAGTCTGACACTTCTGAAATCCAATTTCACACACTGGCTTGATTGATTAACGATGCAGTCATGTATCATTGTCTGTAAACTTTCTTGATTGCACGCTGTTAAGATAGGAAACACGGTCGCGTACACTTTCTTATAATTATCTATTCATTTCGTCTAATTATTCGCGTTATTTAACACTGAAGTCTGCTCTGTGGCCTTCGAATTTTTATATAAAGAATATTTTATACAAAGAATTTTAACGTTTCAAGAGATCCAACAACGCGCGCGTAACACGGGAAATCATGCACATCAACAACGCTTCTTCCATACTCTTCTCAAATTCGAGAAATCCGTTAAGAATGATAGAACATGATAGAACAACTAAAATAATCCAAAGAAGATTAGAGAAAGAAGTAGTTTTGAGCAATTGATTTTACAGAAAACTGCATCCTTCAAAAGTACAAATTCCTTATCGGTAAGCCAAATGTTACGCCGCGCGCTTAATTTTGCCAGTCTCGTTCGACACCGGAAGAAACCAGCGAATCACGCTTTTCCTCTGTGATATTCCAAAAGAAAGATGCACATTTTTATAAAAGAAGAAGAAGAAGAAGAAGTAAATGGAAACGTTGCAAACCGATGGAGAGCTTGACGACGAATGAATTAAATTTCACCTTTCATGGGCCAATTCGTCGATGGTTGGCCAAGAATCGTCAAGTGTTAGCTGACGAATTAGATCGATGGATCGCGGGGGCAAATTAAACCGCATTATATCGGTAGGTGTAATCGACGAATGCAGATGCCTGTTCCGACGTGAATTTGTAATTCGATAGACTCGATTACACGCGAGCACGCGATTCTGAAAAGTGTGTTCGAGACGTACATATACTAGAGAACAGCTCTCCGTTATCCGTTAATTCGTAGAACGAATAACCACGTGTTTTATTTGCCGTTAATAATCTGCCTAGAGAATACTACGTAGAATATTACGAATACATTGTGAATGTATTATGTATACGTATAGGTATGAAGATAAGCTTTGAAAGATAAAATAAATTTCTCTAGACTCAGTTGTTTAAACATCGAACAATACTAAGTAGGCGTTACTATAGGTATGAAGTAGGAATAAGTAGAATGAAAAAATAAATAACTATGAAAATGAGGTTTATATGATCGCGTTTGAAACGCGCACTTTTTACAGTAACACGCGTAATTAATCAAGTCATAGTTTTAATTATTCTTATTTGGCTTGGAATTAATCGAGTCATAGTCTTAGTTATTCTTATTTCGATTGGAGTTATCTAGGTCTCAGATAGATTCCTTCGGACATTTACCGCAGAATCTTTTCATAAATGCGTTGTGTGTATTATGCGAAATTTAGCTAGCGCTATAACGAGACACGACCATCGTAATTATAATAGCAATATTTGAAACCATTCCAAAAATGTATATCCGAAGAAGTTGCAAGACATTTATCGTAAACATACACTTAATGAAAATTTACTACACGTTAGTACGAATAGTAGTCTTAAACACGCAATTAACGCTAGAAACGGACTCACTGGATATTATGATATCATTAACATAGTCAGTAATTGACTCTTCAAATACTTTGATGATCCTCGCGAACTGTATAATTTCAACATGTTGTAACTTCTATATATACTTTTTTAGGTCCATTTAAAATCCATTTAAAATTTTGCCAATATAAACGAGCCGTGTCTCGTCATTGTGCTAATGAGTTTTTAAAAAGTTTTCTATACCATAAAAAGTTTCTAGGAGTGTTCGAACACTTTCGTGTGCCATTATACGTGTATATACCAATACGCGAGTATATTTGAAAGCTAGAAAATCCATTTGTCTAGAAACGATGTTTCGGGTAACGAGGATCGCAGACAGGTACCAGAACTATTATTAGAGAACGAAAATGAACCTCGTAACAGCGTACAGGCTAAAAAGGATCCGACCCACACGTACGTACGTTTTTTTAAAGTTCGCGTGCCACGCGAAACGATTCGCGTGAAACAATAATACGCGTCGGGTAAATGGCATACGTGTAAAAGGGAACAGTGAAATGGTAAATGAAACGAGGAAGGAATTCGAGGACGGACGAATACTTTACGTTATAACGCGATTACTTCGGTGAAACGGTATCGCTCTTTCTTCTTCTCAATCTTCGTTCGCTCTAGATACAAGATTGTAGAAGCTAGCTTTACATCCAGTGATTCGAGTAATTGCAACAATTGCTTTAAAAATTTACCCCTATTAGTGTCTCTAATTTTGTGGTAAGTTCCGTAGATTCCCTATTAAATCTAATACACAGTACATAGTCCGATGTACGATCAATTTTAACTGTATCTTTTTAACGAATGACCTCCACTTTGTGTCATAATAAAAAGTACGCTTAATAAATTTTTTACGGGAATCGATATATACATATAGTACGAACCATTTTAATATCGATAAAAAAATGAATTTTTGAAATCGCAGGGGTTTACATAAAGTTCTATGAAAATTTCGGTCTCATAAGCTTTCGTTCATGATGACACGATGCTACAAAATACAATAGGAGCTTTCCTGATAAAAGACACTAGCTAGACTCGAAGAGATACGAAAGTCTAATCGTTATAAATAAAATAAGATAATCTAGCTCGTTCTTCGCATATTATTCAATTCCAATCGTACTAATATCCGTGTCAACATCAATTACATCTCAAGTACCACCATCTGACATCTACGAATCCAACAGAGGCTGCACGTGTTTCAAACCGCAAGTTTCATCCTGAAACAGATGATTAAGTTGCTTGCGTGGCACGAGACACATCGTGCACATGGTAGAACGACAGACAGACGTTATTAGGGCATGTCTATCGCTTATCCTGGCGAGTAAAGTGTCTTTGGACGTCCGAATTGACGAGTTTCGTGCGGCCAAAAGTTTCACGGACTCGTCGCGATATCAAGCTGGGATCGGCGTATATAAAGGGACCTGGAATTCGGCACGAATCCCAATTGATATTCGATTGCTTGGTGTGCCGGCTGTGCCAGTGTGCAGCGGGTGACAATCGTCACAAGTTTCCTTTCACCCTTCGGTTATTTAACACTAGAACTACCAAAGCGGACAAAATGACAATTTATAATCCTGCATATAAATAGTCTTTATAGAAATAAGTTTTCATTCCATCGTTTCAAAATCATTCCTATAGAAATATTTTCTTATCGTTGAAGTTCTTATCGAAATTTTAGACACAGCTTCGCGAACGAGGATTTCTGGAGGCTTTGAACGTTTTTTGGTGAAGTGCGAACTACACAAAGTGCAAACTAGATGCATCAACTAAGTCTTTGCATGTTGAGCAGTGTAACAGTGCTAGCAGAAATCGTAAAATAAGATTAAACGCCTGTAGAAAGTTCTACAAGTACCAAAACTGTAACGTCGACCTTTTTGGCCTTTTGAATAGTATAATTCTCTTTTTATCTTGGGCTCAAGCTCCATGTGTTTAGTAATATGAATAGCGAATAGAATATTATTGAATAAAATTATCTCGTAATCATCCTCCTGCAAGAATATTTCTTCGTACTTTTCGTTTCGATTTCCTTGGTACAAACTTCGTGCTTTAGTCATTGGTAGTTCGAGTGTTAAATGTTTCATTTTCGAAAATCTTTCGCTGTTTTCGAATTTAATCCCCCATTTTATCGTTAGAATAAATTTGTTTGCTATATTATGTAGATTTTTTTTATCGTATACTTGATAAATGATTCCAGCCTGTTCGTTGATGTGTGAGATTGAAGTTTAAGAAATATGTTGCTGTCTGTTAGGACAGCCAGGTGTGCGGCTCTGATGGGAGAGCCTGACGAACTGTATCCAGGTGGTGAACTCGAAAGATTATTGTGGATGAAGCAAGAAGGATCGACGAAGATGATGTTTTGAGTATTTTCTGTTACAGAGAAGATCATTTATCCGAGGAGCACTAGGACGCTGGTCAAGACTGCTGTAATTGGAGGAAAACCTATCGAAGAGAAGACTTGCATGGTAATTCGTTAAATGAAATCCGAATTAAAATAGAAGGCAATTTTTTTAGATACTTCTCGGTGATAGATCGTTCTTTATTAATTTATTTTTATCGAGTGTATTCATTTTGTTAGTGTTATTAGTCTTATTAATTTTAAAGAGTAATACGTGCATCTAAAAGCTTGAAACTTTGTTAGAAATTTAAGTATTCGAAAGGTTTCTCGCTCCTTTGTACGTATATGTGTAATTTTTAGCAGTATAGTTTTGACAGAAAATTTTTCAGTCGTTTTCTCATTTTTAATGTCTGTCTTTCTTCTACGTTTTTTACTATAGGCTCTGAGAACGTTGGTTTTCGGAAGTTGTGCCAGTCCACCGAGACCGGAATGGGCAAGAACCGGATTCACCCTACGACCTTACGGACAAAGCTTGGCATTTGGATTACGAGCACCGAGAAACACGACTAGGGGTCTCGTAACTGCTGTACAGGCTACAATGCTCAAGCATTTCCTGTTTAAATGTAATAGGCAAGACACTCATGCTAATTCAGAAAGGTAATATCTGTTCAACGTGTAGTACACCAAAATTCCACTTCTAGGACCATTATATTCTCTATACATTTAGACATCTTTGACATTTGCATTCTTTAAATTGCATTTTACGCGTTAATATAATAAACGCATAAGAATCCGCAGTCTATTCATCGGTTATCTGTAATTAATCATTTTCAAATTTCTGACCGAAGGATATTTTAAATAATTTTATTTCTGTACAAATTAGCATGCTGAAGCCGTCGTACGATAGACAGATCGATGTCTTGACATTGACGATAGCAGAGATCATTTGGCGTTGCGCCGGTGGATTCGCCGTGCAAAGTACTGGTTATTCGCCAAATCAGAGTGTCACGGGAAACGCAAATGCGCCCAGGGCCGTGGTAGCTTTGCCGCAAGAAACGCCCTATGTGCAACATAGCGTGCAATACTTCCAGGATGGTCTCACGGAGACTGTACGTGAATAGATAAAGAATAGAAAATGGAAATTTTTTCCTGTAATTGAATCATAATGAATGTCAGCGTAGTGGCTAATTACGTTATTAACAACTACGCTTATATACGTTACGTTAATATGTATTATATTATTAGAATGCGTTAATAACGTCGCATTAGCGGGTCATTGGTTTCTCGATAAAGTTGTAGTTTCCGTTGGATTATTGGCACTGTTCCAAACAATGGCTTTATCTTCTTCCACGAATTCATAAGACAGTTCGTATATCTTGAAACTTTTCATTTGTAGCTGCACCTGTTCGAGTTTGATTCTTTGGGGGACTTGGAAATATTTATTAAAAGATATTTATATTTGGTAAGCTTAGGTAAATACTCTGTTAATAACGTGTCAAGAATTTGTATAATTAAAATGTTTTGTGTAACATTACTCTAGTTTCAAGACGAGGGTGGCCCTGGTGCTAAATTATTATTGTACAGCGCTGTGCTTTCCAGAGGACTTTCCAAGTAAACTTTTATACATCTATATACATTACATTATACATCTATGTATATATTTGTTCTGTACTATTGTATACTTTAATAAGTTCACGTAATAAGCGTCATAATGGGAATGTTTGTTTAAAAAGATTGCCAACTTGTTTAACTTTTGAGTATACATAATAATTTCTTTATTCGCAGACTTCCCACTTTTTAATTCGTATAATGTTTCATAAAAATAAATTATACCACGGCTGTCAATCCAATCGGAGTTGATTTGTACCTTGTCGATCAAATTTGATTGACAATTCGATTGAATTTTACAATTACAAAAGCTATGTTTAAGAAACGATCTACTTTTACCCGTACAGGGTACAAGCCGATCTAGAAGATCCAAAAGGCTCGATACTAAGCGGTTGTCCAGAGGAAGGTCCCATAAGCGTTGTAATTCTATCATTAACTGGTCGTGCTTCGCCTCATCTGCATAATGGAGTGATACACGTTGGGGATGAAAATACATACGTGAGTAGTTTTCCTTTGTTCGCCTTTCCCAAGCTTCATTTTGACATTCTTGTGTAAATGTCAAGGCTGTACCACAATGGGGTGTCCTTGTGAGAAGCGAAGTAGGATTTCTGGTGCACGAGGGTGATGGACAATTGAACAAACAACCAGGTTCTCGTTTGAAAACCCCGAATTTGCCGATTTGGGTTACTCTGTGTCATGGCCACCACGGTGTCTTGTTCAATACCAACAGGGAATTACTTAGAAATTATCACGCTGAACGACGGTATGCTATTTCTTCTTTTTTACTCGAAACATTTATCTAATAATTATCTATGATAATTAATAGAAAGAACAATATTCTATCGTAGAAAGAAATATATTTTTATACAAATTTATATTTCTGTGAAAATGTATATTTCGTGAATTGAAGAAACGTAATTTGAATAGAGATTTGTTTCACCCTTTAAGTGTTACAATAAAAATTTATTTTACAAACTTTATATATTTTTACATACTATGTACATTCCTTTACGTATTTACTGTATGTATTTACAGATTTAAATTTCTCACAAATGTAGAAAATCTGCAGCCAATTGATCGCATTATATTCTTCGTTAAGTAATTTCTTTATTTACTTGTGCAAGTTTCGAGATTCAATACTTCACATGTGGCGGCAGCCACGCCATTTTGACCGTGGACACCAGGTCGAATTCCGGAAATGATTCAGAGTTCGAGGGCCCAAGCAAAGAATGCATGGACATCGCTGCAACACCCTTGGAGAAACTCATTCGTTCCAAGTGAATAATTACTGCACTTTTTACTCATTTCTGAATACTTCTCGTTACACAGTGACTCGCAGAAATGTTTGAACATTTATCGTAGAAGATTGTTGTGAATATTATATGTAATGGTTTAGACTTTATCAATGTAATCATGATATCGTACGTCATACAAAATTTGTTGCATAACACACGTAATATATCCAGGAAAAGTTTCTATACACGTTCAAACGTTTTATCTTTTTTCAGATGGCAAGATGCTTGTATACAGTGGAATGGAACACCCTTAATGTGAATGCATCGATATGCGTCTCTATAAATTTAGTTGAAAAATTAATATAACATTCTAGGCTCATTGTTTAGATCGTAGCAGATTATATACGTTATAGTTATGTTTGTAAAAATTTCTGTGCTTCGAGAAAAAAGATTATTTCCATCGATCTTCTACTTTTTACTTTTACTTCGGGCAAGAAGATCCGCTTAAGATATTACTCAAAAATTTCATGAAACAGATATCGACGTTTCGTGCATTCATCGAACGCTCCGCAACACGCGATCGCGTGAAGCTCAACGCCTTCTCAATCACCTCGCGATAAATTCCTCTCTATAAAATCTTGCATACAACCAACTTTATCCTCTAACCAACTACTCTACTTTTACCTAATAAATATTTTTCCATTCACTAAAATTCCATCATCCACGTCCGCATATAGAATCCAGCGAATATGTAAATTCTTACATACAACCAACTTCATCTTGTAATCGGTTAAGTATACGTATATTAATTCTCTACTTTACATATTCTACTTTTACGTAACTTAAATCTTTCTCCATTCGCTAAAAGTCTACCATCTACTTACATACGTACATCAAGTATAGAGAGACCAATGAATTTTCTCAACTCTGATAACATTTAAAACGTCCATCCCTTCTTCATCCCTTTCATCATCAACCCCGTTCACAATAATATCCATGAGGCACACACACTGAAACCAAACGAGATACAATTATCCCCTCCCTAGAAACGTTCAACAGTACAATTAAAGGTACATATACTGTACAGAAATGGCAGAACAATGGGCCGTGCCCCATAAACAGTCACCGTTCGAATCGTTCCATCGTTTTCCCAGACACAAAATTTTCGGCTTTCACGAGACCAGAGGGAGAAAAGGGAAGGAGCAGTTGCATGTGCAATGGCAGACACGTAGTCGTCCAATTTCCTGCCAACGAAAGTAAACACCTGTTCGAAGCAGGGCCAGGAAGGCGCTCGGTTGGTCGTCGATTCCCCCTTCCTAACAATGGAGAACCGACTTCCCGAGTGCCGGTCTACCGCGTCTCTTTGCTCGTTCATGTTTCGTAGTAGCGAGTTCTGCCGGTCGAAAGCGGACAGGTGCTAGTTTTAAAGCATCCTCTGTTGCTATTCAAATTACTATTCAAAAAATCTATAGTACATGTACGAAAATTAATATTGAAACAAATATTCAAAGAATCTACGATATATCTGCGAAAATAAATATCGAACGCAGCAGAGGCCAATTTACGGGCTCTTTAAACGTGAAAATCGAAGGAACAGGGTGAAAGAACTCGGAGATTATTGCTTTGATATTTACTGGCGGGTATTTGTCCGCGGTGTATTTTTGGAAAATTTACACGTGACATGTAGTTGAAATTTTTTTTTAATTCGCGTGTAACGTAAGCCATAACAATTGTTTGAAGAACACGACACGACGCCGACGGTGTTTTCCTCGCGATGTTACCGAGAAGCTTTAGTCTGTGATGAAATGATCGCAAGAGGGGTTGGAAATATCATTTTTAAAAACGTTATGTTGACTACAGTGAATTGTTAGTGAGC
The DNA here is from genome assembly GCA_014737395.1 of Bombus waltoni. NCBI lineage: Eukaryota > Metazoa > Arthropoda > Insecta > Hymenoptera > Apidae > Bombus > Bombus waltoni. The sequence goes on along the minus strand of JACXII010000011.1, from coordinate 3,261,834 downwards.
AACGATGATTATTTGAGAGGAATGCTCGCTGCCGATCGTTGATACGCGAAACAAGCGAGACGGAACTGGAGGTTTGAGTGGTAGAGAGTGAAATAGTGCCACTGCTGATTCTGATCGTCTAGTAGGATTCTTGTGGTAAGTGGTTGGATCTTGTGCAGAGGGTGTGGATGATGAAGCAGCTCGAAAGTTAGACTAATTGCTCGATTGTTTCCAATACAAAGCGCTAATTATACGGGTCAACAATACCTGTTCGGTTCGTGCATATGAAATGTTACTTATACGTATACTTTTATGATCGATCTTTTTAACGTTAAATGCACGTAATTTACAGAACGTTTCTTTTTCGGTTGATAACCAAGGACAGGATAAAGTTCAATGCATAGCATTGACCCGCGAAATTCAAATTATCCCCTTAATTAAAATATCGTGTTGAAAGCTTTTTCATCTTTCAAGTTATACTGAAATATTTGAAATTCCCCGTGTCTTTGTCTTTCAAACAAAGTTACATCGTACAGCATGTGCTAAATGACGACTAAACATTTTGAATTGGACGAAGGGGGAAAAAAAGCGGCATAAAGGGAATAATATCCTTCTAAATAGTAGATAAGCTATTTTAATGAAATAAAGCAGAACAGATAATGGATAAGTTGGAAAAAAATGGTATTTTATACGCACAATCGAATAACCTAAACAAGACGAAATATTTCTCCTATTTAAATTCACCCCGATATATTACGCCTCGTCGTTCCGTCAAAATTCGAATGCTGCTTAATTATAGATTGATGTTCCACTTGTTCTTCTTATCCAAAAAATAGATACGTTTCCGTACTTTCGATCGTGAAAGTGGCCGTGTCAAGAGTGCATACTTAGAAGCACAGACAGAACAACAGTATAGTGATTCATCGAGCTGTTTCTTGAGCTAACGGCTAGCATCGAATCGGTGGCATCGCGGATCGTGAACAGGAGGGAGGACTTTACGCCGGTTGCCCATGGCAGTGCGTTTCAGGTTACGGTCGGTGAATTTGAGGAGTACCGTGGCCCACATAACCGTCGTATCCGGCTTGTGTATGCCGTATAAATCATTTGGCCCTACCGCGGATCCATTTTTCCTTCGATTTCAAGGATTATTTCCGCTTACTCTTCCGAAGAATTGCTTTTACCGCTTTGTTCCAACCGATAGAAAACGTAATTGCCGGCTTAAGCGGAGAATACGTCGATTACCTCGACTCGCCACGATGACCATAATTCTCTTAACCAATGGATTTCAATTTCTTGAAGGTTCTGATCGATGATTCTGGAATTACCGATTGCAAAGAATCTTAAAATATCATGAATGAATTATTGGTAAACATTTCGTAGGTAACTTAGTTTTCAAAGATAAACTTTTAGATAGGTGGACAAATTGTTTAGACCGCGTTTCGTACGAATTAATTATCTCTTCGTTTGATCGTTACCCGTTATGGATGACTAGAATTTTTCCCAGTAATCGATTTCCATTGGATTTGAGTGTTTTGATTATGTGATTCTGAAATTGAACGGTCGAGTGAAAACGTTAAAATCAATCTCTAGACAGATTGACAATTTGATAGATCGTGTCAATACTTAGCTTCTTGTTTTATCATCGTCCATTACTGATGACTAGAACCTTTTCCAAGCGATGCATTCCAATTCTTTAAACTGATCGATGATCCTGGAACTACTTGTGGAAAAGAATATAAAAATAAATTGTTCTTACAGATCACGTTTGTTACAAGATATTTAGCTTCCTGTTTAATTGTTATTCGTGCTTCGAAATAGTTCCCTATAAAGAGACTGCACCGAAATAAGGCGAGGAAAAAAAAATGTCGAATCGAGGAAGCGGTAATCGCGATTCTCAAGCTGCCGTGAACTTTTTGCAATCACGAGCCTACTTTTACCTCCGCGATTCGATTCACTTTGCCCTTCTTTGGTTTCGAACACGCAGGATCGACAAACTATCGCTCTCGCCACCCCCACTCGCGATGCTAATGTCGTTCCACGTATCTAGGTTTCACGTAATAAAGCAGTTTCTTCGCATGCTTTCTAACCACGCGTTATGTTCTCCAGTTGCGAATGCACATGATCGTTTCTTCTTTTATTTCTTTTTTCTTTTTGTCTTTTCGATCCGCCACTCCGTGGATCTAACATCGATCAGACAAATGTTTGCGCTCGTTTTTCGTTTGTAGGAGATCGTTCATAGTCACGCTACTTACGCGAAGCGAATCTTGAATAACGTTAGAACTATCGATGACTGAGATATGAAATTCGTGCCAAAGAAAATCAATAAATATGAAAAAACGAAAATATTTCACCATATCTATTTTATCAAGAATTATTCGAATCCTCCAAAATGCACCGTTTGTAGAGCTACGCCTGAAGTACGCTTACAAAACTTACATCGAAGTAGAATTCTTCGTATGAAAATAATTTCCACGAAGAGTCTTCACATCTGATGATAAAATTATAAACAGCTGCAAGCTAGATTAGTAGAAATAATTAAATACAACTATATATTGTAAAGATTGTATATAATTATATCGAATCGCTACGACTGACTACGAACGACAGTTACCTTTTTCGCTAAGCTTCTCATAATGCGTACTTGTGTCTCATATGAGTAGCTAAACGCTGCCATAAATGAATGATTACAAATGACTATAATTAGAAACAATTATGACTAATTCTAGTATAAGTAACTGCATATGATTCTAATTGTGATTAACTACAAATGGTTACAAGTAACTGTAAACGGTCATGGTTAGTTAAAAGCAAATACGAATGTGTAAACAACAATTGTCATAAGTGACCACCATCACATCGACTATGTCACGTTAACGACTCTAAATTGCTGTAAGTGGCCTCGAGTAGCTGTATGACAAAGTGGTTATCGCTAGAGACGGGTCTAAATCTGGATTTTAGACACGTGAAATTGGAATCTGAAACATTGTGAGATCTCGGAGTTCTCGAAGCTTTCGAAAGTCGACATGCTTTTCTTCTTTTTTCTCTAAGGAGTATCTATTTTGTCAGCAATCACAATTTCGACAAACGCTTTTCACAAAATCACATTATTTTTTCTCGATATAAACGCTTAGAAGAGATCGGTGGAATCGTGCCGATTGAAACGAATCTAAAGACTAAATATAAACTCCATTGGATTGTCATTGCTTAAATAGAAATAAATTCATCTTCGTCGCGATAGACATTTCGCGTTCCAATGTTTTCCGAAATTTCGAGGTTTCGAGGTTTCGGGGTTTCGAGGTTTCGAGTGATCCATCTCCAGTTACTACCATTACATTTCCACATTTACAATATCATGATTCACTCAAGTAGCAAATTTTGAATACGGTCTTCGATTCCAAGGTACGCTGTCTAACTTTCAAGCTGTTTGTACACTTATTTGCAATGCGCAACTCGTAATCATAAATTTTGCATCAATTTGCAGATGCATCGGCCGTTGCCTGGATCGGTGAAGGATGTCCTTGGATCGCCATGAAACACAACATTCTGAAGATCCTGCCTATCCTCTTTTGCACGTTGCATTTACACACCGGACAATGTGGGTCTTCTTTTGACTTTTCTCACGCCACCTGCTTTCGCCCCTTTCGTCCCTTCTGTTCCACAATTCGTCCGCTGTCTGCCTTCTTCCTCTTACCATTTTGGTCGCGACCTTAATCGCGTCCGCACCGTCTTCCGTTTCATCACACGGTTGATCGCGTGCGAACGCGGAGGAATTGCGGTTGCAAAAGGAAACTGGACTGTTTAAATTCGACGTATACGAATGTTCTCGGTTTTAGTCGATATTTCTACGACTTTACAATGATCACACTGCCCGATTCGATAGATTTATATTTCTTAAATTCAATGCGGATGAACGAGTATTGTAGCGCGAGCATTCCTCGTGCGTTTCAACGGTACGATAAAATTCCATTTGTTTGAATTCCGCTTCAAATTAAGTGAGATTTTTATTATCATGAGATTGAATATGTATACGTACGTACGGATTCTTTATAGCTTAATATCCTAATGATTTATCAAGTTTTTATTTCTTCCTCTGCTGTCTTATTACGTGAACGAGTCTGTATGTAAACAATTTTTTATTTTATGATAATTAATACTTTATATAGTAATACTACTACCGCAATTAATACTTTCACTAACTTTTCTACTTATGTGACAAATATTTTCCTCGCATTGCATTACATCATTCGAAATACAAGCCTCTCGAATCACATAACGTCACCCGCGAGAAATGATAACAATATCGCGTTGCTTGTCCACGTCGTGCCTCGTATTTCTAATGACGAAATCCAAGCGAATGTAGAATTTCTACATCGAAAATAAAAATTTAGCCAAGCCAACGAGGAAATCCACACGAACGTACGATTCGTCTATCGCAAGTAGAAATTTGTCCAATCAAAAAATGTCACTAGTGCGAGGACGTAACGACGCGTTACATCGTTTGTCCTCGACAAGCCTGTTCGTTTCCCTTCGACGATTCTCGCGACATGTCCAACCATGGATAAGGATCGAATAACTTAGAAAGCCGCTGCATTACGACAATCGAGATATCCTAGTTTTAATGTCTCCGTTTCCCTTCCTCGATGGACATTCGTAGAAATTGCCGGCCATTTTACGCGCATGGTAATTAGGCCGTAATAAAAGAGAACCAGCGATACTTTCGAAACTCCGTTTCGTTGCGCTCTTAACTTTATAATTCGATTCGTCTTTGTCGAGCGGAATAACCAGATTCAATTAAAACTTGAAAATCAGCAATAGGTAACCGAAGAGCATTCGTTGGAATGGTAACCATAGGAACACGTTTAATTAATTTTTTCGTAGGAACTGCCGTTTATTTGTACCACGACTGAACCTTATCTTGTACAATTGCGTACAATTAACGATAATATACGTGAGTTTTTCCTAGTTACAACCGTGTACAAGTTTACAGTATGTTCTTACAATCAGTGGCTTGTAGAGAAGGTTGATACGTTCCATCGTAGAATCATTGTCTCTCATTTACATGACAATTCGTTGTTATCTCGACAGCCAGGAAGTTTGTCGAGACAACGCTTAAACGAGCGTTTATTTTTTCCCCTCGCATAATCGTGCGAACTCGCTTACTTTCCTGCTTTTCTTGTCCACCGCGTAATAGAACTATGAACAGTCGCAATAAAGTAATTCGTTCCGATTTACTAGTTCGACCGTCGATGCGTGTCGGTAATGATGTCGAAGGAATTGATTTCTAATTTACCACAGGAAAGTTATTTGCCATTGATCGTTTACGTAGGTATACAGCGAGGAACAGAAATATCGGAATTATTAAAAAGAAATTATTGGATTTTAATTATTGGAATAATTGTAATAGGAAATATTTCTTTCTTCCCTAACACTGATTTTTTCTTTTACAAGATACAAAATTAACTTTTGTATAAATTTTGTTAAACTTTTTGTATTACGACAAACAATTTCGTAAATCCTTAACTTTGAACGCAATGTTTTTAAACCATAAAAATCCTATATACTCCCTCCATCGTGTCAGAAGCAATACCGTGATTTTCTTCTGGAAAAGTCTCTGACTGAAAAGGGAAAAAGATTACGAAAGGCAACGCCGGAACGTTGCATCGTCGCCGATACGCCGTGAGCTGGCAGCAGGCGGAACTCCGCTCCAAGGGAGCGCACACGTCCAATTCCTCGTGCACGCGCTCCTGTTAAATGACTTCTATATACATATATTTTTCGTAGCACTCACATATTTCCACTTATTACTATGTATTAATTCGGCTTTTTATCCGTGCAAACCTTTTACAAACGTGGACGGCCACATGTACCAAATGTATAGACGATAGCAAGCTGACCATCGAAATGTAAGTTTCTACTATGACATGTTACGGTGCTTTGATCGAGAACAAAACAATGTGCAGTTCATTGATATTCGAATGTTGATGGCTAGAATAAAGCAGAACTTACAACATGTTGAGTCTAGTAAATCGAACATCGTAAGATTTTTATAGAGTCAAGGTGGATCGTATCATCTTGTATAAGAGGAACATCATACCTTTTCCGTTCCCTTTTAGAGGATTCATTTAAGAGATCTAGTTATCGATTGGTTGTGTGATTATTTCGGAAAATAGAAAAGCATCACGCATAATACAGAAAAGTAACGGATAACAGGGGCTTTGATGCACGACGAATTAGAGGCAATGATCGCTTTACACTGACCGTCTCGATCTTATTACGAACGGTTATCTTGATCGTTTTTTACTTTTCAAATGGCCACCATAGAAATTCTTCTTTTCCTTTTACTAAAGCGAGGAAATTAAATCGTTCTGTTCCAACCAGAGAACTTCTTTGCGTTTAATTACGAAAACAGTTAGAGTTAACTAAGGATTAAACGTTTCATTTATAAATACTCTGTAATTTAAATATCTGTGAAACAAGCATTCTTCCAATTTTTTTGTTTATAATTACTCTTTTAATAAACTAATTACTCAAATGTAATTTCTAGATACCCTACAATTTAAATATTTATACAATGAATGTCCTTATATAATCTTTCCTACAATCTTTTTAAATTTAAATTTTTTACCTTTATAACTATCTTTTTAATAAATTACGACGACGAAAAATCTATCGGTAGGAAGACCAGCGGTAAACCGCTCCTTTAAAAAACCCGGAAACCCGAAAACCACACAATACCCGTATTGGATCAAAGAAACATGATCGTTCTTCGTTCGAAGCAACTAAAGAAATGCATATTAACTCTCAAGTACGACCTGACCCCAGCTGTTGCTATATTTTACATATCACTTCCGCTTTGTAAGAATTTTTCTCTTCCTGTTACTATCTTCCAACGTATCGCATATTATTAAAATTCAATATATAATTAATATAAAAGTTTGATATATCGTGAAAGCAGACACGTACATAATTTACAACATTTGATACTTTCAAGAAAATTTACATATACAAAAATTCGTAAATAATCGAATTACTTTAATATGTAATTAATATGTGTATGTGTACGCGGATTCATAATTCACTCTAAAAATTCTATCCTTTTGTCTGCTTAAATTAAATTTAATATCCATGCAAATTTCTGATTCATTTTCCTTACGATGATCCAATACAATTAATCGAATTAACATGGTATTTATTTAAATATAGTGATCCGTGATGCGAGATGCTTTCTGGAGAATGGTGCCACCGCTGCGCATCTCTTCGTCAGCGAAGATTTGCCGGTCGGTGACACCGTGGGCGTGCTCGGGGTGCTGGGTGATCCTGGGCCACAGGGTGACATCGAACTCAGACTCCAGGAACACGATAGTCCAGTAACTTTCTCAGCGTATTCGAAGAATCTAACTCTTATCAGACCATTAGATAAAGAAGGCATCGATGGACCTGCCAGCGTTTACGTGAACGTAATTTGCGAACGGAAACATACATTAGATCCTGTAGGTTTAACATATCCTCTTTACTCTACATACAAATTAACATCTTAAAGAATGTAGTTGTTCTAATTACTCGTATTTGTTGCAGGGTTTCGTGATACCAGTCAATATTCGCGTGACTGATGCCAATGATAATGCACCTCAATTTGTAAATGCGCCTTACGTTCTAAATATCTCTGAGGTGAGAAATTAGATATGTTTGACAGACAGAAATTTTCTTATTTTCTTTATAGCTTAATATCCTTTATGACAATTCGACGTAATTCATAATTTATTTTATATATATATATTTTTTTTTTATTTGTTAACGACAATTTTTGATACTTAGGTCACGGTAGTTGGCACGAGGGTTCTTCAAGGTGTGAGAGCCGTGGATGCTGACCAACCAGGGCCATTTTCCACTGTACAGTATGCCGTTTTGCCTGGACCGCATTCGGTAACTTTTTTAATTCCCTTCTATCATATTCTTTTCTTTTATATAGAAGAAATTTTAACGAACTTTTGTAGGATTACTTCGTGTTCGTGAATGCTTTAGAAGGCACCCTAGTTCTAAGGAAACCGCTAGATTATGAAACTCTTGCCAATTTTTCCGTCGATATCCGTGCACAGGTAAGTAACGATTCCTTAAATGTAAACATTAATTCTCCAAAAACTCTGTTAATGCGCAGAAATTTTTTTTTACTCACAGGACCAGGGTAACCCGCCCAAATCATCGACTACAACCCTCTATGTTAATGTTATCGACGCGGATGACCAAAATCCTGCCTTCCAAAATGACCAATACAAAATTCTCATCCCTCGAAATATTAAAACGGTATAATCGAACATCTTTTAACAACTCGATGTTACGTATACGCAATATTGTACCTTTCCACTGAGTTGTTGCATTCTAAAATTAAAAAAAATTGCATTCTAAATTAAAAGAAGTAAAGATAAGATGGAAAGTAAGCGATTCAAAATAACATGAAATAGCACATGATTCATTCTTTTAGAGAAGGGTACTGAAAGTAGAACCAGCGCCAATAAAAGCGGTAGATCAAGATGTAGGAATTAATGCTCCGGTTCAGTATACGATTCAAGGAGGAATTCTACCGTTCCTCACACTGAATCCGGAAACAGCTGAAGTCGCCATAACACGACCATTATATGAGCATGAACTTTTGTCACCAGCAACTATCGTGGCGAAGGCAAGCATTGTGACAGTAGAAATTAATTAATAAAATATTAGAAATGTCTGCCATATACGTAAATCTATTACTAATTACTCGTTGGTTTTATTTATTGATACGTAGTAATTTCTTATTCATCTTCTCGATAATTACAGGCTACACAGATAGACAATCCAGATAAATATGCTCTTTCCACTATAGTCGTTTCTCGGGAGGCAGATTGGAACGTGGAACCCACTGCTGGTAGGCGATTTCTTAATCTATTCTTAAGATTTCAAGCTCTGATCGCGAACAGATCTAGAATCGCGTAATAATAAGAAAATAAAACGATTAATTGGAAATAATATGAATTAGGTGGGAGATTACCAGTGAGATTCATACGAAAGGATCATCAAACTAGCATTCCAGAAAATACCCCTCCAGGAAGCGTTTTATTAACGACAGGAGTGAACAAAGTAGATTCAGTAAGTCAGAATCAGACAAGAGGATTTATTATACCTGTTACGCAAATGTAAATCATTTATCTGCTTTTAGAATTTAAGATTCTGGCTTGTGGGAGCGATCGAAGATCTGGAGAGGTTTTCCATCACCAATTCCGGTGAACTGATTTTAAAGGGCACTCTCGATTACGAGAGGAGGGTTCAACATAGTTTTTTGGTTCGTGTCACTGACGGCCATCATGTACGTTTTCAACAATCTAATCGTTAAAATAAAACTCGACTTTTAATATTGGAATATTTGTCGTTCTAAATAAATATACGTATACGTCACAATATTTAAATACGATAGCTTCAATTGAGATTGGTAACGAAATATTTATTATTAATTATTTTTAAATTTTATTATTAAATTTATTATTAAATATCAACACTATTTAAATATGATATTACAGAATGACACCTCGCGCGTCAATGTTTCTGTTGAGGATGTAAATGAATGGGAACCCAGGTTTCGTCATCCCAGGTACGAATTTCACGCTGCAACTTTGAGAGAAGGATCCATCGTCGGTGAGTTAACATTCTAACTAATATATATATATATACAATAATAGTAGTTTTTGTTTTCATCAAAAATATATATTTTTTCTTTAATTATATGGTCCTTAGGAAAATTGGAAGCTGCTGATGGTGACAGAGACGACAAAGTTAGTCTATCTCTTAGAGGTCCAGATGCAAGGTATGATAGACATTTATTTTTAAATAAAAAACAAAGCGTATTTCAATTTTACAACAATAATAAATAATGAATGATCATACAGGTCCTTCGAGATACGTGATAATGGTGAATTAATTCTCAGATCGGCAACAACCATTAATGGTACTTTGGCCAGATTAGTGGCTGTGGCCTCTGATTCTGGTCGTCCCCCCAGGTTTGTAGAATAAAATAATTATATTTACAATTTCAGACGATATAATTCGTATAATTACTTGAATTTTTTTCTCTAAAGATCTAGTATGATCCCAGTGATCGTGCATATACCAAATAGTGGCTCCTTGCCAATTGCAGCGAGAGCTGCACCTGCTTGGTTGGGCAGCAGTGTTCTCCTGGTTGCTGTTTTTGGCGCTGTTTTGGGTCTACTTGGTGTTATAATACTTGTTTTAATTTTGTACATATATAAAAAGTAAGTAAAGCTGATCACTTGGAAGATTATCTTATTTCTTTCCTTTAATATTTTCCCCAACCATAACAGGACGTTCTCATAGGACATTCTCTAAAATTTTTATTAAATATTCTCTTCGGCTATTAAGAATTATCGTCCACGTCAACCTATAGAATCTCAAATTAAAGAAAAAAAGCTGTAAACTGATCATTATTTCTACATTTTTATATATAAAAGAAGTTGTATATATCAACGAACAGTATTCTTTAACGATACGCGTGATTCTAGATTTTTAAATCCTTACAACGTGTTGCAGTAAAAGGCCAAAAACCAGTGGTTCAGTAAGTTCAGTAGGAACTGGCTACAGAGAAAAGTCGCCAGTTCCCTCTGCTTTGAACCCGACTCCTCAAGTACTCGGGGCAAATATGCTTCAAGATGCCTTGGAAGTACCTCGAAGAGGAAATCGGATCGAGAACGCGCGCAATATCGATGAAAACGACGAAGAGGCTGATACTGGAGACGACCTAGAGGAAGATGATCATGTTGATCAAGAGATCGTAGATGACAGTAACAATAGTGAATCTCGAGAAGTCAAGAATGATAACAATGACATCGAGAATCCAGTTTTTGCTGCGAGAAACTACAATGCCACTATTAAAAGTAATTCGAAGCAATAAACTAAGAATTACTCGGAATACTATTTTAAGCTCGCTTCATTTTAAAATTCTTATCAATTTCTATTCTCATACAATTATTATTTATTTACGTAAATTAGGTGTAACATCGGCAAGACAACTGCCTCTTTACGCAAGACATAAGGTGGCCCCAGCTCCAAATCCTCCAGGTTTATCAGCAACGTCCAACATCCCCAATATCGGCGGTTTAGTTCAGAACATGAACGACTTAAGTTTAAAAACTAATCTAAATGCTGACTCTTGCAAATCTTCCAATTATTCCGGAGATCTCCCAGATTCTTTGGTACCTGCGTGGCCTGCTTGCTCCGTTTCACAGAGAGTCAAAAAATTATCGTGGGACGATGACGATAGGGTATCGTATCTTTTATTATAATAAACATTTATACATTTCAATGAGTACATTTTACGTAGAACACGATTAGTCCGATTTGTTGTAAGTAAAGATATCAGGAGACGCTAGAACATAGGAGAAGATAACAAAAAATAACTAAATTTCTCTAAGTATAAAATTGTTACGTGTAAAAATATTTTCTCTCTCCTTTTTAGACAGTGGATAGCGTAGAAGTGGCAGCAGAAACAATGTCCAGAAACAGTCAGGTCGGGAACGAACGACTTAATCTCACCGTGTACTTTTAATCACGCGAAAAATCAAAGACTGAGAAATAAAATTGTTTCAATTACTCCATCGTCTGTGAAACGAAAAAATTGCCGATAGACCACTTCGATAAATAATTCCTTTATAAATAGACACTGTTAAAATGCGCTATACAATTGCCAGATACCGAATGAATTCAAATAGAATGTACATACAAAATGTATAGAGAATTATACTATATAGTTGCAGACGAGTTGCATTAAACGATAATGCAAGTACGTTCTTTGCTCGTAGCTGTTTTATTAAAGAAATGCAAACGTTAACAGATTTTCTGATGTTCTAATGATTCTCATACCTTTAATTTACATTTAACTCGACTAAGAAAAACACAGAAAATTTTCTAAATAAATTAAACTTAGCAGAGGAAAATTTTTCTCTACGAAAGACGTTCGAATAACGGAGGCCAGGTTAAGAAAAGAACAAAGTTCCGTTTCACGCGGAAAACCGTGTCAGTAGGACGATCTTTAAGAAATCCCGCGTTCCTCGCGATTCTGCCTAAAAACTATGTAAAAAGCAACGAAAAAAAATCTCGAAACTGAATCATGCTTCAAAATCCTCAGTTTATATTTAATATCTAACATTTTTTTTTTTTTAAATATATTATCTAGCAGTTTTTCAAAGTCCTCGAAAATTTTCGTTTCATTTTTCATTGCATAATTCCTTATCAACCGTAGGTATTTCTAACGATTACGAAATTCGATATAATTTACAAAAAGCTAATTAATTTTCATCCGCAAGACGAAATTCAATTGAGATAATTAGTGGATAATTACAACTTGATTGAAATAAGAAGTAAATGAATAAGAAGAAGGAAGATTTGAGGAAGAGGTCATCGCAAAAATACGAGGACACAATCGAATCAAACGAAGAAAGTGACTCATTTTTCCAAAGAGGAGAGAGAAAGTGTCCCGCGGAAGAGTGCACGAGCCTCGGCTCTCGATAGTTTTACGTGACTTCTGAACAGAAACGGATCGAACAGGTGAACAGCATTTAGGAGAAAACAAGAGTGGCATGATATAACTAAGAGGTCGTTTTCATTTTATGGATATTACGTAAGTGAATTTTCTTTACTTGTATTTTTTCTAGTATATACAATATATTATCTTTTAATATATATTTTCTATATACGTGTAACGGATGTAAGTATGCATTAAAAATTGATAATTCTATTAGTTAATGATTAAACTGCGAATGTTTACGCACTTTTGGGAAATTACTTAAAGATGTAAAAATCTACACGATGAATGTAATATATAAAAATAAATAAAATATCCAATGAGAAAAATACTTGATATATATATATAATATTATATGTATAATTTAATATTAGTATTAATATTAAATATAATATTTAAGAGGTCAAATAAATTTTTATTTCGGCTCTATTTCTTTAATTATGTTCATAAAAATATAAAATTGAGTAAATATCCGCAAGCTATTAATAATAATTCATTTAAGAAAATAATCGTTCGCACCATCATAATTTATATAGAATATTTATAGAATATATAAATACGATTTTCTATTTAATTGTAAGCGATTAAAAATTAATTAATATACATCAAGCAAGAATGTCACAAAAACGATTTGCATGACACAGTCGATCCTCACGGCTACTTAAACTTTCTTAAAGAAAGTTGAAGATAGCCTTTACAGTCAAAATAAAAACGTCAATCCGTATTTCCGTATCCATATTTTTCTTAATTCGTTCCCTACTTTCAGGTTTATCATGAAGCATAAAGTGTCTCTTAGTCTGTTTCCCATCATAATTTTCCAATTATGCCTCGGTATAGAAATTCCAGGTATGTGAAAAGAATTAAATTTATATAGATGAAAAAATATCCTAACAAAATTATTCGCGTATTTTTAGACGATCTGTACTCAGTATCTGCTCTAAAATCATTAAATGTTTCGATAATCAAGCCACCAGAACTATGGAGCGAGATTCTAGAAAATTGGATTGTTTCTGATTCGAAAGTAACGAGGATGTCGAAGGTGATGAAACTAGGAGATAAGAGCCTAACTATAACGAGTAAAGTATCGACGCCAAACAAACGAGAAGTCTCTGAAACCGACCTCTATCTACTTGGTAAAATTTTAGTATTAATGTAATTATTACCCATCTGTTTAAAAATTATATAAATTATTCTTTCTTACATCTAGGTGCGATAGAGAAGCTTGTCTATAGAGTGGATTTTCTAGAAAGTCGTCTCAGAAGAGCAGAAGAACTCCTGTATTATGTGATTTCCGGAAACATCAATAAAAAAGGTAAATTACAGAGTCTTTTTGTACAATAATTTATAATAATATTAATTAATATTACAAATTACCAGCTGCAAGTTATAGACTTTTTTTCAATAATTTATCATCAAATAGAATAATTCAATAATTCGTAATTTTATACAATTTACTTGTAACATTTGTCTTATTACCAAACTTGTTAATATTATGCAATGATATTGATCAATACTGGTAACTTGTGACTTGTAGAATTTTGCTAATAATATTAGTTCAATTGTGTAAAAAAGCTCAGGTTTTCTTCACTCTTTCTCTTCATTATAAATTCATTATCCTCTTCAGAGCCCTGCCCTACTAATTATACCAAAATTGGTCAAAACTGCTATCACTTTAGTAATCGTGACTTTGACTGGAAGTCATCAGCTAGTCTCTGCCGAGGAATGGGCGGCCATTTATTGGAATTCGACACAAAAGACGAAAAGCACGATGTGTTAGCTAGCTTGCAAACAAATTCTAAATTAAAAGGCAAAACCTTTTGGACAGGAGGATTAAATCCAGGTCTTCTTTGGATCTGGGCTAGTAGTGCAAAACCAGTTTACCAAAATACTAAACAAACTGTCCCTGGTGATGGCAGGTAAGTTTGTTTGTTAATTAGTTTTGTTAATTAATATTAATGATTAATCACATTTATTGTAATTTTAATATATATTTGACATTTTCAAATATTTATATTTCTGTGATTGTATATTTAGGTGTTTAAAATTGTCTTACAATTCAACGTCCAGATTGTACTCTTATCAAAGTGATGATTGCGGCGCTAGACACAAATACGCTTGTAAATTATCAAAAGACGACGAATCAGCAAACAAAATTGAGAAAACCGCAAGGATGTTAATGAACGAATAGTATTAAGTGTAGACTGATATGTAGTAACGTGTAACTAGTTTTATTTATTGTATGTACATCTATTTAATTCAAAAGGCTTAAGATATATGTACATATTTAATACATAATATATGCTTCTATTTGGTATAACTGAAATACCTTCTTCACATTAAGTACGTTAAGTTTCTTAAGTACGTATCTTAAGTACATATATTTTTATAACCCTGCACTGTTTCCCTTTGTACATTCGTACATTAAGTTCAACTAATATTATAAATAATGTAAATTATGTAAGTACGATAAATTAGGAATAATTAATCAAGCTCGTATGAAACAACATTTTCTGAAAAAGAAATATTTTATTGTTGAAAAAAGAAAATTAAAAATAAATTTGAGACTACTTTCATATAACGAACAAACCTTGTTTCTGAAACAACCGGTGCTTCTCTCAGCCAATTATAAAATATTATCTTTCTGGTTCTGCAGAATTTTCAATTAAAGTCATAGACTTTGCAATTTTGTGGGCCAAGACGAGGTTTTTCTTTCCTTCATTTGTCATTGCAATTACATTGTTACTGCTAGTAATCAGACCTCCATTCTCAAGAATTAATTTTTTAGTCTCTTCAGTATTAGATTCTGTAACACCACAGCAACAGTCGTCGACTACAGTTATTGCATAGCCTAACCGAAGACCGTCTAAACATGTGGATTTTACACAAATGTCATAAGCGAGACCACATACAAAAACGTAGTCCACACCCTCTTTTTTTAAAATTGTGTGCAATTCCATTGATCCCTTAAAATTATTATCGAAAAATACGGAATAAGCTTCCATATCCGGGCTTTGACCCTTACGTATCTAAAAAAACAAATATAATTAAAATGTTAATATTTTATTTTCATTTTATAATAAATTTTAAATTAGGATATTTTACTATAATGAAAGAACGAAGATATACATATACCTGTATGGAACCTGGTGCAATCACAAGACTTTTATGTAATTCTGCTCCCCATGTGTTCATAACACAATGTTTAGGCCAAAGAATTTGTTCCAGATGAGGATCCGCAAATATGACTGTATCAAATAGCTTAGCATCTTCTTTTTTCACCTATGCAAAATTAAAAACGTTTTCATTTTTTAGAATACGAAAACATCTTTTAAATTTAATATTTTTAACATTTTAATAAAAATGGTGTTTATACAAAAGAAATACAGTATTTCGATTTTTTATAGCAAAATAGTATATATAGTATGTAAAATAACAAATACATGAAATATGATTCGAACGAAACGCAATAACACAATTTTATGAATAAGGATGATCTTTTTCTGGAAGAACCGCTTTTCATAAATCGCAACACGATAACATTGTAACATATATTATACTATTATCTACTATCTATATATACTATCTATATTACAAATTTGTTTTATTATGTGTTATAATAAATACTATAATTTAGATATTTTATATATTTTACATAAAAATTCACAATTTAATTATTAATATTATGATACAATGTTATTGCAATAAAGTGATAAATTCCAACTTTATACCTTTGAATTAGGACATAATTCCCGTAAATGTAAATTTTCATAAAAGCTGATATGATTTTCCGGATGCCAATCTAACGAATAAATAATTTTATTGAAAGATCCATTTCTCAACAAATTATTAATTGGTTCCACCACATCAGTTCCATCCTGTTTGGCTTCGCAATTACGAAGAGACAAAGACCCATCGATAAAATCATTTTGAACGTCTACTATCACAAGAGCGGTTTTAGGCATACTTATTTTTCGTGTCCATTCACAAAATCTGTTAATTGAATAAAATACATAACTTTATCTAATTCAATGTTAAAACAGAGAAAACGAATATTAGCTTAGTCCGTAAGTTCTTGTAGTTTTCATTCCCTATTAAATGCATGTAAGTCGTAACATTGTTTATTGGCTATGTTCGACAACTTTTGTTTCCTTCTTTTATGACAAATATAAAACTTTATATGAAAGTTTGACCGAACTTCGATTTAAGGACATAAAATTATTACTTTTTTTATTTGTCTCTTAATAATCTTCGTCACGCAAAACAATCCACACGTAGTATCACGTCATCACGTAAAATCCGCAGAAATGCAAGTCTTAACTTTATGAAAACGCTAAAAACGCTCGACTTTATATACGCATAACTTTTAAACCGCAAAATTTCTAAAGATAAGGCTTGCATTTTTGGCGTCTACGCGATAATCTGGATGGATACTGGATAATCTACCATCTTTCTAAAAAAAAATTAGGGAACTGCAAAAATGACTCACAGATTGGTTTGCAGCAAAAACAAAGGTATTCTTCGAGCAAAAAATTAAAAATTGTCAAAATATTGTAAAGAAGCTGTAAATAATAGTGGAGGGTATGTATCCTTATAAAAAAATATTACTGATTGTCAGCATTCATAATAGTGAATCAAGTACTTACTAAAGTATAAGAGATAGTATAATTTTTTGTATTTTAATAAACTACTTCAACATTTATTTATTGGAGATGTTGTGCGTACAAAGAAGTACATACCATGAATTTATAATCATACATGCAAGATACATTAAGGCTAGGTTTTGATTAGATTTATTTTAAGTTATGGACATAATATCTCAATATAGCAATGGAACGTTAAAAAAGAAAAGGGACAAATTGCTCTGTCTTATAAACAGTGGTATAGTCTGTTTAGTCTGTTTACGTTACAGATACAGATATGTTACCGTATGAATAGCTATTTCATCTGATAAAAACATTGCCATGGATTAATGTTCTATTATGCTATTTACATAATTCAGTACTCAGTGTTCAACAAGCTATTTCACATATTGTAAAATTACTATATAAGAAATTTATTATACATAATTAAGTATATTATGAATGTTACATTTCAGCTTTTTATTACCATTTATTATCTAAAGTTCCAACTGTTTGCTGTACTATTATGTATTTTGTAATTTTATTGTCATTACTCTGTCACTTATTTTTTGAGTTTAAATATATTTGTCAGTAGTATGTACATGTGAGAAAATATAATGTGTTAGTTAAATTATAACTACTTAGTACTACTATTACTGATCAAACCACAGTAGTTTAATATATACATATTAAATATAATACATTATTTTATTAGAATATTGGCAGTATATGCTAATATTACCTAGTACTATTAAATACATATTAGCCAATATTTTCCAAGTCATTACTGGAACCAAATCATTACTGTAGAAGTTCTCACCAATTTTTAATACTTTTTGAGTATTCTATTTTTTAATAACTTTCAGAATTTTGTTGTGTAAGGTATAATTATAGGGACTTATGGACCAACTTAATATGTCTTAATTCCAATAATTAATTTGTATTTTGTATAAATTATTCCTAGATGTTTTGAATTATAACAACTATTATTCTTATACGAATTTATGAACTTTATCTAAATGAACCAATTACGGCATATCATGTATGCAAGTATATATATATATACATACATATATTCTTCGCATTACGGAAAAGAAAACTATCTATTGTTCGTTATATAACAAGATAACAACATAGATTCATATTTACCTCGTTAATTCTTCTTTTTTCAACACGCCGTCTTTATCTAAATCAAATAAGTCGAAAATCTCTCGAATCCTCCATTCATCCTTTTGAATATCATCATCCGTAAAAACTAATGAACACATTGCACGAAAATTTGCAAAATTAAAATCACCCTCAGGATCTTTCAACATATACATCAGGGGATCTATCATATTAATAAAAAATAAGTTTCAAAATGATTTCGTTGATCAGATTTTTTTCTGCGTTGTATGGAATCGGTTTCTCTATAAGATACGTAAAAAGAATACGTAAAAAGTTTATGAATGGGAGTACTTGCTACTCTTGATATATGTATATGTATCCTATTTATTTCTTTCCTAGAAATACGTTTGTAAAGGTTAGTTTTCAAATATCAACCATACGTGATTCATAGCACTTATGACCAATACAGATAAGGACATCCGCACGATATTGGAACAGGTAACTAACGCTAATTCTGAACACATCTTATTACCCATAGTCGCACAATTACAGTTTTCAAATTTCTTATTTAATAACCTTTTCGCCTATCATTTATGTTTAGAAATATATTTTTAGAGGTGGTAAAATCCAGGGCTTCCCCTCAAACGAGAACAATATATTTAAAAGTACGTTTTATGTGATATTAAATAATATATTAGCTAATATATTAGCATTATAGTTTGTATATATATAAATATGTAAAAATCTACAGAATACGCACAATATGCCCAGATATAGAAACTATTCAAGTAACTTTTTATGATATATATAGAAAAAAATAGATTTCTATACGGATTTCATTTCTTGAGTTGTATTCGTAAAAATATAAATTTGCATAAACATATTTTTAACAATAAGACTTGTTTTTTTGAGTACATTTTTGCACAGTTTACTAAAAATTTACTTATTTTTAAATGCAGTGTCTTTAAGTAATTCACGCAGTTGCTCGAATTGTTAACGAGACTGTAAATTTAAAAAATAACAGAATTAATAGAGAGAGGATAGAGAAGTCTCGAATCGTTTTGAAGTTAATGATTTTTATTTTATATGTAGCAAAAAGTTTCGGACGACGAATTTTAAGAGTCACAAATGTTATAATAGAATTCCTGGAAGAATCTGGCCACGGAAGAGTAATTATCTGTTTTTCCATGAATGTTATTGATTCTTTTCGGTTTGTTAAAAATGAATTTGTAAGTCTATAAAGAAGAGTTTGAATAAAATACAAATTGTCGGACAGATAAAACAATAACAATCATTATCGATATAATTATATCGTCCAAGTTAAACAAAGATAAACTTAACCCCTTGACAATAGAGCTGTTAGTTCCACCTAGAGTTAATTAATAATTATTTTCATCTTATCATCAACGTTCATTTTGTATCTCTGTTTATTTTCATTAAAAATTATATTTATCTTATCTTTTTTATTGTATCCGTATATTTGCAATTTATCGTACAATAATAATCAGCACAATTTATTTGCCATTTATAGTGGATTAATGGGTGAATTGAATATATGATAACCTTAAGGTACAATTTTTTTATTATTTGATATTAAATATTAAAATATCTGTCACAGTATTCTAATACTTTGTAAGTTTTACTAATTAAATTTGTTACAAATATTGCTATTAAGAAAATTTGGTTAATAAATTATTTATATAAACTTTTATTTTCATAGAAAATAAAGAAAAATACAGCTATGTCAATATATTTGAAATGGTAGCTGTAAACATATTTATCTTTATTCTCTACCAAAATATTATTATATTGAAGCTATTACATATAGTTATGAAATTAATGTTTTGCTTTATGGTAACAAATGGATAAAACTTTATATTGAACTAGTTGAACTGCTACATAGAGCTTGTCTTGTTGCAGTAATTTCGGATGCTAGTTTCTTGATAAAAGGATGTCCTATCTTTCCATCATTTGACGAAAAAAATTCCTCCAACTTTCCAGGAACATTATCCCTTTTTTCATATTCATATGCTTGCATAATTAAATCTAATCTGTCTAAGTCTTTAACATATTTTGCTTCTGGGGTTTCTTGCTTCTCGTATTCCTGTAAACATTATCAATGTAGTAGGATAACTTAACACCAAGTTAACACCCTGTATAATATATATCAATTTTTCATACACGAAATATTTCCAATATCGTAACTCCTCTGTCTCCAAGGAGTTTACAAATGTTCTCCATAGCTTCATCCTCTAATTTGTGTTTTACATCAGGTGGGACACCACAATGAGGTGTTATATCTCCCACAATACACTCTGCTAAATCATGGATTAAAGACATCTGCATGATTCTATATTTGGCAAAAAAATAATTTATAGACATAAAACCTTCATCAACATAGCTGCTAACTTAATGATATAAATAATACCATTTCATACTTGACTTTGTCTAAGTTTTCATCATTATTCACCAGGAAGGAAAGCATGGCCATCCTATACATGTGACCTGCGATTGTTTCTGGATCAGACACATTCTTATGAACCCATCCTGTTCTTTTCATATGCTGAAATCATAAAACAAAAATCATATTAATCTTTGATTTATAATTAAAAGGCACATGATAATATTTTTAAAAAAAAGTAAGATCATCGTTAAAAACAGAAAAATGTATAAAATAAACGTATAATGTATAAACATTTCATTAAATTAATAAGATAAGGTTAAGATATTAATAAGATTGATAAGATATTATATAAATTAATATTTCATATCTTGTAAAGTAAGAGTGATTAGAAAATATATGACAGTTCTTTACTTTTTACTTTTTTACTAAATAATATATTATATATTATATATATTATTCATATTATAATAAATATATTATATTTAGTATAGCGGAAAAGATATAATTTATCAAAAGTATGATGTATAGCTAATTAAGAAAGCCAAAAGTGGCCACTTGTATGCAATATATAATGAGTCATAGCTAGAATTGTACACTTTTTAAAATTGAATAACATTATTAAAATTGGACCAAACGACTAGATCTTTTTACAAGTTAGAAGAATTAGTTTACTAGATGACAAGTGAAAAAATTAAAAAAAATTGCAATTGGTTGAAATCACCAAGAAAATAATTTTAAAAAGTCACTTTTTACAACTTTTTGATCTGAACCTATAGTAAAAATTTAAACAACATATTTTAAAGATCTATGTCAGATTTACTACATTACAAATTTTTCAAAATGTTTTCATACATCATCTAATAAACTAATCCTTTTAATTTCTAAAATAAAATCAAATTGATCTAATTTTTAAAAAGTTATTTGTAAGATGCACCAAAGCGAATTCACGGTAATCCCGTTTACAGCAGGTTCTGTAAGCTCGGAATACGATGTACTCGCGTGGTTTTGCTTTTATGTTCGTCCGTGGTGATAATTGTACAATATATGTATAATGTACCCTCTGCGTCGTAGCCGCGCAGAAGGTCAGAGCCCGTTAGCTTGTGTTCTAGCGAGGGAGAGAGCATAGCTTTCTGCACCCTCTCGTAGTTTCGCTATCTCTTTCTAGAATCCAGGTAATCGCAGTTACAAGATGTTGGGACCTCTGACCCACACATCATGCGGATGAAAGCTTAATTTATAGCACCCTTAAGTGTTGATACCTGCTTTTCCATAGCCGAAGATAACGAAGGAGAGGCGGTCGTCCTGGGCGTTAGAACTTCGCCTTTTTTTTACATATTCTATTTTAAAAAATATGCTAATACCTTCATTCGTAACAGTATGTATACATCAAAATGATAGATTTATATCTATATATCACAAGGACAGCTTACAAAAATTTGGATCTCGATTAGTAATAAACTTGATCTTACCTTCAATCTGCCTACTAGTTCCATGAATTCTTGCAATTTCTTGATATCCATAATGTATTATTTACAAAGCAAAAATTTTTTTCATTTAAATTGTTCAGTCATACACATCTGTCACTAGTAATTATCAAAACGTAGATTTTACGTGTTGTTAAAATGTTGACCAATTTCACAAATGATTGTCAAATATTAAAGTAAACAATCATAGAAAGACAAAGTATGACAATTAGTTACTTCTTCCGTTCCTTCGACTGCAATAACTGCATCCACAGTGACTACTAACCACACTACCTCACTGACTACAGTTCTTCGCATATATACTTACCCTTGATACATACGTATTTAGACATTAACAACAGAGCATATACATATACACACGACCCAAACACATCATTGCCTAGATTACATAATTTTCTAGCAAGGGAATATGTTAAAGTGGCGATCCATAGATATAATGATATATAGACAATGCATTATAGATTTGCGCGAATCAAAGAAAATAGAAGTTATGTATATTTTTTATTTTCTAATTATACAATGGTTTTATTCGTATATCTTCAACAATTTAGGTTAGCATATTTAAATCAAAATAAAAGTACTAAATCTGAAAATTGATTTTTTCACTACATTACAAAATAATACTATATACTTGTTTTTTCTTTATATTTGATTAGTATTGTAATTTCGTTGAGAAATATTTTAAACAGTTTATGGCTACTTAGATTGTAGTTAAAAGAAAATGTTGTAGAATATATATAATCCGCAATAATTATAGCAATCTGATAATAAATATTATCTTTGCCTGGTAATTTCTAATTTTAATCAGCTTTCATCAGCGCTGTCTGGCACTGTTCAAAGATGGATATGTACATACATACATATACATATATAAACAGAATATAAATTATAATTGTGCGCGCGTATATGGATATGTGATATATTAGCTTGAAAATATGTAATTTCCTTTAGTTGTTAAAAATAATACCTTCTTAAAAATATCCGATATATCAAAATCAACGCAACAATACACGAATTTTTAATAATACAGTTACTCTTTATCTTTTTCTCAATATTATCCATAATTTTCTTTAACGATATTACAATCTTATTATACAATATTATAATTTTTTTACAATATTAGATGTTCTTTTTGTTTAAACAAGAATAAGATTGGAGTTACCAAGGTGAAGTAATAAACTAACAATCGAAAACCGTGGTAAAGATGAAAAAAATTTCGCTTACTTGTGAATGCTGCCTTTAACCGAAGGAGCAAGCTAGATAATTGAAAACAGGCACATCGTTCAGTCAGCTGACCTGTCTTGTGATAGCAAGCTCGATTGTGAAGCTTGACTCGCTGTAGTAGGCTGGACTTACCTCGATACATTTCTCGTCTCGTAAGTTTCTTACTGTCATTTATTTTCGTTGACTGTAGATTACCATGCTTCGCCTTGATTCACTATATAGCCAGAGCTATTATAATGATTTCGTACTATATAGAGGAAACCAGAGATTTTTGCAGAAAAGACTGGCGCGTATAGTATCGATCGTGCCAGTTTGAATGCGCCATCGTTTTTCGATCCGGACATGAATTTGTATGTTTTAATCGCTGTCCACGATTAAACGAGATCACCCATATCGTATATAATTACACGGAAAACGAGCTAAGCTGTTCTATTTGACGACAAAATACATCAATTGGATTCGACATTCTTATTAAGTGAGCAGACGTCTCGCGGGCTTAAAGAGGGCTACGCCTACTTTTTAAATGAACTGCTCACGTGAATTTTCTGATGAATGGATGCGTTAGCTGACATCAACTTTCTCGCCGATTTTCGTCGTCGTAATTGACTTAGGCCGCGTGTAAGAGTACTCATTTCCGGAATATACTTATTGTTCACGAGCGTTGTCTTTTTATCCTCGTTTTTGTCATATTTTTGTCGATGTGTGATTAGTTGCTGTTGATTACATGTCAGACTGAAATGATATCAACTTAATCTTGTAATTATATCTCACAAATTGAACATAATTCTGTAAAATTGTTTTTAGATCAAAACTTACACTTCCTTGGAATGATTAACCATATATACTTTACATTTCATTGTAATAATATTTTCTTTATAGAAAATATATAATGAATAGTATTAATTTAACTTTTGTTCAAATAAATGTTTCTCATTGTATGCTCAGTATGTAGGTTTATTTATATTTTATAATGCAAAATATTTTCAGTTGTTTGTCGATTTTACTTGAATAATAATTCACAATGACAAGCCACGGGTTATCGAAAATTAGTAATGAAGAGAGAGAATCCAAATTTGGCTATGTATATGCTGTATCTGGTCCTGGTTAGTATGTGATATGTATTTTTAAAAAATTTATATATGTCTTGAATTTTTCAAATACCCATATTTATTTTTCTACAGTGGTCACAGCTGAAAAAATGTCAGGATCAGCTATGTATGAGTTGGTTAGAGTAGGATACTATGAACTAGTAGGAGAAATTATTCGTTTAGAAGGTGATATGGCCACTATTCAGGTATAATATATTATTTTGATATATTTAAACATTTATCATATTATTTTTACAATGTTATTGTATCATTTATATTTATATTTTGTTACAGGTGTATGAAGAAACCAGTGGTGTAACTGTAGGTGATCCTGTCTTACGTACTGGAAAACCATTGTCTGTAGAACTTGGTCCTGGTATACTCGGCAATATCTTTGATGGTATTCAGAGACCATTGAAGGATATCAATGAGCTTACAAGCTCTATTTACATCCCAAAGGGTATTAATGTACCAGCATTATCAAGAAGCACTGTTTGGGAATTTAATCCGTGTAATATAAAAAGTGGCAGCCATATTACTGGTGGAGATTTGTATGGCGTGGTTTATGAGAACACATTAGTTAAACATAAAATGATTTTACCTTCAAAAAGTAAGGGAACTGTAACTTATGTTGCACCTGCTGGCAACTATACAGTATCTGTGAGTTATATGTTAATAAGTGGGCAATTCAATTATTCTAATTATTTATCTGATATATATTTTTTAACTTACAGGATGTTATTTTGGAAACAGAATTTGATGGTGAAAGACACAAGTATACTATGCTTCAGGTATGCAAATAATTTTTTTTTTAATACTGATATATACACACTAATATGATCTTGCATATGCAGGTATGGCCTGTACGTCAACCTCGTCCAGTTACTGAAAAATTACCAGCTAATCATCCTTTGCTTACCGGTCAACGAGTCCTGGACTCACTTTTCCCGTAAGAATTTATTTAATTGCTTTATGCACTATTTATAGTATTTATTAAAAAAAAATTACAGGTGCGTTCAAGGAGGCACTACGGCAATTCCGGGTGCTTTCGGTTGTGGTAAAACTGTAATTTCGCAAGCTTTATCGAAGTATTCGAACTCTGATGTTATTGTTTATGTTGGTTGTGGAGAACGTGGTAATGAAATGTCTGAAGTATTGCGTGACTTTCCCAAATTAACAGTGGAAATTGATGGTGTCACTGAGTCTATCATGAAACGTACAGCTTTGGTTGCTAATACGTCAAACATGCCTGTAGCTGCTCGTGAAGCATCCATTTACACAGGTAAATGTATTTCTATTAATAAGAGAACGGCAGTACAAATTTGATGACTATATTTCACTTTCCTATATCAAATATTTCAGGCATTACTCTATCAGAGTATTTTAGAGATATGGGTTACAATGTATCCATGATGGCTGATTCAACATCTCGTTGGGCAGAAGCTCTTCGTGAAATTTCGGGTCGATTGGCTGAAATGCCTGCTGATTCCGGTTACCCGGCCTATCTCGGAGCTCGTTTAGCTAGCTTTTATGAACGTGCAGGAAGGTAAGTTCTATTTTCATTTAATGTAATAATATACGTATATATTAATTGATTATATTGTTAATGTTAAATATTGTTTGCAGGGTGAAATGTTTAGGTAATCCTGATCGTGAAGGTTCTGTCAGTATAGTAGGTGCTGTATCGCCACCAGGTGGTGATTTCTCTGATCCTGTTACTAGTGCAACTCTGGGTATCGTACAGGTACTGACGCAATTAATGTTTATTTTCTATCTATTAGGTTGTCTCAAAAGTTTCTTTCGTCTTGTAAGGAAATAATGGATGCACCACATTCTCTGTTTTATATTATTTTTGTCGAATCATGTATGATTATAATAATAGAAATAGAACAAAATGGATCGATTCAATGAAATGGATGATTCAATAAAATAATATAAAACGAAAAAAGGTTGTGCATATATTATTTCCTTACAAAAGGAAATAAACTTTCGGGACAACCTAATACATAACTTATTTTTTTATTTCCTTTTTGCCCATATAATTTGCTTTTTTTACCCATTTTTTAGGTATTCTGGGGTCTCGATAAAAAACTCGCACAACGAAAGCACTTCCCATCCATTAACTGGCTTATTTCATACAGTAAATATCTTCGAGCTTTAGACGATTTCTACGATAAAAATTTCGCAGAATTCGTTCCTTTGAGAACGAAAGTGAAAGAAATCTTGCAGGAGGAAGAGGATTTGTCAGAAATTGTACAGTTAGTCGGTAAAGCTTCTCTTGCTGAGACAGATAAAATTACTTTAGAAGTTGCAAAACTTCTAAAAGACGATTTCTTGCAACAAAACAGGTGCGAATTATCCTTTTTGTCATAGTCATGTTAATGTTAATGAATATCATTGATGTTCATTCTTACTATTCTGTTATTACGCAGTTATTCAGCATACGATCGCTTCTGTCCATTCTACAAAACTGTTGGAATGTTACGAAACATGATTGCATTCTATGATATGGCAAGGCATGCAGTCGAGTCTACGGCACAATCAGACAATAAAATAACGTGGAACGTCATTAGGGATAGCATGTACAATATTCTCTATCAGTTGAGTTCTATGAAATTTAAGGTAAGCATAGGTTAGGATGGTTTTATTTACATATTTTTAAAAATGTATAAAAAATGTTATATATTTTTTCTTCATTTTAGGATCCAGTGCAAGATGGCGAAGCAAAGATCAGAGCTGATTTTGATCAGCTACATGAAGATATTCAACAGGCATTTAGAAATTTAGAAGATTAATTATGAGAAACATTCATACAAACATAAGTTCTCTACGTTCAGGAACCTTATGCTGGTCATTTAAGGATGTCCTGGATCTACTAAAAAAAAATATATGGAACATTCGTAATCACGTATCGCACATTAAACTGTTATAATAGTTTTCAATAATTACGAAAAAATTGTATATATAAAGAGTTACAAATATAAAAGCTACAATAATTTTATGTGTATTAACCTAACATTTAAACAGAAAATTATACGTGATGATTGAACCATTATAGTTATAGGACGTCCTTAAATGTATTTCCAGCTTCTATAAGTATTTATATATTAAGTGCTATACCAAGCTACTTCAAATCCTTGAAATGAAATTATATGTAATTAATTTAAATTGTTGGAAAAAAAGATGAGATGCCTGGCGATTCAAGCTTCCGATTTTATTTGCTGTAAATGGAATTTAATCATGGAAGGATCAGTGTAAAGAAACTGTCATATGTATGTAAAATGAGAGTAAATGCATCATAAGAAGCTTTCCATTCATCCATATATATTGTTCTTTTAAAAAGAAAAAAAAGATAATCGTTCTGTATTTTGTTGTATCATGGGATGAAATGGTAGCTTTTTACAAAGGAATGGAATTTCAAGTGAAGAGTATTAAATATTGTATTATAATAGTATATTATGTAAATGTCGCTTTAAGTGACGAATGCAGACGTTACATAAAAGTAGATGTTATTTTAAACGTTGAAACCGTTGAAATATGGTCTGAAAGTTTAAAAAAAGGGTGTCAAAATGTTAGAACTGTTGAGGTGCAGGGTCTTTTATCGTTAAAAGGAAAGTATAAAGAAAAATGCATCGTAAACAGTGTTCCAGTAACTTCGACATTTCCATTGTACCATATGTAAAAAACGAATAAACATTATGCATAAAAAGGCTAAACTTCATTTGAAATTGTTAATGATTAAATAAAAATAACAGTGTTTCGATAAATTTCATTTTAATAATAATATAATATAACAATAACCTTCGCGGTATGTACATCAACGATATATTACAAACCAGTATTTAATTTTTTCAATTATTCCGACACATTTTCATAGCATCCAGAATCCTGGGTTGAAAAAAATATGTTTATTGCTATATGCGTACGTATATCCATATGTACACACACGTGTATGTATATGCATATATAAATATATATACATATTCATACGTGTGCGATTAGTGTATTGTACATTCTCATTATCTAGATCATTTTCTTTTACGGAAGTAGCTACTCTACACTCATTAAAACGTTATTAAAAATAAAAAATATTTAACGATCTCCGTAAAGATGCAGTTGTCATATATGTATAATTTGTATCGCATTTTTCTTGTTTGTATTGCAACTGAATGTTCTTTCTGCTTCTTTTTTCAAATTAACTTTGGTTACATAGTTTGAAATGCATATCCGAAAGTACCAAATCAATGCTCAATATTCACAGCCTTGGCTCGTTCATCATACACGAGGTAATTCAATCCAATGCACAACATACATAAAAATAAAATTCTTTTTTTCATAGGTTCTATGAGGAATAGCCATAACTTCACCAGCATTCAATAATTAGCAAATATTATCTATGATATACTCACGAATACGTAATCAAGATCTTAATGGAGCAAAACGTTCAAATATCTAATTCCAAATAATTTGATAAGCATTAAAGAGGAAAGTTCAATTTAGATGAAACATGAATGATGTCGCGTACAAGTATACAAAATTATAATGATAGTTATGACCATACCATTAGGACCATGTAATATACTTCAAAGAACAGAATTTCAATATAACGAAATTTGGTATGTTTCCTATGGAACCAAAAATTGTAAGAGTAAATAGAGTACTTCTTCTGACCATTATATGATCAGATTGTATATCCTAATATTTACAAAAGAAGCATTGCATTACAAACTAATAATCTTTTAAGGACTCAAATGAATAACATCAATATTCGTTCCTGTGGAGGATGAAATTTGTGACCTGAGTTGAAGATTCTCACGTTTTAACTGTGTAACAAGTTGTTTCAAAGCAGTTATTTCTTGCCGTAATTTTTCGTTATCGCGTAAACATTGACCCAGTCCCTGATTGGCTGCTCTTAATTCCGTTATGTATTCACAAGCCTTTGATAAAATTCCACCTTTGCTCTACAAAAGAAACTCATGGAAAAAATGCTATTGTCAAATGTTTCTTTGGCTGAAAATTCTATAAGTTCTATTTTAATACCTGAGTTTCATAATTTGCCTTTCCTTCACCACTGCCACTACCAGTACCATTTGCACCTGCATTGCACTCTGGAATAATTTTTCCCAATTTTGTAATCCAATTATTTATTTTGTCTCTTCGTCGACGTTCGACTTCATTGTGAGTTGCTCTTCTTCTGTCATCTCTCTAAGGCATATATTGCAAATAAAACAAAATTCAAAGAGTTTTAAGGAGTGAAGGAAAAATGTACCTTTTTCAAAACAGTAGTACAATTTCTTGGTGTTTCTATTTGTAATGTAGTGGTCCTAGGAACCAATGATCTAGATGTTTGCGCAGTAGTGAAAACATCATTAGCATTTCCAATGACATAAAATTGTCCATTCAACGGAGATGTTAGGACCTGTACAGTATTATTTCCTGGTTGGGTAACTGGCAGTTCTATTTCATTGCCAGCAGTAGCGCCATTTACTTGGACCACTCTGTACGCAAGAGCTTCTTGATAACGCATTCCATCTTCCCCGACAGGTTCTCCTGTAATTGATTCATAATTCAAATTTTTGCAAATTAATAACTAAGCTGCTTAGAAGCTATATGAATCTACTTCATAAATCAAAAAGTAAAGTGATGACTTTAAACATATTTCTTCGAAATTTACTTTACAATCTGCAATGAATAAGCTTAATGAAATATTTAATATATTTTTATATAAATCTAAGTTAAAAGAAAAAGTGCAATTGATCAATTTGACTTCTAATCCGACAACTTTTAAGATATACATTCTTAAATTTATGATAAATATTTATTTACCTTCGCAATCCACGATTTCTGCTTCCTCAATAACAATTCCCGTGCCCCCGTCATCCTTCGCGTTAACAGTGCTGTAAAACAAACATAAACACATTGAAGAATGGATATGTAACTTATCTATAGAATTATGTCTATGCCTATTACTTCCACGACCGTTGTCCTAAGTCTTGTAAGTGCGCACAGTGCACTACGTGATGACCTTGAGGAGACCTCGAGCGAAACAGGAGGGATAGGTGTTCGCATTATCAGCCAGTCGATATTTAACATAAACACTACCTGACATCCTGCTGTTCGAGGTGCTGCTCCAAAATATCCATTTTTTTTCTACCAAAAACGTTTGAATTTGTCAAAATTCACGTGAGCTGGTCACGGGACACGGCAACGAGGTCATGTGGTGCACAAGATGGCGATTTCTGATTGCAACGCCACCTTACGCTACTCGATTTTATTACAATTTTCAATTTTGTTCAAACTATACCGATTACTGATAATTGAAATTCCTCAATAAGCAATGTACACGTGTAATCATTTTATAAATAATTAAGACTTCTAAAGTAAATAAGATTTTCTTAATAAGAATAATGAATTCAAAAACTAAAGTCGAATAGTAAACAAAATTGTAAGATATTGTTTGATAAATATATGTAGAAAATAAAATTGAAAAACCGGGTGGAAGGTACATTTCTTTATTGAATTTCTGTTTGTTAGATTAATCATTGTAGCCAATGTCTGTGTGAATAAATACTTAACCTATATACATCAGGGTTACGTAATTTATGATTTCAAATAGTATTTACTAGTAAAGAGAAAACGTTCCTCTCTGATACTAGTATTAATTGTGGTAGGGATGAACAAGTTCGTTTTAGTTACATATTCGTAATTTGATGAAATTAGAAGACATGTCTTTCCAATAATTAATAATTAAATTAATAATTAAATTAAAAATATAATTACAATAATGTATAGATATACGTTTTCTTTAAAATATTTAAAACAGTGCGTAATCATTTTCAAAATTGCAAAATCAGCAAATTAAAATATGATAACTTGAAATTTAATATTGAACTTAAAGAATTATATCAAGCAATTATATATCCAATTCCACTAATAAAATAAATTTAACCAGTAAAAACAAAATGTGGAAATTTATTTATAGTTTGTTGTATACGATATTATGAAATCTGTTATGATGAATATGAACAGTAAATTCATTGAAAATTGTGATTAAAGTTAATCTATGTCTATATGTTTTATGTATCATATTCCTAATAAAATATTAGGATAAAAGAATATAAAATGTAATAGAAGAATTATATTTAAAATGTATATACATATGTATGTGTAGTTTGTATTTATGTAGAATTGAGAAATCGTTGATGACATCTGGATAACAAAGAATTTATTATGTTGCATTTCATCAATATGCAAGTTATGCATTTTAATATCTATCATATTAAGAACATGGAAACAATGTAACCAGGATTTTTTTCATCTAAATTTAGACGAAAGTACTTCCGTTATACATTTTTAGAACATATTTAAAAATTTGAAAGTCATTTCAAGGATCGCTGTAAATACGAATAGCAGGAACCACAATGTATCCTGCAATAGTTTGATTGGTCAACGAACGAAATACAGTTCATCATGGAGTACGTCGGTACGTAATTGACGATTTTCGTGATTTTTATTAGTAATTTCCAAGCAATAAATATTTTTTTACGTTTTCTTTTTTGTATTTGTTTTTAATAATTTTTAAATAAAACAAATATCAACATCCCGGAAAAATCTTACCGTGATATGTTACAATCAGGCAATTGTATACGTTTGATTAATTTTCGTACAAACAGTCATATATATTTGTTGCTATAAATCTTGTATAAATCTAATTTGAAATTATTAAAAAAATATGAAATTTAACACTTATATATATTTTTCGATGAATTGCGTTTTCTTTGTTCTTTCTCTTAAATACGTGTCATTTTAAACATAACCTTGTCATTCATAAAATTTTTCCTTTTGTAGTTTATTCGACTGTTAAATTTTCATTGTTTTCTGTAATCTACTAATGGTTTATTAAGATTTTATTAATATAACTGCTCGTTTACTATTTTAATATCATATTATATTTGACATAATTATGACAATATTTGTATTTAAAGAATATTAAGTTACTTATATTTTACAGATGCTGCGAAAAGTAATAGCAACGACAACTCTCGTAACTCAACTCCTCGTTCTGAATTAGTATCAAACACAAATTCTAAAGAAAAAAAGGAGTCAACAATAAAACATCAGATTTACGACAAAAAGAAGATACATGATAATATTGCAACTACCTCGCGTGGTCCACCCCAAGAGAACATAGACTTTAAAGTGATTTATAATAAACAAAGGATTAATGTAAATCTTCCAGTTGACAGCACAGTGGCAAAACTAAAATCTTATCTTCAAAATATCATATCTGTGCCACAAGCTATGCAGAAAGTTATGATTAAAGGACTAGCCAAAGATGATCAAACATTAAGAAGTTTAGGTGTTACAAAAGGTAACTTTTATAATATAATATAATATTTCTTCTTGTGTGCACTGATTTTTATCAGATATTTATTATATGTTCTGTTATATAATTATACTTTTAAGGTGCCAAAGTCATGGTGGTAGGGTCAAAACTAGATGATGTATTAGCCATTTCACTTCCAACAAAACAGGATTTGTTAGATGAAGCTGCTTCCACTACAAATAAAGAACCTTTATCTCAGCAAAAAATGCATAGGAAAGTATTAGATAAAGGTATGCCTGATGATGTGATGCCTGGTATATTAAATAGTAAGGTATGACATATACTTTAATTGAAGTAATAGTTTTTATTAAATATTGTATACTTTTATTTAATTGTTTTAACTTTTAGGAACCTCTACCAGAATTTCCATTGGCTGGCATGTTAAATAAATCTGGCGGTAAAGTTAGATTAACATTTAAATTGGAGCAAGATCAGCTTTGGATTGGTACAAAAGAAAGAACAGATAAAATACCTATGAATTCCATAAAAGGTGTACACAGTGAACCAATACATGATCATCCGGAATATCATATTATGGTTTGTACTTTAACATTAAATTGGCATACTTAGATATAATTAAAATTTGTCTATTTTTTCAATTTATTACAAAGGAAGTGTTGCTTATATCAATAAAATGTTAATATAACTATAAATGTTAGATAATGTTGTATAAATAAAAAATGTTTTTTATATTAATATAATATTATATTAATTTATATAATTTATATAATTTCATATTAATATAATATGAACCATATGATTTACACAAACATTTTTTTAAATTATAGGCTATACAATTAGGCACAACAGAGGCTTCAAGATACTGGATATATTGGGTTCCTGCACAATACATATCCGCTATAAAAGATGCTATTCTTGGCAAGTGGTGCTACTTTTGATCGAACATTAATGGAAATTTCGGTCTCTTCAAAAACAAAGTGTAATCAGGTGTAAGCATTGATACAAACACGACTGTACTAGTCACACATTTTTAACAGTAAGTAATAACTTATTTTGTGTTGGATAATAACTGATATGTTCTAATAAAAGTATTCTTTCATTCTGTTAAGGAAATTTTCTTAGATAACTTTTAATTTTGTTAAAAATGATAAAGATATTTTATAAAGATTAATACATTTTACAAATTTACAATCACCATTTCTGATAGCGAAAAGAAATGTTTATACGACATTGCGATTTCTGGATTATTGAAATTTTGTAATATATTGAAGTAATGCTAACTGTAACCTTAATTTCTCTGAGTTATATCGTATATAAGATTTGTAAATATCGTAAGTTTTTTAACTCTTAGGAAAATACGTTATATTAAAAAGAAACATTTTATTATCTTAGGTAAAAGAATTGTCATTTAAATGAACAGATTAAAGAATTTTGATTTTTCTGTTTATTTAAATAGAAATGCTTGGATCTTTAAAATAAAAGTGAAATGTTTGTAAAATTACATTTATAGGAGGAAATGAAGAAAGAAGTTATGATGTTGCATTTACAATCTTTTGAAGTTCGTCGAGAAATAATTCAACTTTTTACTACATTTAATGATATTAAATAATAGATTAAAATAGTTTAGATATTCAAAAACGAATTGTTTCAAGTCTATTTTTATAGTTACAATTTATGTTCAGTATCGAAACTGATTTTATAAATGTTAAGTTTCTAAACAGATTTGTCGCAAATTAGTTTGATTCAATTAAGAAAAAAGAACAAGAAGGTATGAATTATAAATGAAATTCAAGTTGCAATAAGTTAAGTTATTATCAAGAAATATAGTCCGCATTCTATAAAGATGGAAAAAATGCAACTTTCGGTACAATGTTACTGTTCGATTATGAAACAACGAATTTGTCAAAATATATTTGCACGCGTCTTGATATTGGCCTATATGTAAGACAAAAATTTTTCCAGGGGAATTAAAAGCCGTCTCAAAATTTCGCTATGCACTAGAGTTAAAGTGGACTGTATATCTCGACGAGCATTATTAAGACGAGCATTAAATTATTATGTAATAATGTTAGTATTATAAACTGCTGTAAATTAGGTTTTATATTGTACATCTACACAACTGAAGGAATGAGAACTCGGGAAAATGACAAATCAAACTTGTATCTACCGCAATATCTACATGGAATTCATAACTATTTGCACATTCGAAAAACTATTTCAATGTCCATTTAAAACAAGACTTGTACATCATGTTGTGTGATTTGATAAAAATAAACAATTTTAAGTCTTCTCAAATGTGGTTTTCTTTCATTTTTTTTTTATTTTTAAATTATATTAAAATATAAATATAATAAATGTTTGTTACTAACTCACATAAACAATTATTGTAAATAAAGTATAATAAAGTAATTTTTAAGTTTTGGATCGGACTCGGGCTTCTTACCCGCATAATTGCGAGAAATCTAGATTCCCTTACGTTTGTTCGTTATGAACAGGAAATTCCTTATTACGGTTTTAAATTACTCGAAGCTAAGCAAGCTGCGCTGCAAGGTTTACTCTGTTTGAAGTAAGAAAAGAAAAGAATTATTAGAATTCTGCACGAATCAGAAATTAATTATAATTTCGCAATTTATATAAACCTTCACATTTCGGTGAAATGTATGTATGTAAATGGTTCAAGGTTGAATATAGTGCTTGTGTGCGTGTATATGTCAAGGCAATACATATGATGATATAACATAGTTCGTGGAAATCTCTGTTTCTACAATTTAAATCGACGTCACTTTGATGTTTTTTTCGTGACTGTCATTTTTACACATAGTGTAAATAATGAAACGCCACGTTAACCCGTTACTATTAATGGTAATATGATTCTAACCAACATGTAATAAGCATTTTCTACACAATCGAACAATGCTTTTTCTGTGACAGAAAATCTATGACCTGATGAATGAAGTGTGGTCATTAATTAAGCGAAGTATCAAAAATAAGAAATAATTTTTAAAGAAATGCGTAAAAAGACTATAAATTCTATCGTACATTTATTGTTAATGACAGAATTAATGTTGTCGTTAATTTGAAATATGAGTAACCAGAAGATAAGTGAAATATGTATTACCTCCTAAGTAGATGATAAACATAAAAAAGATGTTCAATATCAATGGTTACTTAAATTTATATTGAATCCTGAATACTTGCCCTATTAGTAATGGAACAAAGTGATAATATTTTAGAAGATATAGAAGAAGCATTTCTAGCTTTAACAGAGAGCTTCCTGGAACAAGGTGCATCGTTAGTAGATCTTAAGTCTGCTAGTTTAGAAAATAACATAAAAAATAAAAGGAACCATATCTCACATTACTTGTGTTCTAAAAAGGTTCTTCTTGCCTTATTTACACCAATATTTTGTAGCATACTTTTTAAATATTTATATTTTGATATAATCAGAAGCATTCGTGAAACTAGATGCTTAATACCAAATAATTATTTCATATGGGAATTTACAAGGCCAATATCAAATTGTGATTATTGTCGGGATGTTACTTCAGCACTGATCTTGCCAAATTTAACAAGAGAAGAATTCAAACAATATGCCTATTCTTCTAGACCTATGGTGATAAAATATGCGGCAAGTCATTGGCCAGCTTCAAAGGTATTTAGCTGGAAATTCTTCAAAGATTTATATGAGAATATTGATGGTGCTTATGATTCGGTAGATGAATGTCAGTTCTTGCATTTCAAAAGCAATCTCACCAATTTACGCGATGTTTTTGCAATGACTGAAGAAAGAGCTATGCAGCATAGTGGTAAAGATCCTTGGTATGTTGGTTGGAAAAATTGTCACCTTCAGATTTTGGATATTATGAAACGGTACTACAATCTACCTCATTTTTTACCAGAGGATGCGGAGGTTCCTTATTCCAATTATGTTTTTTTAGGATATGAAGAAGGTGCCATTATGCATGTACGTATAATGGTAATAATATGTGCATACTTATTTTTAATTATTTTTAGTTAATCACAGATTTTATTTTGTTTACAGCTAGATTATATTTCGCGTCTAATGTGGCAAGGGCAAATTATAGGCAATAAAACGTGGAGCGTCGCTCCGACTCCGGAATGTGATACTGTTTGTAATCGTTTTAATTTTTCTGTTCATGCTGGAGATATTGTTTTGTTAGATACAAGAATTTGGTATCATAGCACTTATGTGAAAGGAGGAAACTTTAGCTTAACAGTTACTTCAGAGTACGGATAGACCTTTATACGTATATTGCAAAATTGTATTTAATTAATTTTACAGACTACATAGATAGGATTCTATGGAGTTGAAAATTTTTATATTATAAAATTGAAAGATCCAAAATGTTTTGCCTTGTTAAATTATTGCATTATATTGATGCTTAATTAAATATACATAAAGTTTTTATATGCGCAAAAACTTTGATATTATAGAACATGCTATTAATGAGTAGCATTATATTATTTACGAAATTTTTATATAGTAAAATTTTTGGAGGTGCCATTTTTAATGAAAGATATATATATTTACTAATGCATAGATTAGAATGTATAGAAGATTAAATTTTGCAATATTTTAATTGCCTATTTGTTATAATTATTATGTATTTTGCCATAGTTAAAAACTAGTGGAAATAAGAATTAACGAATTTTTTGGATACTATTAGCACAAATGAAGAAACAATTTGTACTGCAATGTAACTGACCATTATATGTTCGAAAATTATTTCTGTATTCGTATATTTGAATTTTTATACATGTATATGCATTTAAAAATGCATGTAATACAAGCTGTTATAGAACATTTTACTTCTGATAAAGAGATACATATAGTTAAACACGCTTTGACTAACGAAATTTCGTGTAAATTTAATGTGTAAACTTTACTGAAGGCGATCAATTGTTATTTATTTTATATTTAATTATATATATGTATGTACATGTACAAATATATTCAGCCTATAATTTTTAATAAAATATATGAATATAGATAAAGTATTTCAATATGACTTTTTCTGCATACTCATATATAGCAACTTTTATTTTATATATTCATTTAATTGCATAAAACACAACGCGATAGAACTTTTTTTTTTATAAATTGTTTATACAGTTTGACATTGCAAGTATAAATACTCGCATACTTTGAAGCATAAAAGTACAATATATCGTGTTATATTTAAAAATTGTGGATAGCATGAGAAAGATAGAAATATTGTTTCATTTAATTACACACACCAAAATGACATATATCAGAATCTAAAGTGGAATGCATATACCTGTTGCTATGCCATACAGCATATCATACATATAATACTAATTGAACAATGTGCTGATATTACATCATCATTTTCAGACTTCAAGGTTGCATTTCTACTGATCCTTTTTTTCTGTAGCCTGTTGAAAACTTGGTGGACTTTCCTAAGATATATACAAAGGAAAATTTATTTGTAGTATTAATTTTTGATTCCCAGATAATATTTTTAAATTATGTAATAAATGTCCTACTTACATAGTATGCAGGAGGTGGAACATAGGCACACTGCGGTCTGTTTGGATCATAATATGCACTTTGAGCAGCTTCTGCTGCTTTTGCATCTGTAAATGATAAAAGGAATAAAACACTGATATAACAAAAACATTAAATTTTTATCCGAAGATATATTTAAATTTATGACAAGTCACATACATTTGTACATATTTGACGTAGTAAATTTAAATTGATCTGGCATTTTTTATTTTTATAAAAAATATTGAGACAAATTAATATTTTAAATATATATTTCGTAGTTTGATCTTTCTAAGATTTTAAGAATTTTATTTATTTTATAACAGTATTGATAAATTTTATCATGTAGATAAAATCATAAAGCAAATCACTTTCAATATTTTCACATGGATCTTGAAATAGTTTGTTTAAAAAATTAATAAATTAACACAATTTTTCAAACAGTAATAGAGTAGCAATATTTTGTGAAAGGACACTTTGGTTGAATGAGTCATTGATTATGCTAAAAATCTATGTTCTTCTTAGTGCTATTTTAATGAAAAAGAAGCAAAATTAACAGTTGATATACTGTTTTGATAATTTACACTAACAAATAAACAAATAAAAAATAATTAACAAGCCATAATAACACTTCGCGTATTTTTGAACTATCTCTGACAACTATGTGATAATAACTGAGCATAGTGAAAGTCAACCTTACTGCAGGTCAACCAAACCTGTTGTGCAATAATGTTGCATAATATTTAATACTTAAAGTTTTTCAAGTGAAATAAAAACTATGGTATTATTCGATTGTTTTGACGAACGAAATATATACGGTTTTTATAATGGAGCATTATTTCAAATTGGTGGGTTTAAATAAAAACAGCAAGTTATATTTGACTAAATTTTAATAACATAATATGTTCTTGTATTATAATGATCATCACAAAGCTATATATGATTGAAGCAGCAAAAATATAATACTTTAATATACAATAATAATTGATAAAAAAAACAAATATTTAAAAATAATTTGATACTCACTGTTATGTGTATGTATTATATCATATGATTTTCATGTTATAAAGAATAGTATAAGATACAAGTTCATTCATATGTTCCTTTTTTGCAGTTTTAATATACTAATTAATACCTTTTTATCTTTCATTTATTATAATTTATTTTAAAGATTTTCGAAAATTTGGCCATTATTCAGGTAAAGTATGATACAAACATGCATACACAAAACATATAGCCCCATATGTTTAATAATTAGTAATTAGGTGGATATGGATTGTAAGGATTTTGTTGTGGGTAATAGCCAGACTGTGTATAATTATTACCTTGAGAATATGGAATATATGGTGGAGGATTTTGTGGATAATTGTTATATGCTGGCTGTCCATAATTTGGATACGCACCTGCTTGGGACATTGGTTGGGCATTATAACTTGGATTAGCCCACCCAGGTGCTCCATTTTGTTGAGGTGGTGTCCAATTAGGTTGTTGACTGGAATTGCCCCATGCACCTTGTGGCGGTGCATTTGCATATCCTTGATAAGGTGTATTTATACCAGGATATGGAGGTGGCATATCCGTCATATATACACTGTTTGCTATACAATATAAATTTACATTCCTTATGTGTGTATAAAACATTAAAATTGTGCTAATTATAAGAAAACTAATAAGATCCTTATTACATGGAAAAAATCTTAGAGAAAAATAGACGTTTAACCTGGTGGAGTATGTGAAAATGCATCATTTTGTGGTAGCCACCCATAATAGCCAGTCTGTGTTGCTTGGTAAGCAGGTGGTGGAGCTGCATACCAATTTGATGTTGGTGGTTGGTATGGTGGTGGAGCATCATTCACAGGTCCATTACGCTGAGCTACAATTAGGTAAAAACATTTATATACAAAGCATTGTAATGTTTATAGATAGACAATAAAACAGAATTATTAAAGTTTATACCTGTTAAGATAACTAATTATAACGAACTTACCCATTGCTGCTGCTCTTAACATAGCCTGACCAAATTCTATCGCACCACCACTTTTGAAATGCAATTTGAACTTGCATTCTCCAATCCAATTGCCATTTGGTTGAGCACGACATTTACCTTTGATGTAATTAGCGCCAAATATTGGCTGTTCTATTTCAACATCACATAATGTTATAAAAGGAAAGCTAAATGACTGCATCCTTTCTTTGAGATCTTTGGCATTAAAAATCATTCGATGAGTGGTCAGGTATAATCTACCATATTTGGTACCAGCAAATTCCACTTGTTCTGGTCCATGGAATTCCATTGTGACATTGTCACAAAATAATAATATGCTAAATAAATAAAGATTTTATTTGTTTATATCGTACTTACTACAATATAGAAAAAACTGAAATGACGATGATTTTGATTAATTCTAACAATTTTACTGCGAATATTTGATATATCTTTGATATAGTAATCATTATTCAGAGAAACGATTATTGATAAAAAGGAAGTTACATTCGGAAGGCCACGACGATAACTACGTTGTAAAAACGTCATAAGCAGGAACATGTGAAACAACGATCATATTATCAAAAGTTGCTAACATATTTTAAAACTTACTATTCTCCGGCGTGTATTAGAACGCCCCCATTAGCGTGCGCTGTATTTAACGACATACTTTTTTAACGTTTTCTCCAATACTGTTAAAATTTCCAGCAACAATCTTCCTTCATCAGCTGATTCATAAGTGATAAGTATGGCGCAGTGCGCACGCGCACTTATCTCAATATAACATATCTAACGATATAGTATATGCGCATGATACGTATATGGTGAACTTATATTTCACATAAATGCGTAACCATCTTCCGCAATTAAAATATTTTTGATGATATTGATAACTGCTAAAAATTTAAACATGCATAAAGCATTACACACGCACACATGCAAACCTACTAAAATACTAAAATATACTAAAATATAATTGTAACAAACTGATGCAATATCTTAGCGCTAAAACAGAATCGAGACGCGTATACATCTTCGTATATATGTCTCAAAGATAAACGTCATTTACAATTTATGTTTACTTTAGAAACTAACTCTAACTAAACTAACTAAACTCTCACGATACTTGTGTTCTGAAACGATTCTTGCCTTATTTAAACCGATATTTTGTAGCATATCTATTCAGATTCAGAAGCATTCGTAAAACTAAACGCTTAATACCAAATATTTATTTCATATGGGAATTTATAAGGTCATTCTCCAAGGAAATTCTCCAAAGATATATATCAGAACATCGATGGTGCTTCCCGAGTTGAAACATCATCACGACTTAACTCAAAATATTGAAATGAAAAAAGTTTAAATTCTTGTATTCAAATTTCGCGGGAACACGGGGAGAAGAGACGCAAGTGCGCACGCAGAAATCAATGCCGCAAATTTTCAAAGCATGCGCCAGTGCACGAAGACAATCACGTCTGTACTACGCGTAAAGAAATAAATAAGGCAGTGATCAGGTGCATTTAACCGATTGGCAGGAAGTTCGTGGTGTAGCGGAATCAGTTGGTTCTTTTTGAGTAAAAGCCGCCCAGTTGAAACTCTTTCGAAAACAATGAGATCATAAAACAGTTTAACGGCTAATTGATTACTGTTTCTTCCATTCTTAATACGCGTCGATCACGACAGACATGGATGAAAATTTGAGCCGGGGCTACGTGCAGTTAGGAAAGGCGAGGGGCATGAACGAATTCAAATTCTCCAATGGATTCACTCATCTGTCACCGCCTGTTGACAAATGCAACTTTATCTATTTCGCCCTTATACTTGGCGGCATAGGATTCCTCTTGCCGTACAACAGGTCACGCCGCAATCAGACACTATATTTCTTCGTTTGTCGGCAATCAAATGTCAAATACCTCTGTACCTTTAATTTACGCTCTTTTCCTGAAAGTAAAATCGAACTTGCGGTATACGCTTGTGCATGCTTATGTCGAACACCAAAACCACGTATACCTTATGTTTTGATATACAGTGGATCCTTGCATAACGCTGATTCGTATAACGCGATGAGAAGATCGTGACAATACTCGTAAACCGCGATAAGCCGTATATAGCGGCTACAAAAAGTATTTGAATTTTTTTTTTTACAATGAAGAATTTTTCTTTAACAGATTTTATATACTTCGTTTCCACAGTATCAAATTTGTGTGGTCATATAAAAGTGCTACTAAATGATACGAAATGTAATGTACTTGGATCTGTTTAATTGGTTTGTAAATGCTATGATAAATACAATGTTATGCCAATACTTTTTGTAGCCACCATATTTATATATAGGGAGGTTAACAATTATAAAGGATGTAAAAATGTAACTCTTATCCTCGAACTGGTATAGCTGATATCAAAAAAAAAGGTTCGTATAAGGCGAAATATTGCATAGGGATCCACTGTACTTTTAATAGTGATTCTAGATCGTAAATGCTTGTCGAAAATCGACCAACGATCTCAGGGATGGTTATACGAGAATATTGCATGGCTATACTTAGTAGTAGATCGTTAGTAAAAAATATTCCTAATAAAAAATATTAATTAGGTGAGTTTATTGTTCATGGAACGTAACGTCGATGTATCTGCTTCTTACAGTTTCATCATAGCGGTGGACTTTTTTCAAGCGAGATATCCCGGAACTACTGTAATATTCGATATGTCAGTTGTCTACATTATCATGGCCTTTTTCGCGGTTTTCGCAAATAACATTTTGATCGAAACATTGTCCTTAAACACACGGATAACATTTGGTAAGAATTAACAACCGGTGTAAAAATGTTTGTATTAAGAACATGAGAAAACATTTTGTATAAAAATATGCTATTACTTGATACACTAATATAAATTGTAGGATATCTGGTAGCCTTCGTCACCTTAAATTTTGTTGTGATTTCCGAGATCTGGTGGGAGCCTTTTAACGTGGCTACTTCTTACACGATTAATTTAGTCGTCGTTGCAATAGTATCGCTGGGCTGTACCGGTAAAGAATGCTTTGTGTCATGAATTCCGTGAAAATTCACATTTTATATTACAATTGCTATTTTTTAATTAGTTCAACAATCGAGCTTTTACGGATACACTTCCATGCTTCCCAGTCGATA
Organism: Bombus waltoni; assembly: GCA_014737395.1. Lineage (NCBI taxonomy): Eukaryota > Metazoa > Arthropoda > Insecta > Hymenoptera > Apidae > Bombus > Bombus waltoni. The sequence goes on along the minus strand of JACXII010000011.1, from coordinate 3,218,360 downwards.
CACGCAGGCGGTGATGATTGGAGAAAGTGAGAAATAAACACTCAAATAATTGTTTTATTTAAAGTATCGAATTGACGAAATATTAAAAAGAAAAACATGTATTTTTCTGTAGGCATTGCTGGCCTTTGGGTATCAATCAATCGAATATTAACAAAGTCTTTGCTTGACGATGAACGTAGCAACACATCCATGTTTTTCGTTTTGTCGAATAGCACGATTCTAATGTGCTTCTTACTGAACCAAAAAGTTCGCAAGACTGATTTCGTTCAGTTTTACATAACATTATGTCAAGAAAGAAATCGAATTACATTAGAACCGACGGAAGACGTTGGTTTGGTACGTATCAATTATTATTAACCAACGATTTTAATTAAATAATATTAAATGTTTCTTGTAAATAGATGGATCCATTGGATCAGGTGGGAGACCCTTCGAAAGGTCAGTATGGGGTTCTAAAGATTCAGACTAGCCCTTTAGGAAATGAATCTGCAAGTGGAAACACCGAGCTAAATGGTAAAAATTACAATTTACTTCTAATGCGTTGAATAACATTTATTCGTGGCAATAAATCAATAATTTTTATTTTTAGGGACAAATCAGTATTCACCATTCTCATTCAGTAATCCAGTATATGAACCTGGTGCGCCATCAGGAAATCCTCCTGGTAGCGCTGGTCCTACATACAAAGTTGAAGATGTAGTTGTTATGAGAGGAACGTATGGAACTCAAACTAGTAAACCGTGGCCTGAAATCAAAAGTACCATATTCTTTAACTCTAAACTTTTATTATACCGTAAAATTAATTTTTCTTCGCGAGAAACTAACGTACATGATATTTTTTTAAGAGGGATTTCTTGCGAGACTCGAAGTAGCAAAGATAATATGCCCATATATGGCTAGTATTGGACTAGCATACTTTGTAACACTTTGTTTGTATCCTGGTATTATGTCAGAAATTATTTCTTGCGAGCTTGGATCATGGATGCCGGTGATTTTGATGACAGCGTTTAATGCTTCCGATGTATTGGGCAAGGTATAAAGAATTTTAATGTCTCGAATATGTATTCGTTGAATATACATTCACCTAAAATTGAACAGTTGCTTGCATATGGATATCTTGTTATTTAATATTTCAGATACTTGCTTTGATTCCTTACGATTGGAAACGTACCCAGTTACTATCATTTGCGAGCGTTCGAGTTATATTGATTCCTTTATTTCTACTTTGTGCATTACCTAGAAGTACTCCAATATTTTCTGGGGAGGCATATCCATTGCTACTTTCTTGCTTGCTTGGTGTGACAAATGGCATCGTTGGGTCGGTACCAATGATGCAGGCACCTACCAAAGTACCGGAGGGACATCGTGAATTAGCAGGTATTACATACTATATGTATATTTAAATTTTGATTTACGATGATAACTCGTTTCTTATAACGTTACTGAAATCTTTTTAGGGAATATTATGACTTTGTCATACACTACAGGTTTGACAGTAGGCTCGTTATTTGCATACATACTGGACACTCGTTTCGAGCTACCAGTCCAGTTGAAAGATGTATGCTTTAAGGGATTGAATCCATCGGAAATGCCACTTAATAATACAACACCAAGCATTTTAACAGCTGTTATGTCTTCCGCATTGCCCACGTTAGAAAACGTTACACCGAAGGTAAAAACTACTGTAACTGTCTTGTCAACTATTTTAACATCCACTTTGATGTCTAATAATACTACCGTTAGTACATTAACTACTGGTGCGATGGAAACATCCACGACCATATCCCCAAAAATGTTTGTTAACGTTACCGCTTCAGTTAATAATGCAATTTTACAACACTAGGACACGCACGTTTGTGTGTTGTGTTGAATCTGGTGCTTTGTCTAAATAATTTTATTCAAATAATTTATTATGATGTGGAATCTTATTCATTGATTCGTAGATTACAATTATTTCTTCCTTTAAATTATCGCGGTTTTTTCCGTACAAAAAAATACCAATAAATTTATAAAAGGTCAAACAGATTTTGATTCCACAGAACGGTAGTTAAAATCACCAGATTGAACACACACACAAAAATTCGTGTTCTCGATACTTATTATTTCGTAATATTGCTGTAATTGTTTACTCGAGTTTTTACCGGAATTTATTAACGAGTAAAATATATTTTTAACAAAAAAAGTGACCAGGAGTCAATAAAACAAACACGGAGTAATGTTCTATCCACATTACGTTAAATAAATACTTCTTTTTAACTCCTGTAGAACAATTAAGCTAGAAAAAAAGCTTTAAAAGTCTTCTTCGATGATGTTATTGTGTATTTTATATCATTATGGCTAATTTTATAGCCGTCTACTTATTAAATTTTATTGTTAAACGCAAAAAAAAGAGATTCAAATATATAGCTGTAAAATTTGTTGCACGTGAGAAGGAGAGCAAAAGATTTTTTTAATCCTTAAATAATATGATGACGAATAATTGTAACTAGACAGAGACAATCCTAATGCGTTAACTCATAGTGTTCCTTTATTTATTTAGGCAATTTTAAGAAGTAAGAAAATAATATTTCTCCTGAAGTTTCTGTCTAGATAAAAAAGAAGAACCTGCTACTGAAAATCGTATTTGACTTCGTATCATTTAAGGATTAAATCATATCCTTCGATGAGTTGTTTTTTAATTTGAAACTTGTTAACTTTGTGTTAATCCTAGAACTGTCCGGAACGACACGAAAAAGAGGGAAATTATATCCAAACGAAATTCAAAGTCCTTCCTGGTAGTTCTGAGCACTGCACTTGTTAGATCAATGGTTGAGACGTAGCAAATTTACGCGATCTAGTTATCGTGCAAGTATATTCTGTAAGAGATTGTTATATGTCTGCGTGAATAGTTAATAATTATAAATGTAAGATACTTATATTTACAACATACTTCCGTATGAAACGAAGAAAACGATGAAAAAAGAAGAAAAGGAGAGAAGCATGTGTTTTTTTTTTTTTCGAGCGTGTAGTTTTCTACCTAAGTTAATACGCCCAAAAACATATCCATGTTGTTGCGTGGAAAGATTTATAATCAAATATTTTCGATCTTTGTAGCCACTGAATGAAATTTACACACTGGATAGGTACACTCTGCAAAAGATCATATTTTCACGCGTTGTCATATAGAAGTTAAACGTATAATTAAAAAAGAGAAGGAAGGGTAGATCCTTTACTAGAATTCTTTTCTCTATTTCTTTCTTCACGTTTCTTTTATATTAAATCACATAATGAAGCTCATCCAAGCTCGTGAATTAAATGGACTTAACCGGCGATTTAAAGCTCGGAAGCATTTTTACGAACGTTCCGATGATGGATTACACTTCGAAATATAAAAGATTACATCTTAATAGATAAATGTATATGCGTAATATTCACCAAATGTACCACCCATCCAAACAGCTTACAGTTGTATTTCATATATTCAAAATGTATCTAGAGATCGTTTAGAGACGAAGCATACACACACACACACACGTGCGAACACGGGATTACACGTAAAACATACACACGTAAGAATTGTCTATAGATACCCATACACACGGAAATTCGAGATAATGCAAATTAATCATATCAATCTTCGATTCGTATCATCGATTCTATCACAATTTCTCTTCTACGACGGTTTGTTTTATCCGATCGCAAGGATGCGCAAAACGTCGACTCCTTTTTCAAACTCAGTGTGGAGTAAGACTGTTTTAAGATTCGCGGAGAACCGACAAGTTATTACATATATGTCATGTGTATATCTTTACTCTCAACATATCGAGATATGGAATGGGGTTTTGAAAATTTATCAAATAGGAAAATTTGAGACAAGTGTTGGGGGATCTTCAGTAACAGGGAAAAAACGAAAACACGGCACGTTCCTTTCTGAGATATTTTTTTATGAGATGAATTCCAGTTTTACAATCGCATCGTAGACGAGAAAAGATATTTTAGTGGTTCGTTAAGCGACTACGGTATATTTTTTATTGCCCTTTCATTAGTATCGTAAACTTGCAATATAAGTTCCATGATATATCTGCTGAAAACTATGTTAGAGAAAAGAAATGAAAGGAAAAAAAATGCACGTGGGAGAAAGATAGTCGAAAGGTCGAACGTAATTAGGGGAATTTATACGAGGATTATTAAAAAAATATAAAAAAATCGTAATAGAATTATGAAATGAGTGATGAGGTATGATTATGAGTGTACAGTATAAGAATGCTTCTTAAACGATTGTGTGTAGAAAATACGGAGAGTCCTTTTCTTTGATAATCATATTTTTCATTAAAATGTAACTATCCGTATGTCAGATACGACATGGAGTAATATTCCGTACAGCCTTTAATATATGTGTACTCGTTAAAAGAGTACGTATACAAAGAAGGGCAGATGTGATCAATTTTTACATTAGTCTTCTACGTATCAAAAGTTACTCCACATCGTAATTAATAACATGTACAAATAATAAATATGTATATATATATATATTATATTCTTTAATATATCTTATCCAAGTATAATACTCTTTACGAATCAAACAAATCGATACTGTCTCCTATATTAGTTTCCTTTATATCAATTAATTGATCTCGTTTTTTTTCTTTCCTTTACTAAAAAAAAGAAGGGGACAAATTAATGTACTGAATTCTATACGTATTATCAAAATACTGTCACTTAATCGGTAATAATATTCGCAATAATATTTCTTAATAAATTTAAGTGACACAAATCTCATTTCTTTTTTTCAGATTTTCCCTACTTATTACAATAAACTAAGGCCGGTTCATTAGATATTGACCAAGTCGGTTTAAGAGTATGATCACTAGAGCGGCTTAAAAAATAATTAATCAGCAAAGTGATTATGCTCTTAACGACCGTCAAACCTTTATGTTTCCTTTACAGAGGAATGAAATGGTAAACGCCATTCTATCACAGTTAAATAAATTGAATACGCTAAGTTAAATGTACGCATAGTTTTCAAACAGTCATTTGAGATACTTAGCAGCCCAGTCTGTTCGACCATGAAGACTTCCGCTGCCTTTTGTGTTCAGCACAGTTCCGTATGCGATTGGTTGATGTGTTCCTTTATTTGTATTTTCTATTGAACCCATAATTGTTAATAGTAATAAATTAATAACAGGAATTCAATAATCAACGTCGAAAGTATCTGACTAAATGTAGAAGAAATATTTGTCTTAAAAAATGGATAAGATCAAGAATACTTACTGATATTCTGTGTACCATAAACGCTGGGATAAGGCAACCTCAAAGTTTGATCGGTGAGATATCGATTTCGTGGGATGTAATATTGTCTCGTCTGATTCTCGACAGAGTTCTTAGGTACCCAGAAGGAATCGGTGAATTCTTCGTACTTCTCCATCGGTTGACCAACCAGGTTTCTTATTAATCTAGGCCTGTTCGGGTCGGAGTCACCGTTTCTTCAAAAACGAAAAAGAAAACGAGAAACCATTAGACGAAACCTCGGTTAAAATAAATCGATTAAAAACTTGAATCTCAGCAATTCATCGATTTAATTTATTGAACATCTTTTTGATTTACAATGGAAGGCGGATAGTGTACAAGGTGTAAAAAATGAAAATCCAGTCTGAGAAAAGGATTCTCGAAAATCAGTCACGTCCATTAAACAGCGTCTAATTACGAATAGGCAAAAGAAATAATCTCAAAAGAAATATCCTATGGGGTCCAGACGCGTGAAACATTTGCGAAGCTCGTTTTCCCAGATCATACAATACAGCAACGTACATCCCAGTATTGTCAGCGAGCAAGGAATCACGATTTGCTTTAGTAGATCTCGAAACATTCGATACCTGGACGATAAACTGGCACTTTGGCCCGCGACGTATCGAGCCACGGCGATGTAATGTTGTTTCCCCGATGCTTTTCGACCATTCTTCACGTTTGGTGGCTGCAACTGATTCCAATTGATGGTCGATGGCTCGTTCCAAGCTGGCAGCACCCAGTTCCCGTTGCTCTGCCGTGTATTCTCTGGCAAATAATTGGCATTCCAATTGGCACGGTTCTCTTTGTACAGTCGTTCTGGGACTAGCTTTGCGTTCACGTTCTCGGGAACGATCTTGCTACTGACGTGGACAATTCAAGGATTAGATTTTACATAGAGTTGTATCGCGGTGCGCAGGGGGGATTCCTACTTAATACGCAGCTTTCGATTTAGGAAATTCGAGCAACGCACCCCAAGAGCTCGGCAAACTCGTCCTCGTCCAACTTTTGAGGATTGCTTTCGCGCATGTAACTATTATGGTTCAACAAAGGTAGTATCGTTTGCTGTTGCTGTTGCTGCATCATTTTCTCTTGTGCTCTGTAATTAAGTGCAAGGTCGTTTGATATTTTTGAACGTCGATTTCTTAGCTCCTAGCATATGAAGTTAGAACCATCGATGATATCCTTTGTCAAAACCGAGGTTTTCTCAGCATTATGTTAATTATTTCGTATCGTAACGATCTTCTCATATTGATTCATAAGTTCATAAGAATACTACCAGGAATCGTAAGTTTCGCAGCTTACGACAACTATAATGTACTTGATACTTATCGCTTCATTTGTTGAAAGAAACAAATACATCAAGTGAGGCAAGAGGAGGATTCTATGGCTGAAGATAAAACGGAAATCGAGAATAGCAAAATCGCATCGGATGCTTCGTTTTCCAGAAAATCGAATTTAAAAACTTCTTTCCTTCTCTTTTTGTTTCTACTTGTCGAAATTAAATTTTGATGTAGAAAAACATACGAGAAAATCGTTGGCGACGTGTTTTTGACAATTATCAATTCCAGGCAAATTCAATGAAAAAGTATCGAGATCCTTGTGTAACTCTACCTTCGTATGCTAAGATACAAAGATACAAATATCGATTCAATTCACCTGGATTCCATCGAAGTCCTGAGTACTTCTTGCTGGGCGTAATTGTACGGTTTAGGAACAGGAGGTGGAAGATTCACTTTGTTCAAAACGAGATCTCGTTGAGACGTGACACCGATTTTTGTACTATTTATTATACGCGGGATGTTCGTTTGGAAATAGGGATACCTATAAAAGCGTTATTTCAATAATTATTAATTATTTTCTGTTATAGTCTACAAGATGGATCAACCAAACGAGAGTGCATAAATTTCTGTATAATCTATCGTTATATGAAAAAATCCGTTGAAACAAAATTGATACTAATACAATAAAATAAACACTATTAATAAACCCTTAAAAAGTAGAAGTAAAAGTAAAAGTACAAAAAATAAAAGTCCAGCAAATAATGGTCAAATATTATTTCTGTAATTGTCTGTTCCATTTAGCTGATCCATTACAGGATGGACCGAATCTACGGATATTCCCTAGGTAGCTTGTAAAAATTGTACCTTAGGGATTGCTGCGCTGTAGGCCTTTTAATAGGATTCCATTGTAACATATCTTCCATAAGTATTACTGCTTCTTGGCTAGCATTTGGTATTAAAACGGTCAACGACGTGCGAGAAAAGTTTGGAAACTTGAAATTCATAGCGGCAGCCAGTTGATATCCGTCTGGCCAATCATCTTTCTCCGGCGTGCCAATGACGGAACATATTTTAAAAATTTCGTCGATTTCGCTTTTCCCGGGGAAAAGTGGCCGAAACGTGTATAGTTCGGCCATGATGCAACCCACCGCCCAAATGTCGATCGGGCTGTTGTAAGTCGTCGAATGAAGCAACACTTCCGGTGCTCTGTACCTGAAATAAAATCCTTAAATCAATTAAAAAGAAAATTCTTAATTTCTCTTACAAATTTCAAAACATCTTCAAAGATATTGCTTCTTTCATTTCATATTCGTCTTTATTATCGTTATTATAAATATTAATATTATAAATATTCCATCTCTTATTATTCTTTCTTGTAACGTAAAATTTGTTAAAAATCTCTTTACAATTGTCTCGTTCATTTTAAATAAATCGTCCAATGGACGAGATATATAATTTTGTCGATTGTTCGTGCGATTATTGCTAACTGAACGTACTAATAATAATTATCGATTAAACAAATGTTTGAGTAAATAGATATTACCATCTGGTGGATACGTAATCTGTGTAAGGCGGCCTTGAACGTATTTCCCTGGCTAAGCCGAAATCGGCAATCTTCACCAGTTCCGGACCCATGCATAATAAATTTTCAGGTTTCATGTCGCGGTGGAAAAAGCCATGTTTATGCATGAACGCCAATCCTTGAAGCACCTGGTATACTATATTCTTGATTACCGGCTCAGGGAAAAGTTTATCTCTGTTACATAATACGTTCATGAAAGTCAATTCCTTAAAAGTTAGGCAAATGATTTAATAACATTTTTTTACCTGTCCTTCATTAGTTGATAAAGATTCTCCTTCATGTATTCGAAGACGAAATACAACACGTCGTTTTCACGAATTACTTCCTTTAATTTGACTACATTCGCGTGACTAAGTTTCTTCAAGGACTACAACGAAAAAAAAAAAAAAAGAAACGAATATTTAAGTAATTTCGTTTCCGTTCTGAACGCTGGAATTATTTTAATAACTAATTTTTGTCAGCAAATAAATTAGTTATTAGTTTCAAATACAATCGAAGAACATAACGAATTCGGAAAATAACATGTACATCTATAAGAACGAGTTATCGTCTAGACTATGAATTTTTATACAAGTTCATACGTTTATCTAATAATGAATAAAAAAAAAGACAAGCTAAGGATTACGATGCATACCTTGCATATCTTATACATTTCTGCATATAATAATTTATTCTATACATTTTTACAACTTAAAATTTGTTGCATAGTGCATAAAAATTCATAGTCTAACAGTAAGGCCAAATTAGAAATTCTTTTAGTAGCGTCTATGAAATAAATTATTCTTTTCATATTACTTTAACTTCGCGCAAATTCATCGCCTCTTCCCAGGAATAATATTTCCTCTTCATTCTTTTTATGGCAACCTTTTCTCCGGTATCGATGCGTTCCCCAAGAACAACGGAACCGAACGTTCCATCTCCTAATTGGTTTAACGTTATGTATCGATTCATTTTCATCGATGTTCGAATTGTCGAAGGTTTACAACATTTCTTCAGCTTGTGGACTGATTGTTCGTCTCAAAGTATTCTGGATGCATCATATTAATTTCTAAAACAAAAATTGCGACTTTTTTTCATGACTTTGAAAAAATTGATTTAAGATCATTTTCAGAGAAATTACATCTTTAGATCGAACTTTCTATTGAAATAATATTTCGACAGATTGTTATCCCAATCATATTAGCAGTACTAGTATCTAATAATATTAATAACGATTAATAATACTTTAATCCTTAATATATATAATAATAATACTTTTATCCTTAATAGTTATTACGAATGGAATTTCATGCGGATTTTGTTTCATTATCTCAACGTTATTTTTAACATCTGCGAATATTAACCTTCTTATTCTCCACTTAATATCGATCATAACGATAATAAATATCAATCATGACGATTACATTTGTTTGGCTTTATTGGTCTCTAAAATAAACAGATATATTTTGGTAAAATTCCAATCATAATAGCAATAGCGTGATTTTCACTAACGATAGCACATAAAGATTAGAATGATGCAATGTAATAATAATTCAATAGTCGAGTAATTATCATTATTCTTTTTGCATAGTACGTAGTAGATGACGTACGTTAAATCGTTAAATGAATTGTTAGTTAATATCGTTATTAGAATGCCCATTAGAACATTCGATAAGCAATATAATTATGCAAAATGGAATATTCATTTGTTATGAATTTGTTATAATATTTCGTAATCTTCATTTACAAAGCAATATTGATGTCAATGTGTAGTTGCGTTCATTTGGCTGTTACGTAAAGTCAGAAAGAATCAAAGCGTTCTTTTACTGTTTCTTTCAGGAAACAAAGAAACACATTTTTCCTATAGAAATGTTTTTAAATAGTAGATAAGTATTTGATTAGATTAATCAAATTATCACACTCTCAGACCTCGCATAATCAGTGAATTACTACTGATTCATAGCTAATTCGAAATAAGACTTTTTCATATTACATCACTTGAAATAGAAAGATTAAAGCCCTACGAAAGTTACGTACGAAGCGACGTTTCATAGACGAGTATTAAACGCGTTGGTGGCAACAGTGGCAAGTACGTTTGTATACAGCGGTCATTCTGAAGCAATGTGCACCTGTTCACGAAACAGCAATGAACAGAAGTGTTTGTCGCTACGCGTTTTCGTCGTGACGACTGAACATTGTCAGTAGTCAGTAGCGAGGCGTATCCGTATATTGCTGCTACAAACGAATATATCGATATAGAATAAAAGCGTGCTTCTCGTCGCTCGACATTTTAAGATAATGACGAGACAAAATGTATCTTACTATACATGCTTATAGTTAAGCGAATATCGACGTAGATCATATTGTCGTGTCTAGCAAGACTACTCGTGGACACTCGTACACTCTGTTATGTTAGTTATCTATACGTTATATAAATTAATATATTAGTTATGTATGTCTTCATTAATATTTATTTATCTACTCTACCTATCTCTTTAATGAAGAAAAGGAAAGAAGAATATTATCGAACCAATCATTATCTCCATCTTTGTTTTATCTTCTTTCTGGAGAAATAAAATTCGATATAATCGGTAAATTATTGTATCTGATAAGGTCTATTTACAACATCGCTCACCAGATAATAGTTAAAATTGTTAAAAGTTTATCATTTATCGAGGTTAATTGTTACGTTTCCTTGTTGTCCATCGATAGTCATCGATATCACAGTGACAATTGAGACAGTTTGTTCGATATCGAAGATATCGATGACAATAATAGACGATCGTGAAAAATCTTTACTCGAGAAAAATCGCGCGATTGATTGGAGGAAAGGCTGTATACTCTTCAACTCGCTTATACCACTTGTTGGGAATTGTTGGAGTTAAGGTTTCATTTTATTGCTAACGGAAATGCTATCGAGGAAACGCTGATATACAGTTCATAAAATATAAAACGGTATGCCGGTACCGATATGTAGGTACAATCGCAATGAATTGTTAATCGAATTTCAATTAGTTTGAAATACTGACACTTGTTACTTTTCAGATATACAAGCGCATTTTGCTAAAGACACGTGTCGTTTTAGACATACGTCGTTTATGAATATATGTATAATTAAAACGTATGAATAAATAATTCGGTGGCATTTTTTGTCCGTTAGTTAACACATGTAAAATTGACGTAAAGAAGAGATGGAAATTACCGTCAATCAAAGTAAAAAGTAATATCATAGATAAAGAGATTAATCTTATATGCATAATATAAATCGTTAATCGCTATAAATCGCTGCTATTTTATAACTGAACCGCGGATTATGTATTTACATATTTATGGGAAATTTGAAGGTGCAAACACACATAATATGCAAAAATGAATATTCAAGGAACAGTACTCTCTGTAATAATATTTAGTGCGTCAAACAATTTTTTGTCGTCCAAGTTCTACCTATTTAGTTATATTCATAATAATACGAATTTATATAAATCCGCAGTTTATCGGTAACTAGAGAATTTTAAAACTTTGCAACCTTGGAAATTGAAAGATTTCTGATTTTAAATTCTTGCAAAATAAAGAGACTGTATCTTGCAAGAATTAAGATTGTACGTGAGTAGTTTCGACAAACATATACGATAACCTAATTACGTCCTAGAATGATTTTGTTCTACTACGAGAACAACACGGGTCAACATCGAGATTAGCATTTTCCTTACGTTCGCATGTGGACAATTTTCGCAACGGGTCAGTCATGCGAGAATATAGATTTTCTTAGGTCTCACGATTCAAGAAAACCGCTAAGTATATGTATAATAGGCCACTACTCAAGCTCTGACCTTCTATCAAAAGTTATAGCGTTACTTTCTCGCTTATTACGATTGACAATATGTTTCTAATTAACTTGACAACAGAGTTCTAAGTAATCTACACGAGTTTGTTAGTGTATAATAATAAAAAAAAAGGATCTCAATAGCAGTTCAATGATAAGATACAAATATTAATGAAGTAATAAGTGAACCGTTGTAATTCAGTGCTACCCGATATTCTATGTTTTTATTTTAAAATCATATTGAAAAATATCGTGTGAAATAACGATAGAAAAATAGTTAATGTAAATCTATGTAAATAGAATACAAATTTCATCCCGGTAAATTCATGATCAATTGAATCTATTTCGATCGTTTACAATTCTTCGCCAATACTTGCTAACGTTATACAATATGCAAAATATTATACAAATAACCAACACGTAAAGAAACAAAGCCGATCAATCAACGTTAGATCGTACTATAATTAACACTTGTTTTAATGTATTTTTCACGATCCAACTGCGCGTTATTAATTCTCGAATATTTAATTTACTTATAAAAGGATTGCTTTGGAAATGTTTGAATTCAATGTGAACGTGGGACAAAATTCAAAACTTTTGCGAAACGACTAAAGTTAAACAAATGGCTTAAGTTTACCGTATCGTGGTTTAACCGGAAGCGTTAGGAATTGGAGGCGTTGTCTGTTCAAATTTCAATATTCACTGTGACTTGGAAATCGTGAACGAATATGATAATTTTAATTTTTACTTACGACGAGAACCATCTGGTTCACCAACATTCCACGTACGTGATTACCTTTCTGCGCAATGCTTCTTCGCAAACTGTTAATCGAGCGGCCATGCTTCACCGTGTGTAGTCATGGTTACAAGTACTAACTGAAACTTGTACCATTGGTGGTTGTTTTAACCCTTATTGTGACAATTCGTTGACTGATCGTGACTGTCGTTGACTGACTTTTTCATTGATGAAAATAGAACAAACATAGAATTGTACAACTGTTATAAATAATTCAATTATAAACAGAAATATTATTACAGAAAAGAAGATGGTAGTTAGCGGAAGCAGTACCATTTGAAAAAGATCAACCAGCATTTATATAAGTCTAAAGAAATAGGGTAATCAAAGAAATTCGACATAAGAATCGTACAATTAGTATTTGAAACGGTTGCTTGTAAAATTGAGTGAATATTCAATGAACTTAAAATAAACAATTTTGGGACTTAATATTTGATTTAAGGTTGAAATGTTACCGACTGCTGCCGGTTTATAAGTACAAATAAATAATTAACGAATAAGAACATTTATAAATTGGAAATGATACGATATAAAAAATATCTTATAAAAGATATAGATGGCTAAAGTACAAAAATGCAAGTAAATGGTAAATATTACATGTTTGCCAATGACAAATTGCAATGATATTTAACTTTTTCAATTGTATTTATAACAAAAGTGAGCGTATCGATTTTTAAATATTTCTATTAAAATTATTAAATTGAATATTACTGTACATATCACCAAAACTCGTGCAAATATATATATCCAAAATATTTTGATGTAATTGAAAGTACTTTGAAATGTTTTTCACTTTTGTTTAACGTAGTACTTAATAATACTAGACTAGGAATATTAAAAACACGGTGATAGAAACAAATAGGAAGCAGGTCTTTTGTACAGATGTTAATACTGTCGGAGAAATTGTATTAATAATGACACAAGAAACTAAGAAAGCGAAAAAGAAGCAAGTAGAAAAAGAAAAAACAAATCAAACGGATGAGAAAAGCGAAGAAAATATAAAAGAGGACACAACTGAAAATATCAAGTTGTATGTAATATAAAAATCAATCAATTAGTTTAAAACATTATTGAAAATACAATTTATTTATGTAAAGTACTAAATTTACGAATACTAGTTATCACGAATAAAATGCTACTTCTTATTTATTAAAATTTTTTATGTAAATTGAACATAAATATTGTTGTATAGGTTAATATGTTTAGATGTTCTGATATTACGATGTGATATGTTACTTTTTAATATTCATATATTATTCCTATATTTTTTCTTATGTGATATATTTTATACAGTTTATGTTATCTATAAAAAATTAATTTTATATAACTTTTCTCAAATGTATTTTATTAATTTGGTTATGATAAATTATTTCAAAAATATATGAATAAAATTTATGAGATTCATTATTTTGCAGAAAATATGGGCCCTCTGTAAGATTTCCTTATCAGAGGGTATGGTCTCGTTCTGCCCTAATATTTCCAGCATTATTTATAGTTTGGTATAGTAGTCGACAGGGTAAAGAAATTTATTTGGCTAAACAGAAAGAGATTTTATTAAGTCGCACTCTAAATGTTAGATGTTCAAGCGATTATGAAGCTGAAATAACTACATATCCTGAATGTGTACCTGAAAGATGTGGAAGGGTAGTTACAGATAAATTAGTGTCATCGACAGAAACTGACGTTTTGTTGAAAATAGCAGTAAATGGTTTGAATTTGGCTGGTTCTGATGGAGGTGCAAGTATTTTGGACCTTCATTCTGGTGCTCTGAGTAAAGGTCAAGGCTTTATAGATATTTACACCTTACCAGAAGCAAAAAAAATATTCAATAGTGCTGATTTTGCAATTTACAAGTATATAAATTCTTCATAGTTATTTAAAACAGTATTATCTTCAATTCTGTAATTCTATAACATTTACAGAGTAGCAAAGACTAAGATACAACATGCAGTAGCACACAACTTTGGTATACCTTCAAACAAAATATTTCTAACAAAGCCTACGTTTTTTTCCCGAATGACAAATGTGTCTGCAAAAATGACACACGACGAATATTGGCATCCTCACGTCGATAAGGTACAGAAATTATTAAATAAATTATAATATTTTATTTTGAAATTTTCATTTTTATTGTAGGAAACATATGAATCTTTCCACTATACTACTTTACTTTATCTGAACGATTTTGGAAGGGATTTTGAAGGAGGCCGATTTATGTTTGTCGATAAAAATAATGTAAAAACTGTGATAGAACCCCGTAAAGGTAAACGATGATTGCAAAAAAATATACTGTTAATAAGCGAAAAACAATATTATTTCAATTTCTTTTACAGGTAGAGTATCTATGTTTACTTCAGGTAGTGAGAATTTACACGAAGTTGAAAGAGTACAATCAGGAACTCGATATGCGTTAACTATATCCTTTACGTGTGATCCAAATGCCGCAATTTCTGATCCAAATTATCGAATGAAATAAGAAAAATAAGATCATAGTATAAGCAAAAATATATATATTCATTATAATTTTATATTAGAAATTACTTATTTTAAAATATTCTCTCTAATAAAATATCTCATTCCAAAAGAAATTTATATGTATAATATATACATATATTAGATATTTATATAGTATCAACGTATGTACGTATGGGTGTATACATTTGTTGAACTTATATCTACAAAAATTACTAAAATCGAATTTCAGAAGAATGTCCTTGAACTAATTATTTTTATATATCCTTTATTTTCTTATCAATATGATACAAGACATATGACGAATGCACAATGTATACGCCTGGTGACAATTAAAATAACTATGAACATATACATATTTATTATTTAACAAACCAATCTCTTATTGCTAATGAAAAAATATAGTATAAATGGTTGCTTTTAACAAAGCATTAAGTATGTTATGTGCAATACATTGTTAATGTATATAAATATACATAGAGTATATGTATATTGAATTTCATCACTGGAATGTCTCTGTTTTGTTACATTTATCCATATAGACTATAGACTATTCAAAAGTGTAAGAGTGGAAAAGATGTATAAGAATTGTTTATCGTTATCTTTGTTAAGTGTTTTTTGTACATATTCTTTTCCTATTTAAAAGTATCACATGTTTTTAAGAAACCTAAATTTGAAATAATATTTGACACAATATGAAATTTAATAAACCATCTCTGTGTATACATATCTACACTATATGTTTAAGTAATGGTATTTGTCCACTATAAAACCATTACAAAAACCTATAGTAAGAATTCCTGAAATATATTATAAACTTATAATAATAGTAATTTATATGTGCAAAATTACTATAAAAAGAGGACCACAAAATTATTCCTTTAACTTGGTACCTATTTTTCACTCCACAAATTAAAGTATCTACGATTAGAAAATAGAGAAATTGGCTACATAACTTAATAATACAGATGATATAAACAATGCATATACAGATTTGAAAGAAGAAACATTTGTACAAAAGTAACTTTACAGGAAATATATAGGAATCATTAAATATTACACATTAAGTTTTGATGATCTCCATCAATATCAATGTACATTGAAAGTTCTCTGGAATGTACCTATGCAACTTTTTATGTACATTTAAGTAATGGTATTAATATTATAGAAAATTCTTTGAGTTCAATAATTTTTTCATAATAAACTTCAAATAATTTTATAGGTCGAGATGCCTTTCTTACAATCTTAGAATATCCGCAATTTGTGATGCGCTCTTTCCTAATAAAATGCTCCTATGATTTCCGGGTAGTTCTATAACTTTTACATTGTTGGAAATCTATAACAAGATTGAACATATTATAAGAATTTAAAAGACAAAACATATATAAATTAATGTTTCATGTGCAAACGTAATAATTACCTTCGATAAACCATAGTCATTGTTTAGAGGAACAAAGCTATCTTTGGCTTTAAGTAATACAATATCTCCATCATATTTTTCTGGTTTATAAAAGAAAGCCGCCTTCAACTTCTTGTAGAATAATAGAGCAGCACTCTTCAAATCTTCAGAATCAAAATTTTTGTCATCTATCAATTCGACCACTTTGTTTAATACAACCTCAGTTGTGTTTATATTTTTCAACATGTCATATAACTAGGAAAAAGAGAAAATAGATAAGATAGAATACGTAATATATGGTAAAATTATGAAACAATGTGTGTATGAAAATAAAAATACCTGAAGGAAAGTGATGTTGCTCCTGAACTGCCTGACAAAATACGCTAAACATTTTCGTAAACCATCTGCAATCACTTCTGCACTTTCTTCAGTAGCACGCTTTCCAAGTTCCACAGAATGTAATTTTACAAAATCTGGCGAGCCGTCGATGACAGTTAAGTTTGTCTTATGTCCAGCTTTCTGTAATTGAACAGCCATTTCCAGGCCAATGCAAGATCCAAAGGAATATCCTATTAAGTTATAAGGTCCTTCACTTTGAATCGCCTGCATTTTCTTCACATAGAAATTCGCTAATGCTGATACAGATTCTAATGGACAGCTTTCTGTACATTGGAAGCTCCAAGCAGGTCGATTCAATTCACTGGCCACAGTTTTGAATGGTGCAGCAACTCCTTCGATAGCGGGAATAAAGAATAATGGCTGCCCAACCGAATTCGCTGTATTGAGTGGAACGATAATCTTGACAGGTACGATCTCCGTACCTTCAAATGAGAGCAGACCAGCAGCAGCATCTTGTATGGTCTCCTCCTCATCTGAATCAGCAGCTGCATTTCCTGCTTCTCCCCCAGAAGTATTGTCTAATTTTCCTAACTTGTCGAATGTTAAATTACGAATTTCAAGAGCAGATAATATTATATCGTAATTCCTTTCCATGGTTTGTTTAATTTCTGTTCCCATCAAAGAGTCCATTCCAAGATCAGCCAAACTAGTGCTACCGTTAATAGTTTCTAATGCTTTAATCCCCAAGATATTGGCTACTGCTTGAACAACACTAACTTTATTTGTGTTTTCTACCGCATTATCTTTATCTCCTGTAACAAGCGATGCCAGAATTGGATGTGGTTGTTGAAGGAATATGTCCATTGTATCAAGACAACTTTGTATACGCTGTGGCAAAGTACCACCAATTTCAGTATCGTTAAAACCACCCATTTTGTCTAAAATTAGACCAACGTCACCAATGGCTCCCCATTGAATGGCAAGGCCAGGTAGACCATTCGCTTGTCTTTGTTCCATCATTCTTTCCATAGCAGAATTTGCAAGACCATAATTAGTTTGACCCATGTTGCCTCTTCCACTTGTGACAGATGAGAACACAACAAAATAATCTAATGAAGAACATTCTCGCGAGGCTATATCCAGATTCTTGGTTCCATTAATTTTAGGTGATGCTGATATTACAAAATCAGATTCAGTAAGGTTTTCAATCAGACCGTCTCGCAAAACAGCAGCCAAATTGAATATACCACCAACCGGGGCTAATGCTTTACTTTCTTTTATAAGTTGTTTCGCTCCATCCAATGTTTTTACATCTGCCATCGAAATTTTGATGTGTGCACCCATATTGCGCCAACGACGAATACACAATGCTTGGAAGCCTGTAGTTACTCCAGACCTCGATGTCAGGATTATATATTTCGCACCACGTAAAACCATCCAATATGCTAATTCCAAACCAAATCCACCAAGACCACCGATTAATATATACGACTTATCAGGATTGAAATATGTGCGTGGAATAGCGGAAACTACTTTTTGTGGTGATTGTACAATTTTCTGCTTTTCCTCGTCTCGAATTTTCAATAGAACTTTACCAATATGTTTACCAGTAGCCATAAATCTGAATGATTGTTCAATCTGTTGTTCTGAAAAGACCGTGCAAGGAAGTGGGCGAACAGCACCACTTTTTATTCCCTCACTGACAAGCCTTACAACTTCTTGTCTCTCTGGGCCATCATCTTCACAAATCGCATCCAAAAGTATTCCATGGAAAGAAACGTTCTTCAAAAATACGGACATACCCAAAGGTGAGTCATTCGACAAATCAAATTTGCCAATTTCAAGGAAACGACCACCCTGAGCAAGACATCTGATACTAGCTTGTAATTTCTCTTCGGCTAATGAGTTAAGCACTATGTCTACACCACGCCCGTTAGTTTCATTAAGTATCAGTTGCTCGAAGCTAGTGTCTCGAGAGTTGCCGATATTCTTATCAGTCAATACAGGAAACATCTTCTTCAAGAAGTCTCGTTTGTCTTGTGTTCCAACAGTGGTGAATACTTTGCATCCTGCATGCAAGGCTATAGAGATACTCGCTTGTCCAACACCTCCACTACCAGCGTGAATCAGAACACTGTCACCGGGTTTCATATGACCTCGAACGCAGAGAGCATAGTAACTGGTAGCATAAGCAACTGGAACGGTCGCTGCTTCTTCTAAAGACCACTTATCAGGTACTTTCCACATGAAACCAGGATCAGCTATAACAGTGGTTGCCAAACCACGTGCTGGTACCATAGCCATAATTCGTTGACCCTTTGAGTCACGTCCAGAAAATTCGAGACCCAATATACAGTCTTGCGTAGCTAGATTTCCGGGAAGAGCATCTGGTGGCAGTTTCCCAGTAGCCAACATGATATCCCTGAAGTTTAATGGCGCGTAGTACACAGAGCATAACTCTGTATTTGGGAATTTTTCTGGTTGGTAGTAGCTCAATGGACTTTCAATCCATCTTAAGCTGCTCAGGTCGCCTCTGTTCAAAGCGTTAATATAAGCGTGTTCAACTTGAAGAGATGATTTATTTTGCTGATCTAATTCTATATGTTTGTAGCATCCCCATTGACCTCCCCTCAAAATATTAGCGAACATTTGTTTGTCCAGTTGTTCAGCATAAAATTTATCATTTAAGTTAAATTTGGGCATATTCTTGTCTTGAATGAAAACGTAAGATGCTCCTTCACCACCTTCTTCATTAAGGATACAATTCATAAATCCAACCATACCTATAAGAAGTATCACATATGTTATGAAAATTAAGATTACTTTTGAAATTGTAATTTTACCTGTTATGTTATAATTGTCAGTATATTTTGCAAAAAGACGTTTAATGACACTTACCAAATAATTCTTCACCCTGACAGACGAACAAAGGTCTCCGATTCTCAGCCACAACATTTTTCAAGGTCGCCTTAACACCTTCTACCCAGGAGAAATTCTTTTCTGTTAGTTGTATGATTATAGGATCTGGTCTTACTTCCTTTTTTTTTAGTAGAATGTAAGATTTTCCAGGAGTGACCTGTTTTGCTACATACACCAAATCTGGATCTACCAAGTTAAAATCAGTTTGAGTTGTTTCTTCCAAAAGTATAAATCCTCCGTTTATCACACTGTCTTTCAAATTTTTCAATACATTCAACGAATTGTCGGTTAATACATTGCTAGCTACTGCAACGTGCAAATCTTGACCAATTGGTTCTTTTTCCACATTGCGTTTTACAATTTTTATACCTTGTTTTAAGCTGGCATATCTTTTACGCAAAACTGCAGCCAGTTGTAGATCCCCCTAAGAAAAATATCCAATAAGTCTTACTTTTTTAAACTGCAGTTGTAAAATACTTACATTTATTAAAGGTTCCTGAGAACACCATATCTGTATATAGGGCAACATTAGAGAATCTACAGGACGATTTGCAGACACTTCAGTTATTTTCATTTTGATTCCTCTTATATTTTCATACACCGTTAGTAGCAATATAGTAAGAGCATGAGCTTTAGCCTTTTCTGGATCTTGCACTAATGGTTGACAATTTTTATATGGTATGAACAAACATCTTTCAAGTTTAGGAGGTCGAATCTGTTGCTTCTTTGCAATCAAAGAGGCTTTCATCTTCCTGATTTCAACACCGCCTGATTTAATAACACCAATATTTGGATAAGAATATATTGGAACACCCTCGTCTTCCTTATAATTTTCAACAAACTCTAAATGAGCAGTGGGATTGATGGCAACATACTGCATGCGAACTGGCACATATAGTCCTCTACTATCATTTTCAAGGATGCTGAATTGAAGCATGGTATCAATGAACGAAATCCAGTCATTCCAGAGAAGTCTACCAGAAACACCACCATTATGGACAATTTTAATTCCTTGGAAAATTCCACTATAATTATATCCTCGGAGTCTGAGTTCCTTGTAAACATCAGTTGTATTTAATTCTACTACAGTACTTTCATTTTTTACAATCGGAGCAGGTATATTTAATAATATTTTATCAACGTTTTCTGGTACAGATACTGTTCCAGTTACTACCACAGATCCACTTTCACAAATTTCAAACTCTCCAGTGCCCAGGAATATATTGATCAAAAATTTCACAGTGCCGTCCATTGGCATAATGGTAGCTCTTTGGAATTTTACATTCTCAAATATAATTGGCAATTTCTCGAAATCTGTTCCACGCATTTTTGCGTAGGTTTTCCAGACAATCACTAGGTAACCAGTAGCAGGGAAAAGAATTCTTTCATCGATACAATGACCAGCTAGATAAGCATCTGTTTCTTTGGACAGACTCACTTCCACTACATTTTCACCAAAAGATGCATTATTTCCTGCATAGTTAGCTAAATTCCATTCTGTAGAATGGTCCCATTTAACCAAGCTATTAATCATTGGTGTGCCATGACCAACTGGATAATTAACTGGTGGATACAATTTAGACACTCTGGGTTGTCCTCCTGCTAAGTATATCTTTCCTATATTTTCCAGCAAGAAATTCAGATTGTTTGCTTGACCTCGTTTATGTAGACCAATATTGGTCACAGTTGAGGGCAATGATCTACGCAAGATTGCTTGTAATAGACAATGTGGTGCAATTTCGATAACTATTGCGTTTTCTGGAATATGACTTAATGCTTGGTAAAATAGCACAGGTGACAATAGGTTATTCACGTGATAGGCAGCACTACTAAGTTGTGCCAATGGGGTACCCCAAGCTGATTCGGGTATTGATGTAGAAATCCACCTGGAAGTTCTCTGTTTCGGATTTGTTATAATTTTCTCCAACATAGTACGAAGCTTTTGACCCACTGGGGCTACATATTTGCTATGGAAAGCAATACCAGAGCTATTCACCAATTTGACAAAGATGTTATCTTTTTGCAGATCCTCTGCGAATTTCTTGAGAGACTCGATTGGACCAGAAATTGTCACAGAGTCTGCTGAATTGTTGCAGGCTGGTATTACGTCGGGTGGGCATCGAGCTGCCGCTTCCTCCCAACTTAATCCTACGGCAGCCATTCCTCCTGGTTGCAAGTTTGAATCCTTGATTGTTTTTCCTCTCCAGTATGCAGCCAGAACAGTTTGCTCCGGAGTAAAAGTGCCATCTGCGTAGGCACATCCTAATTCACCGACGGAGTGTCCAATAATACCATCAGGTTGAATACCTAGATACGTTAATACATCCACAAGAGCAACTTGAATGGCTGCAATGGACACGAACGAGTGTAAAACATTTTCGTCAAAGGTTTCAGCTGTTCCATTTTGAATAAGATTCATTAGATCAATTCCTTCAGGTTTCAGAGCCTCAGCACACCTTCGTAAACTTCTTTGGAATATGTCGATAGAGAGCAAATCTTTACCCATACCGGGCCACTGAGATCCCATGCCAGAGAATACAAACCAAATCGGACGCTTTTCATTAACATATGAATCAACTTCTCGAGTGTTGACATTTCCCATAATGGAATATCCTCGATAAAGATGACCTGCTACATTATTTGTGTGAATATCATGAAGCAAAGCAATGAACTCATCGTCTTTTTCGTATTCCTTGGCTTTGTCCAGAAGTAAGTTCACAGCCTCTGTAGTACGACCAGATACGGTAACTAGTTTGGGTACTTTACTGTCTAAAACTGGCGACAACTTTGGTTTAGGATTGCTACGAAGAAGAATGTGAGCGTTAGCTCCACCAAAACCGAACGAATTCACCGCTACAAGTCCACCTTTCCATGGCATGTTCTTATCAACAACTTGTATACTTCCATCGCTCAATGCTGGTATGTCTGTATTCGGACTATTGAAATGTAGATTACCCGGGATTACACCTGCTTCCATGGCAATCAACAATTTTGCCATGGAACATACTCCACTGGCAGGTTCTGAATGTCCCATGTTAGATTTAACGGAACCAAGCAATAATGGACCTTTTCTACCTTTGCAGAACAGATTCGCGATCGAATTGATTTCTTGTGGGTCCCCGACCTTGGTTCCTGTTCCATGAGCTTCAACGTAAGTGACGTCTGCAGGATTAATACCTACTTCCGCGTAAACTTCACGCATCAATTTATTCTGCATGTCTCCACTGGGAAAGGTGATTCCTTGAGCTTTGTTACCGTCGGTATTGGTCTTGGCATGTAAAACAGTGGCATACACTCTACGTGCATCCCTTGCTTTTTGCAAAAAGAGAACCGAGACAGCCTCTGATCTAACATATCCTTTGCCATCAGCATCGAACGCTTTACATGCACCGTCCGGAGATAACATGCCTAACCGATGAAACTGAAGAGAACTGGTAGGTTTTAGGAGAAGATTACAACCACCGACTATAGCTGCATCACATTCACCTGAACGCATTGATACAATTGCTTGATGCATGGCATATAAAGACGAAGAACACGCAGTGTCTACCGCATAACTAGGACCGTTGAAGTCGAATGTATATGAAATCCTGTTTGGAAACATAGCTCTGCAGCATCCCGTTAATCCGTATCCTGAAGACATATATAAATCATTATTTTATTATTGTTACTATTATTATTAAGTTATTAATATATTACTGCCAGAAATATTAAGTTTACCAACCGTTAATTTGATCTGGATCTTTAGACCAAAATTCATCTGATTCTGACGACGAAACACCAATAAATACACCAGTTTTGGATCCCCTAATATCATTTGGATTGATTCCAGCATCTACAATTGCTTCATAAACTACTTCTAACAGAAGACGTAATTGTGGATCCATTACATGGGCCTGTTTGGCGTGAACACCAAAGAAGGTAGCGTCAAATGATTGGAGATCCTTCAATTTACCAGATCTCTTGGGTAGACCATAGAGACCGGCAGGCCAACGACGTTCATCATCTGTGATCATGTCGATACCTTCGAATAAGTTTTTCTTAAATTCTTCAATGTCTGAGGATTCCGGGAAACGGCCTAGAGAAATGTAAAAAAAATTATAAATATTAAATCGTAAGTAAAATTATATATTTCGAGATGTATTTACATATATGGCGATGTAATTACTCACCTGAAAAACCGCTAATGACAATTTCGTTATTTACATCGTATGCGTTGGTATTGCTGTTCAACATAGTCGGTTCTCTCATAATGGGAGTGTTCGCACTTTCAAATTGAGCTGGCATTGTAATAAATGTGATATGATCAACTTTTCCTTCGTGTATTCTTTATTTTTGCAGAATTTGGCAGACGTATGGAGCCTAGTGGACTGTAAGCTGAGAATGAGAAATAAAAATATATTATTTATTTAAAAAATTATATTTGGAATGTTATACAATTAGCTATGTCGGCTTAACTTTATGTACATACATTTACATATATTATATAATTCTTTCTTTTGTAACCGATTAAATTTATCGATATTTACGTAATTTTCTTTTTTAATTTAATATGCTTAGAAATTCTAAAAAGAAATGTAGTGATTATATAAAAATACCGATTAGGGAGTATTATTTCGTTAATTAAAACCGAAATTCCATAAATGTAGGACAGCAATAACCAGTTGCCTTGTTAAATACTTCGGACGTCTCAGCAATTGTATTAGATTATCGTAGTATCTCCTCTGTGACATACGATTAATTGAGTGATTTCAATTGGATTCACTCCCGGATAAATCAGTTTAGTAGTGACTATGCGCGCAAGATACAACATTGCTTGCCCGGTGTCACCAATGTACTTAACCTTTGTTTTTTATATAATATATTTTTTAATATAATATATTTTTAAAATTTATTAAATTCATATCTAAAAATATTACACAGCTATTTTTCATACTCATACGTAAAGCATACATTTTTTATGTACGAGACTATTTATGTAACAATTGAAAAAAATGAATATAAAAAACAAATATCTCTTCGTTGTTCTATATTCTCAATATACTAATTAATATTTAATGTGGATTCCGTTCAAATGTCAAGATTGAATGCATAAAATACGAAACGGTCGAAATTAACATTTTCCTATCTTCACGTAATTATCCGAGTAGCTTTCGATTGAAACGTAATAGCAGAACACGTGATACAGCGATGACCTGACCCCAACGTTGAGATGCGATATAAATTATATCATCACGTGTTATAAACTGTTACATCATAATTTGTTAATATAATTTATGTGATAAAATCGATTGACTGTACATGTCGTTTATGTATGATTGTTAATTACGATCATATCGTACGATGCTTATTTTCCTATATCACCTTGATCCATAATATGTATTAAACAGATAATGGGCCGATTTATGAAGATTTACGATTAAAAAGATCATGCGATGCTTATAATATGATGATTCTCACGAGAACATTTAATTACAGTCAAATTAAAAGATTAACACGTTTTATATTGTTCAGTATCTTTTATTACTACACAATTGGTATTTGTCACGATATGAATTATATTTTCATAATTCCTAAATTTATGAAATTCCTCTTATACAATAAGTTAAAATAATATAACAATTCGAATGCTCAACAATATATATATATATATTTTTACAAACAATGAGAAAATCTGAAAATTCATTATGGTACTTGAAAATGTACATATAGTTATTTATTTAGTAATATATGAAATAATAACGTTAATATATGTAAAAATATATAGGATATTACTGGATTACTTCAATTTAGTATATAAAAGACATTTAATGAATATGTATCTATCTGTAGATAATGTACGTTATTGAGAATATTGTAAATCGTTAATGTAAATCAAGAAGTTTCAATGATATGATATCTGATAGATATAAGACAGAAACATTTTAGGTGCGTATGTGTATATGAATATATTCTTGTTTGAATAACGTATCAATGACTACGACCGAATAAATTAACAAACTTTTCATTGAAATACCTAATTTACATTATGACAAGTCTTTACAGGAGAGCGATAGGAATTATATGTTATTTTTATTTCTTTCCTTTCATGTAAATTGTACACTGGTATGTCACGAAGAATTTGAATTTTATGTATCTTGAAAAGAGCTGAAATTCTTTTTAGATTAATGTTATGTCACGAATCGCTGAGCAAAAAATTCTTTACAATCTTTTACTTTCAAAGTTATCTCCAGAACATTTTTCTTTTTTTTTTTGCTTCCAGATATTAATTGCGTATAACATGAATTTTTTATTTTCATGCGTCAGTCGTCACATATCAGGATTCGTATATTTTTATATCTCTAGTCTTTAACCTGGCATCACCTGATCTTGGAAACTCGTAATGATGCGCCACCTTTTTTTCTTTCATGTATGTTTTATTTAAAGATATTAAAACTCAACATCTTTAAAGTTGGCAATGTAATACATATAAAAAAAACATGCACGTTTATAATTTCACTTTGTTCTTGATGGACACGCGAAGAAAAGTGTCTTGTGAATTCAAATCATACCAGAAAATAAATATCATTAGCCTTCAAAATATGCAAAGCTTGTATGAATATTGAATGTACAGCTTTTTTTAAACTGGGAAACACATTGGTACAGTTTTCGCGTCGTTAATTACTGGTGTGATAAAAGAAATTCATTGAATAAAATTTATTTGAAACTATAAACAGTTACAGCAAGAAATTATTATATTATTCACAATAATAAAATGAAAATTTACCTAATAAAAAATTTTAATAAAAGTTCGAGCTTGCTTCATAAATATTAAATATATGATGCATATGTTAAATAACCGAATAATTCGCGTCATACAATACTCTTCACGTCATTAAATACATATTGAACACATTTAGTGGCATTTAAATGAATTATGTAAATTACAATCATTAAAGCAATACTTGATGAATATTAGGGAAATTATTAAACTAATTCTGCTTGATTTTATATCCGATGCTGTGCTTTGCTTTACTGTTACATGTACTATCGATCACAAAAGTCTATATGTATATACACCTATCGAATTTTGTGTATCTCACTTACCAAAGAAACTAAACACGCACTTTATTTATGTATTCTTAAAAGGAATTAAAAAATTAAAACATTCTCAAAAATTTCGGGACAAAATTACATCGAAAATTACAAAATCTTAAATTTTTGCAACGCCAAAGAGATAGTAGGATATTATTGATTCTGAAGAAATCTACAAGACATTAATATAATATTAATGTCTATTATTTTTATGATTTCATGTAAAATTTCAAATGTATATAATTCTTGTAGTTTCTAATGTTTTAATTTTTTTGAAAACGAATAAATTGTGTTACATTTGAACAATATGTATGTGTTTTAATGTGTCAAAAAAATTCGTGCAGTTAATATTTTTACTATAATATTTTATATTTAAAGGGTGTATATGTAAGTAAACTTTTGTGATTAACTGTGTACCTATGTTTACTTAAATACATAATACGGCATAGATAAATAGTGTAAATAGTGCAATAGATAAATCACTAACTAATATTAATAATATTACGAAAGAATAAAATATATCGTGCTACACGCTGGTCTCGAATAATTTCATCGCGTAAAAGAATATGGTTAGGTAAAAACGTAAAAACTGATCACTCAGCATTAGTGCTTTATATGAGTCGGTCACGTGTTGCGCTACGCAGGTGACCGTAAGCTGTAGAATCAAAATATATGTATCAGTCGTTGTAGTGAATCGAATTTTGTAAACAAATTTCTTTAAGCTTATTCATTACTCATTAATAACTATATAAAATTATCTAAAATATCGGATATTTGATAAATATATTTTTAACTAAAATTATATTGTTTTAAAGCAGCCATGTCAATATTATTGAAAAAATTACTGATACTTTTTAAACGATTTCGCTCTTCTTTATGAGAAAAAGAATTTCTTTCTCTGTAACAAACATGAGTAACTAGAATCATTTATCAGTCATAAGTCTGAGAAGACATACAAAAGCTATTAAATCAATTCAGAATCAGAATTTAAAACAAATGAATGTAAGGAATGAATTGAAATGTTACAATAAAGATGTTATAATAACAAAATAGAACATTTACTAGGACATTATTTATGCCTAACATATTACTATCCGGTCGTCACATACGCATAAAACACAGCAGTAAAAACTTGTACAAGTAGTCTTGACATTGACGTAAGATAAAACGCGTTATTCGCATCAACAACATTGGTGTAAATATAAATGGATTTTGTTCTCGTGAAAAAATATACCAGTTAAAATATAATATTATAATAAATATAATAATATATATAATAAAATAAACCAGAAAAAAAATATACTCTATGATATATGATACGAATGACATTACAATACACATATACTATATAGAAATAACGCCTAAAGAACGATTAAATTAATATTTCGTTCTTCGTATAAACCTCCTTGTCATTGACATTATTGCGAATAGAAACTTCTCGCGTAATCGTAATTTATCAGGTAAAATCTAATCACGATTAGAGTTGTTATGAGTGATATGAAAAATATAAGTACCGAAGATTGGAAAGTGAAAGAATGAACAGTTAGTCATATAATTAATTTTTAAGACTCTAAATAATATTATGAATTGTAATACTTGATTGAATATTGTTGCTGTTTAATTCGTGGTATACAATTCATACAGTTGTAACGATATTACAAAAAATGATTATTTTATGTTTCTACGAATGAAAGGTTGTATTTCTGTTACGCTTGTATGACTAAACAGTTCATATAGAAACGATAATAGTTCAAGTGAACCAGATATATTAACGGATTTTTATATTCTGACATCATTATGATGCTTTTAATTGTGAAGAATTAAACATCTAATAATATATAATTAATAAGTTTATCAATTTTCTACTATGTTTTTAAAAATGTAGCAAGATGTATCTATCATAATAATTCGAATAATATTGCTAATAAGTCAATAGTATTCTAATAAATTTATGAATGAAAAAATGTTGAATATTTAAAATAATTATACCTTGACATCGTAATGATATTTTTATAATTAAAACATTTAATTTCCAACAACACATAAACAATAAGTTGATCAATTTTCTATGTTTCCAAAAACATAAGAAAATATATATAACTGACACAATAATTTAAATAATATTAACAAATTGACAACATTTTAGTAAATTGACCAGTAGCAAAATGATAATCTTAATTGAAAATAAAACAACACTTACCTCGCACGTGGGTATAATCCTGACAAATGTTGTGAATTCTGTTCCTTTTCCAAAAAACCTGCGTACTCGACTATTGTACACCACCGACTTCGTATAATAAATAATGTAGATCTTGACGAGCAACTTGTAATAATGGGAATGAAGAGACTACGGAATGTGTAATGATATTTAACTACAGAAATGGCCCTAGCTGTTTAGTAATTTTTTTTAGAGACGCGACGTGCGATTTTCCTATCAATATAACCAGTACAAGTCCAGTGTGCACGTCGCAGAAAACTGGCTAATGTCTAGCCCGTGAGCATCTCGTTATTATTGAATTGGACAGACCTTATGGTCTGACATCAGACCATATGGTGTCGACCAATAGGAATTCACGTTTCCGGTACGCACGCGCACGAGAATGGACCAGCGTTCCGTCTTCCGTTACGAATATTCCGTTTTTTCCCTGATTTATATTTATCCTTGCGACTAATACAGCAATTCGTTTCAAATCTTAAAATTCGATCGATTGGATACATGCATAATGTTCATGGGTTGTCACATGTCAACTTTGTCACGTTTTTATTTTATATAATACTAATATTATCGGTGTCGATAACTAGCATAGAATTGTTGCCGGTATACACAGCCAAGATCGATATCCTAGTGCAGTAACGTGATCGGCGGATTTTCAAAACATTTATATATATATTAGGGCCCGCTTACTTTTTCCTATAATTACTTTTTCGAAATATATATATATGTACATTTATATATTGTGTAGTTTATATATAATATAATGCATATATAATGCAAATTGTGAGAAAGATTCATGAAGGTCATTAAATGTACCGCTTTAAATGGTTAGAATTTTATCAAATCAAGAACGCTAAAAAAACATTTATTCCTCGTGTTTACTTTCTTGTCTTATGATAATTAGTGATAAAATACCATTTAATTTCCTAACTTGAAACTATCGATCTTATATAACATATTAGTATTTTAACAAATACGAGATGGTTACTCAATTTTTCTTTCCGTCAAACATTAAATTTGTTCCTAAAACTATTGTTGCAAATAATACAATTTTGATTCATGAAATAGTAAATTGTTCTCATTGAAAGAAAATTACATAAATTATAATATTAATGAGTTATGATTCATGATAAATACGTATATTATGTTGTTTTTTTATAACTAAAAAATATCATCTATTTGACACGAGTCTATTTTGGAATAAAGTTAGATTCATATGTATATATAATAATTAGCATATCGTGTTTAATTTTTTATTGATAAACGAAAAAATCATAAAATCTTACGTGATATGATGCTTTTTATTTTCATACGATCGTAGTTGAAATAAGGCTTCTATTACATATTTTGATAGGAAAAAAATGTGTGCCCTTTCTTGCCCTTTATTGATAACTCTTTGAAGAGGTCTTTGCCACCGCCTTCAGTTACAAGTCTGCTTGCCGCGTGTTATATCACGTGAACTGAAGAAAGAAACATGTAACCTGTATAACTTTAATCTTAACGAGACTTTTGTACCGCGATCCAAAGCAAACAGAGTCATTCTAGTTATCTCCCTTACAAAAGGGACGTTCATGAATAAAAACGTGCCAGATTGCAATTGTCGCTCTTCTAACTCGGACTTATGTTGCCAAAGATGATTATGTGTGCAAATATGATATAACTTTTTTACGAAATTATGAAATGTAATTAACACGCAACAATAAAGTGATTATACAGATAGAATCTCGAATCTCTTATCAGTTCAACACGAGGTCACGAACCCCCTTTTTTATAAGAAGAGGATCATCTCTCATATTAGTTAAAAAATGTCAAAACTAATTAATATTAATTGCGAAATGTGTAGTAAATGTTATGTACAATCAGTAAAAAATAAAAATGATTACGATATGGTAATATATGCTAAGTTCTAGATTTACGTATACTTACACATACACATGATCTGTTTTTTTTTTTTGATATTTGTCACGTTACTCTGATAAAAGAGTGCGAAGCTATCAGTAATAAGTATTTTTGTGCGATCTTTTTCTCCGTTTGACCCTTGCGTTGTGTACTTCAAAGTCATTTTTTAGTCAAACAAGCGGACAGGTTTTTCAATACTTGAAACTTCGATCTCTAATGTAAATAGCTGTCACTTGTCACGTTATGTTTACCTTTACTTACGTAAATTGATCTTGTATGCATCTTTGCAGGAACTTAGTAACCAGCGGCAAGAATGAAGTAAATAAAGTACAATGTTATATATATGTGTAATTCCATTGTCAATTTCTTTCGTTTTGGTTAATATAAATTGATAGAAAAAACCATCTTAATGATTCATTTTGATGAATTATTATTATTTGTGGAATATTTTATATTATAAAACTATATATATACTGTATATGTTATAAAATTATAAATCTTGTTAATTAAAACAAATAGATTTATTTACGAAAACTTTTTCCTTTTCTTTGCTGTTTTTCACTTTCTTCTTCCAACTTCTGAAGCTCAAACTCAAGTGCTCGTTGTTTTTTACGACTTATAGGTATTTTTGAAAGCCATGCTATAATTACATATAATTAGAAAATGATAATATTCATAAGAGCACACGAATACGAACCCAAGAACGCGTCTTCTTCTTCTCGAAAAACAGGATCTTTCAAACTTAACGCGTTTATTAATTCCCTATGTGTCAATGGATGAGTTCTTAGTTGTACTATTCGTTTTGTAGTCATTACCTATTTTATAATAATGTGCAATTGTTGTAATGAAAAAGATTATAAAAAATTTACGCGAACAATTGCATAATAATAATATATAATTCTTTCGCTAATACCTCATTAATAGATGCAAATACCGTGCCAATAGTAAAACCATCGCAAATTTTAGCCATTACAGATGTGTCGAATTGTCTATTAATTCCGGGATGCTATAAATATAATTATATATCTATATACATATCCTTTTCGATAAAAAATGAACGTGCATCGGAATTTATAAATTAATAAAAAAGTCATACTTTATATATTAAATCTTTCCATATGAGAGACATAGATCCATAATCTGGTCTAGGAATATATATAATTTTATCATATGTTTGATGTAAGAGTTTCTGATCTCCATCCCATGGTGAACTTGAAATTCCAATAAGAATCACTCTATCTTCATTTGTAATACTTTTTACTAACTTGGGAAGATCTTTTTTTAGACGTTTTGGATCAGTTTTATCTGTCTTTGACACTTTTTTAACAAATGGTTTCTCTGCTCCTTCCATGAATATCACTGATGGTTGAAGCAAACGTGACACCTTTATGCGAAATGAATCTAGAATAAATATTCATTCCCTAACGTATTTAATCATCTCTATCTTTCTTAGCATACCTTTGATATTAAATGCATAAGCATAATTAATCCTGATTTGCCAGGATATTTCCCAGCAATGTTAGCTGGTGTGATATCAAATAAAGTGGCTCCAAGTTCTGTGCAAATTGCATTTACTAACATTTTTTTGCCACTGCCATGTGGACCAGCTATTAACACTGATCTTATTAGTGGCGTAAGTTCTCTAAGAGTATTGTTTCCTAAGGGAAGTATACAATATTCAGCTATCAACTGTCTTATGTCTCCTATTAATACATTTAATACAAAAAGATTATTGAAAGGTTTACTAACAGAACTTAAATTAGAATGGGAAATATAATATATGGCTATAGATTTAAATTAATATAAAATACTTAACCAAGTGCTGGCAAAGGATCCTTCCTTTTTTCTCTTAAATTATAATTTATGAAAGATTTTTCCCCTTTGAAATTACTAAGTGGAATTTCTTTATGTAACTTAATAATTCCTTGAGTCAGTAGTTCTTCAAATAAAGATTCTGTTGTTCTATCGGGTGTCAAATCCTTTTCTTTCCTCTTTTTATTTTTTTTTCCACTGCGGCGAATTCTTTTCTGAGTTTTTTTAACACGTTTGCCTTTAAGACCTCTATCTCTGTCTAATGCACATTGTAGTGCATCTATGTCATCTTTAAATATGATAAAATTATAGCGTCATTATTATTTTCATATTTTTGTTATCGTAATGGTATAATTTACCTCTAAGTGCTTGGTCAACTGTAATGCGTACTTCATTTTCTACTTCCTTGATTGTTTTATTTTCTATCATGTCTAAATATGGTAACTGTGCCATATTTACAGCTTCATCTTTATTCTTCCATGCTTCTTGATATTCTTGATTAGCATGTACCAGCTCTGACAAAAAATTAGAAGGAACTGACTTGAAACCTTGCTCAGTTTCCTCTTCTGATTGTTCAACATCACTATCCTTCTTCGATTTTGATCTTTTAGATTTCTTGGATTCCTTTGATGATATTGCTGTTGATTTACTTATAGTGCTCTCAGTTCCCTGTAAATATGGAATTACATTCTACTTCAATTTGGTTACATCAAAAAGTTATTGTTGATATAGAGCGAATTTCAAAATGCTGTACACGCAATACAAGTGTAAATACTAATTTTACCTGTCTGCTAAATATGATTCTAGATCCTCCACTCTCAGCAGATGGCAAGTCTGGAATTTTTCCTGTCTGTTGAAAATAAGTGTTTACCCAGTTTCTGACCTCACCCCTTATATTTTCTTCTATTATAGCGCTTTTTTCTTTACGAATTCTTTCTTTAGCTTCGACCATCAAATTTTCGTATAATTCTTGGTATTTAACTTGTTTTTCATATCTCTCTTCTTTGACTTTCTCAGCCTGCCTAGCATTTTCTGTAATTTCTTGACTCGGTTGAAGCATACCTTTAAAAATGGATAAACATAAATATACATACACATTATTTATTATATATGTATCACTTATTTTTTAATAAAAAAATACCAATTAATAACATTTCTTCGAGACGTCGTTTCCGAATTTTGCATCTAGTCACGTATCCTCTCCAAACTTTTTGAATTTTTATTACAGCCGTCTTTTCGCAGGATTCTTTTATCTCTGCATCTGCTTTAATCGCAGATTTATTCTTTATTTGGCGAATTTCTTTCATAAATTGAAATCTTAATCGGCCTTGTCTAGCGCGTTCGTGAGCCTAATATTTGCACAGATAATATTTAAACGTACATTAATATACAAATAATATTATCATTTTTCAATCTTATATAAATTCGTACCTGTATAAGTCTTATCGCTTCGGATTCAGTCATATTTTTTGGTGGAACTGTTTCATCCAAAGCACCTATACCTTTTAAAATACTTTCTATATACTTCCGTTTTTCTTCGATCTCTTGTAAACATTCACGTCTAAAATATCTCGGAACTTGAATTTCAACTTCTTGCGGAGTAACGCTTAATTTTATTAAAATATCATCGAAATAACTATACTCTGAAAGATCTATTTCGACTAATTCGTGTTTTAATTCTAAAATTCTACCAAGACATGAAACTAACAATTGTTTTATTAATATTCGTTTTTGCGGTTGAATTATTTGATCGTAACACAATTCTAATTTATTGCAGATGAGAATGTATCTTACGTATAACTCCGAAACAGTATTATGAGCTTTTATACGATCCTTTTGCGATTTAGTGTTTTGCAAATTTGTATCGATTTGAAGTAGTTCCTCCAGATCAGTTTGCGCGCTTTTCCAAAGCTCGTTATATATCGCACTTGACATAATCGAAATATTTTTTCTTTTTTATCCAAAAATAAAATTACAGAAAATTAAATCGAACGATAATGTGAACAAACACTTTGCTTTATTCGTCTTTCAGGATTGTTAGAAATCGTTGGTATCGTAGCAACCACCAATTAAACTAGTATGTACAATACTTTTAAAAATGCTTATTTAAAAAGGGTTTCATATTTAAATATATTTTTTTATAAGTACATCTAACTTAATTTTTTTTACAAGTGTTAGCATAATGTGTTTAATTATTTGTATAATCATTTTACAACTGTTTGAAATAGCTATGTTAAGTAAAACATGCGTTTATTTGAAGCAAATATATATACAATTTTGCGACGCATATAATGCAAAGATTTGGAACATGTTTACATCCTATAAAAACTCTTGTACAATCTAGTAGAAGATAATTTTTATTAGATTTACAATAAAAACAAATTTATTCAAATATATTTCAATTTAAACTATGTTTGAGTACAACATAAAAGAGGGAGTTCGACGCAACCGGTTATTTTTGTAACTCGTAACATGCTTCAGAGCATTCCGGTTGCCTGTTTCAAAACGTCATCTTAAGTTATCGTTTGTTCACGAAAATAATTTCTGTAAATACGGTTCATCACCGATTAAGGGTGGTGATGAGAAGTGAGCATTTGCAGTAATGGCGTCGGCATTGGAGCAATTTGTAAATAATGTGCGGACGTTCTCAAAACAAGGTACGACAGATGTTCGAACCTTCCTTATATTCTTATGAACTTAACCTCCAAGAATAATCCTAAAGGTTTATTAGGACGTTCTGCGTTACTCTGTAATGATCCTTTCCTAAAAAAAATAAGATTTGAGTTCACAATATTTTCTCATTGTGGTATCGAATAACTTTTCTATTTAATTTTATTCAGATCGTATTAAAATTTGATTTCTATATTGAGTATATCTATGACTAAATCTTAAATATGTATATCAACATTTTTCTTTACAGCGACATATAAACTTTTTTCTTAAATTGTTTAATATCAAGTATATATAAAAAATATACGCATTTGTTAAATCAATATTCTATTGTAAATAAAATTATAATATTTTTTGAAGTAATTGTTAAATAATATTATTTAATTGCCTTATGTTCCTCAGGTAATTTTAGAGAGCTGTCAGAAATAATAACTAAAAACACAGATGTTCTAATAAAAAATGGACAACATTTAGATAATGTTTTGGAAACCCTAAACCTGCAGGAACATTCATTAGGTATTTTGGCAGTGTTATGTGTGAAATTTTCACTGCCTAATCCTAATGGTGCAAACAATGCTGATGCTTATAAACCACTATTTAATCAGGTTCAGGAATTTATCATTGGTTGTAATGGAGAACAAGTTAGATTTGCTTCTGATATATGTAAGTCTCTAACCTTCTTCCTTTTGTATTCAGAACCATTAAAATTATAATGAAACTATTTTTATAATTGATTTCTATTATTTACATTGTAGATGCAGAATTATGCCACTTATTTACTCAAACATTAGTTGAACTGCAAATACCATTGCGTGGTATTGAACTATTGTGCCGTGCAATACGTAAAATACAACTATTCGATAGCCAGCTTACTTCAATACATGCTGATCTTTGTCAACTATGTCTTCTCTCTAAGTGTTTCAAACCAGCACTTGAATTTCTCGATATAGATATTACTGGTATCAGTCAGGAGGAAGGACAATTTGATTCAAAATACTTTTTACTTTATTATTATTATGGTGGTATGATATATACAGCATTAAAGAATTATGATAGAGCATTATACTTTTTTGAAGTGTGTGTAACTACACCTGCCATGGCAGTTAGTTACATTATGTTAGAGGCCTATAAGAAATATATTCTGGTCTCTTTAATTTTGCATGGGAAAGTTTTGAATCTACCTAGGTATACGAGTCAAGTAGTTAATAGGTATATGAAACCACTGGGTCAACAGTACCAAGAATTGGCTACAGCTTATCAAATGAATAGTTGTGAAGAGGTGCAGAATATTATCACCAAATATCAACAACTGTTTACAAGAGACCATAATATGGGACTGGTGAAACAAGTGCTCAGCTATTTATATAAAAAGAACATACAAAGATTGACAAAAACTTTTTTGACTCTTAGCTTAAGTGATGTGGCTAGTAGGGTTCAATTATCTGGGCCTGCTGATGCAGAAAAATATATATTAAACATGGTAAATGCGCTTATTATTTATTTATATATTTATTATTTTTATACAAAACAATATGTGTATATATGTGTATAGATGTTACATAAAGATGTTTTATACTTATAATCATAGATAGAAGATGGTGAAATTTTTGCAACAATCAATCAAAAAGATGGTATGGTAGTGTTTCATGATGATCCAGAGAAATACAATTCACCACAGATGTTGGCAAAATTAGAAAAAGAAATGGCAGCATGTATGGAATTGGACAAACGAGTTCTTGAAATGGAAGAAGAAGTTGTTCTTACACCGCAATATGTTCGAAAAGCTTGTGGACAAAATGATCAAGATGATCAAACACCTGGACCTGCTCCAACAAATGTAACAAATGCGCAAGGTCAATCTAAACATAGCACTTATTCCATGTAACATATACACGTCGTTGTGCGTTATCTTTATTAAAAAAGAGAAAAAAACGAAGCGGATCTTGTTGAAAACGAAGACTTGAACATTTTGAAGCCTGTTTTGGATGAAGATAGATATCCGAAATTTGGCGAAACATAATCTATTTTGTACAAAATAAAAAGAACATTGCTATCTATCATTACCTTTCTAAATCTTTGCAAAAGTGAAGATTGATTACTAAGTTGTAAGCTATAAAGTGTCTGTAAGGAGTTGTCAACTCAAACATTCTTAATTTTCTAAGCTTTATACAACTAATTTTTGTACAAAATATACTATGCATGTAGAACGAAATTTAAAACTATTTCCTAAGGAATTACTTAACATCTGAAGCAGGCTTTATATGCAGTGCAACAAAAACAAAGAAGATTGTACATGTTATAGTTACAATATTGTGATACATAGCTACAAAATTATCACATTTTCAACATAAACTACATTTGATTCATGTATGGGCATTTTCATGGGAATTCATAAAAATACTTCATCAGTACTGATAATGCAACAATGACACATGTACATACATTTCTCACAAAAAGGAAAGTGATGAATACTGTGAAATAAGTGAAAAAATATCGCTCAATGCACAACTGTGCCAGGTAAGTACACTAAGCTTTTCAGCTCAGTAAAAATCAGTTGTCAATTTATATAGGGAATTTAATATACGAGATATACATGTATTATTGCAATTATTTTATTTCAAATTAAAAAAAAAAAATGTTTAAGTAAATGATTTAGATTATTATGGAAAATATTTCAGAATATTAATTATATTTTGTGCTAAACATTCTGGAATGTACAGATGTTTCTTTTTGAAACTAATGTTTATAATATCATCATCTTTTTGTTAAATGATAGCTAAATATCCAAAACCAATTTATGGTGTATATTTATTTTTTATAGTTTTAAGCGTTTCTTTTTTTACATATAATAATATGATTAAGACTTTACGATAATGATTTTTTTATTTCCGTAAAAACCAGTTGAAATATCTCTTCTTTATTTTCCAATCCATCAATGAATGTTATGGTCTTACAAAAATTATTGTCTTTCATTAATTCGTCTCTATGCTTTAAATACTCTGGCCAAACAATTTTTTCGAAATAGCCAGGAACATCTGGTGGGTCGTATACTCTTCCTTTCCTTCTTTCCCAACATTCTTCTTTCGTTAATGTTATGAAATATTTACGATCACATAAATCTGAAATAACCTTACATTTGAAAAGTAGAAAGCCATCTAATATTAATATATTTTTATTAACTGTTTCGGAAGAACTATTTTCTGTAGGTGACGATTTGATCAATTGTAAAACATCTGAACGCATTTTGTTCATATCTATACTGGTGATTACTTCCCAGTTTAAATGATTAAGTTCATCTACTTTTACATGCCGTGGATCGTTTTTCGGCAAGAAATAGTTGTCTTGGTATATCACTACTGAATTTTTTAACTCATTATGAAGTCGATTAGTTAAAGAAGTCTTTCCACTGCATGTTGCACCCGAAATACCAAGTACAAACCATTTCTTTGAAGACATTTTAAGTTTCTTTTACTAATAATAATTTGACTTAAAATCTAGAATAGGTTAACTCGTACTAGCCACGTACTAGAAACATACATATAGACAATGGCGGTCTAGTTACATAAGTTACATTAATTTTATTACTTAATCAATAATAAAATGCACACAAGTGTGTCAGTGTTTCTCAACACAATTTAGTTAGCAATATACAATAAAATATTTTCATTTAGATACAACTTTTTATGTGTATATTACGATTCATGAAGTTTACTTGATTTACTACTCGAAAAGTATGGTTTAACGTGATAAATAGTAAACAATACTAATCCACCAATGAAGCATAAGCCAGACACTGCAGGAATTATTAATGCAATATTGTGAGAAGCAAAAAACGATCGTATTCTATTATCATCAATGAATGGTAAACCAATAATCCATACAGTGTAATAGAGAAATAAAAAGGAAGTTAAAATTAATATCACTTTACCTCTTTTACGATCGCTATTAAACATTTTACGTTTAACAATCTACAGTAGATTAAACATTTATCATATAAACGTGTAAAAAATAATATTGCTTTACAGATAAAATACAATTAAATGTCTTTATATATTCATAACTATCATAATACCATGTATACTAAGTAAAGTTCATCAATTGAAATTCGTTTACCTAATATATAATTTAAGAAATATAAAGTTATTATTACTGATCCACATATTCTTTTTCAAACTTCTTAAAATCTTCTTCGGTAAACGCAGTGGTTTCAGGTTCCTTAGGTTTCTTTTCCTCTGGAATATATCTCTTTCTCAGAGCTCTGCTTAATAACTGATACAAAATTTTTTGATTAATAAAATTTATTTCATGAGTAATCTAAAAATTTATGGAACTATACCTTATTTGTTGTATCTGAATCGATACGATTACTGCTAAGCATTAAAAGCCTCTGTACATTTTCATCTGTAGGATCTACTCTTGCAGCTAATTTTTTTTGAGTCTCGTAAACAGTTACTTTGCTTGATCGACCAAGGATTGTTCCGAGATCTTAAGAAATACTCACTTTTCATTAGCTGATAAACGATCGATTAATCTTTTATTTCAAAGGTTATAAATACCTGTTTTATCGTTTTTAGAAAATATCCTGTGTTTTGGAGGAATCAGATCCAGCGAACCTTTGTATTTTACGTGTTTTCTTTTCTTTTTTTCTATAAAATAAATATTTTGTGTAATATGAAATATGTATTTATAACCTATACAAGTTAAAATGCTGAATAATAAAATATATACCTTGCTTTACGCTTTTTTCATAACCCAATAATTCAAGTCCTTTTCGTACAAGCGAATTTGACATCTTTGTAAAATTTTAAATCAATTTTTTTTATGTATTGTATGAAAATACCAAGTGTGAAATATCATTGTACTTAACAGTTACAATTTACAATAGAATCGAAGGAAATGAAGTATTAGTATGCCATCTGTACAGAAAATATATTTCATAAGTGTATAAAATACAGAACTTTTTATTTCACCGTTTTATGTTATTAATTAGTATTATTTCTTAAAATATTTTATTTTATTAATTTGTGTACTTTTCGAGATATAGATCATATTTTTTATTACTTTGTATATAATTATTAAATATAATTTTGTTTTTAGACAATAATAATTTTTAAATATGTAATTTGGAAATATTTTTTGTTACTTGTTCATTATAAATTGAGGTGATCTATGGATCTTTTGACAATAAACCGTGGATCCAAAAAGCTAAAGATCTCCTTCGAATAAAAAGATAGTAACGTATTCGTATTAAATTTTAAAAAACATTCATCGCACAGATAAATAAATGATGATTATAAAACAAACATTTATTTTACACGACTTAAAATAATGCAAAATGTTTATTGTAACAGGTTGTAAATGGTGATATTGTAACAGATAAAATAAATAATATAATATTAATGATATACTAACTATATTTGACTATAATACTAACATAACTTGCTAATGCTTTATTCCTTTCAAACTGCTATTACTATATTTTCTGTATGTAGTTGCACCTATACATAGAATTTCACTATCTGAGTTTTTTATCAAAGGATTTGTACCATCTTAAGTCGGATCATAGCCTGAGTTA
Source organism: Bombus waltoni (assembly GCA_014737395.1). NCBI lineage: Eukaryota > Metazoa > Arthropoda > Insecta > Hymenoptera > Apidae > Bombus > Bombus waltoni. The sequence goes on along the minus strand of JACXII010000011.1, from coordinate 3,177,261 downwards.
GTTGTCAAACATATTCGAATGTCATCTGTACATATGTAATCGACTACTAATGCTGAAGAAATTGATTTTCTAATTTCTAGATTTGTAAAGAAATAAGCAATAAAATTTTACTTTCTAAACGTCAAAATGCACGACGCTTACGAAGAAACGTTAATATTAAATATTTCTGTTCAAATAGAATCTATGGCTGCGTACGGTAGGAACTATATAACCTTAAAACTAGAAGTTTCTAATCCTAAATATATAATTTTATGTGAATATATTTACCATTTCTTGGGTGTAAATTATTTTTTATTGCATCTCTGTAAAATGTGCTTTTTGTTATCTATTTTGAATATATATTTAATTATAATATTTTTTTATATTTATATGCAAGTGTAGTGAATAATAGCAAAGTGTTTCAGATGATAATTTACTGATTGGAACAAGAGAGGGTCATCTTCTAATGTATAATGTACCATCTGTATCAGATGACAATCACAAATTAGAATTGTTACGTCATAGTAAAAACTTCAATAAAAAGCGTATCACTCAGATAGATGTTGTACCAGAATATAACTTGCTTATAATTTTAACAGGTATTTTTATTTTGATGTTTTGAACAAAAAAAGGAATACCTAATTTATTGTATCTTTTTGTAGATAATATAGTATGTATTCATGATTTAAACTCTCCAAACTTTCAACAACTCTATCAATTACAAAAGACTCGTGGTGCCACATTATTTGCTTTAGATATAAAACCAAATCAAATCGTAAATGGTGAAAATCAAACAGTTGTGTACTTATGTGTTGCTGTGAAGCGTAAGTTGCAATTATATAATTCAAGAGGGAAAAAATTTGAGACATTTAATGGCTTTGAATTAACTGTGCCAGATATTCCACGTGAATTATGTTGGTATGTGTTGTATGTTAGATAAAAAATAATTTATGTATTCTTATAGAATAACAAAATATGTTAATTCTATCAAAGGTGTGGAGAAACATTAATTTTGGGTTTTCGTGGATTATCATATGCAACTTTGGATTTAAATGGAAAAACCAAAGAATTATTTCCAACTGGAAAATCTCCTGAACCAAGTGTTACAAAATTGTCTGATAATTCCTTTGTACTAGGAAAAGACTCTCAATCATTTGTTATGGACACCAGAGGAGAACTGATTCAACATAATCCAGTAAAATGGTCTGATACACCAAGTGCATTAGGTATAGAATATATATAATTGTGATAAAAACATTTATTTAATTCTTTCTTGAATTGTGTATAATATTATAAAAATTGAATTATTTTAGCTTGGGATGATCCTTATTTGCTTGGAATTGTTCATGACAGATTAGAAGTATATACTATAGAGGGTTGTCTGCATATTCAAACAATAAAAGATTTAAACAAAGCTAGGCTTATGTACAGATGCAAACAAGGGAAAGTTTTTGTAGCATCAATTAGTCATGTTTGGTGTGTGAGAGCAGTTGATGTAACACATCAAATTAGAACATTACTAGAGCAAACTCAGTTTCAGTTAGCAATAAAATTAACTGTATGTTAATAAAAATTATGTAATGTAGCTTTAGTTATCTGCTTTATTCTAATTTAATGTAACTTTAAAATAAAGTTTTTCGTTATTTTAGAGCTTGTCCGATATAACCGAAGAAGAGAAACATAAACAAATATATAAAATTCAAACACTGTATGCTCACCATCTGTTTCGTAGCAAAAGATTTCAAGAAGCAATGGATCAGTTCTTAAAAATAGGAACAGATCCTTATGAAGTGATAATGTTATTTCCTGATTTAGTTACACCATCTAGCAATAATTCTGAAGTCAGTGATCCAACTTTGCCTAAGCTCCAAGACCATGATTTAGAAAAAGGTCTGCGTGCATTAATAATTTTTCTTACTGAAGTTAGATATAAGTTAATGGGTGGTAATACAAAATCCAAGGATAAGGATAACAATGAGGAAAAGTCTTTAGTAAATGGAAAAAAGAATATGACAGCAGTAGCTACAGAACAATTATTAAAGATTATAGACACAACTCTGTTAAAATGTTATCTACAGGTAATTTAGAATTTCTAACCCATAATAAATAGTGTTTAACGTCAGTTAATTTATGTTTATGGAACATTTTTACAGACTACTGATGCATTGGTAGCACCATTACTCAGATTAAATCATTGTCATTTGGCAGAAGCTGAGAAAACTTTATTAATGCATCAAAAATATCCTGAACTTATTATATTATATCAGACCAAGGGACAACATAGGAAAGCATTGGAGCTTCTTGAAAAGCATGCAAAAGAGAATGATTCTAGTCTCAAGGGCACCGCAAGAACAATACAATATTTGCAGCAACTTGGTAAAGATCATATGGATTTAATTTTAAAGTTTGCTGGTTGGGTTTTGAATGAAGATCCAGAACAAGGACTTCGAATTTTCATGGAAGATATGCAGGTAATGCATATCATATAATGCTCTCCAATTCTTTTATATATTATATTTATAATTCCAGCAAGTTGAGCTATTACCAAGACCAAAGGTATTGGACTATCTTCTATGTCATCACAAAGATTTAGTGATAACATATTTGGAATATGTAGTACATGTTTGGGAAGATACTAATCCTTTGTTCCATAATGTTTTAATACATCAATATAAAGAAAAATGTTTGTCGTGTATGAGTGAAAACGCTACACCAGCCGAAAAACAAACAGCCCAACATATAAGACAAAAATTGCAACAATTTTTAGAAAAATCTACACATTATACTCCTGAAACGATATTAGTACATTTTCCATTTGATAATTTGTTTGAGGAACGTGCAATTATTCTTGGAAGACTTGGACGTCATCAGCAAGCTATTTCAATATATATTAGTCTCCTTAATGATATACCAAAAGCAACTGAGTATTGTTATAACGTATATACTAGATATCAAAGTATGTGTTAACTTAAGCGTTAAAACTATCTATTTACAAATACGTGCAATTAATTTTTTATTTCTAGATCAAGAAATTGTAGATAAACAAAAACAATCCGATGGAGCTGATGAAGTCTATGTAATGCTTATTCAACAATTGTTGAAACCTGACGATAAAGCAGTTTTAATCACAGGTAAAACTTTGGCGTGTGCTATATTATATCCATTTTAACATAACAGTTAATAGTTAACATAATAATATATAATATTATATTAAATATTATAAGAAACACATTATATGTACATTAGGATGTGTCCCAGAAATGCAAAGAACAGCAGAGCCTGATTTGGAAATGGCACTTGAACTACTTGAAAAGCATGCATCGAAGATAAATCCACTAAAGGCATTACAGCTTCTGCCTGATACAGTTCCTATAGGTAGAATCAAGTACTTTTTAGAAGTCAGTTTACAGGAAAAATTAAACACTGCAAGAAGGATACAAGTATTAAAAGGATTACTTTACGCTGAACTCTTGCAAGTACAAGAGCAGCGTATGCATTATGAATCACAGAGCGTTCTTATGACGGAATTCAATATATGTCCAGTGTGTAAAAAGAGATTCGGCAATCAGAGGTCGGTATTTAAATACTGTATAGAATAATATTGACTGTGATTGTCATACAAAGAAATTACCATATCAATTATTTTTCAGTGCGTTCGCAAGGTATCCGAATGGCGATATTGTACATTATTCGTGTCAAGATCGTAAGGCATAAACTATATCTAATTAAAGAATGTATTTATATTAATTATTAAGCGATGTAAAATGTACATTGTGACGTCCTTCTGCTCACAATATGTATATAAATGTATACATTTTCCATTTACCTTTCTATTTATATTTGCTGTGATCTGCTTTTAAACTTATTTTTTATTATTATATATAATATATAATACCATTCAATATTTTTATCTTTAAGAAGAAATTTCAAAAAATTAATTTAATTACATTATATATACGTGTATTATATATATATACATGTTACTTTTAAGACACAATTACAGAGACACGATTAAAGAAATATTATTTTTCAACTCTTTAATTTTAAATGTTTGAAAAGTATCAAATAAAGATGTTTCGACAATTAATTTCGAATTAGGGAATGATGAAACGTAACGAAAGAACGAATGCGATTATTTATACTGTATATGTATGTTTTACTCTTTTATTTAGGACTTTCTACTATATTTAATTTTTCCTGAATATTCAAAATAAATTTTCTCTCGTAATTGAATGGTTGTCATATAAATTTTCGTAATAATGTGTAACTGAGAGGATGGGGCGTGCCCGGTCCAGAATATGGGTAAACGGGACTAGTGATGTCATAAGCTATCTTGTATTCCTACGCCGGCTGTTACAAGGCAGGTACGGTACCGATACAAGTGCACTTGTAAACGCGTACGTTTTAATCATATAAATTTGTTCAATAAAAGGTCAAATTTACTTATTTTCTTAGTTACTCTCACGATAAAATCATATTATAGATATCAAGCAAAAAATTGCTATTCATACATTTTTAAACGATATAAACGATATAATGAAATAACTACATTAATAAAACTTAATAGGAATATTTTCTTATTTTACACATTACTAACGCATAATTTTATAAAGACTCTATAATTATAAGAAGTAAAGTTGTTTCAAAAACAATTTGACAAGTATTCCGTTAGTTATAAAATGTATGTTATCCAAAGACAATACATGAGAAGAAGACAATGCAAAAGAAAAACAATTATTTATTTATTCCATAGTTAAATGATCAATATACTTATATTAATTAAAAAATGTACATCTTTAGCATTTTTGAAAATGATCTACAATATTCATTCCGATGTGACATTGTTAGCCGATAATTAAACGAACGTTTCAAAAATCATTCCAATTTGTTCGTAGTACCACCAGAATAATTCAAATGACTAATTCGTAATTTTTCATAAAAATTCTACAGATTCAAAACGGTACATTTTTGGGGGGATTTTTTATGATTTGTCATAAAGTATATGGATAATTTTATTTTTCCGTTATATTGTATCTTTCATTTTCATTTCTTTATCGTTAAAAATATCACCCTACGAAAATTATACATCGGTTTGCTGCAGACATTCATAATGTTACGCGTGTTTCTTATTGGTGGATGAGAACTGGGACTAGCTACGCTGGCGTAGGTCGACGCCGTATGCGCTCAGTCAGTTGCGCGCCGGTCAAGTGTGTGGATGGGTTTGTGTGGATCGTTATCGGTGGTTTTTGGTGTACATCGGCTGGTTTTTATGCGAGTACTGGGATAAAACGTTGTTGCAGGGTATCCTCACGAGAAGGTATGTACACCATTTCCTTTGGTTTCAGTTCGAAAACACGAAAGCGATCAAGTTTTACGATCGGCTGTCTCGTGACGGCTCGGACTTTACAGATAAAAATGGCGTGTGCCGCCTTAGCTTCCCTGATTTCTCCTTACTTTTGAATTGTTACATACCATTTCGTTACACGTATCTTTTGACAGCGCTCGAACGACACTCATATTCCAATGGTACGTGAGATCGTTTGTCATTTATCGTGGTCGCTTCACTTTTTACAATTTCTTCGGTCAAGTGCTGCATTGATTCTAGGAATAACGAACCTGTGCCCACTATGCTATTAAATAAGCTATTTCGTTTCATCTCCCAGATATAGGAGCATTCGTAATCTTACTTTTATGTACAGCTCTAAAATTGTATACAATTAAGATACAGAACTTGTATCAAAGAAATGAAAATGAAAGATACATAATGTAAGAAAAAATAAGATTATCCATGTATTTTATAATAAATCATAGAAAATCCCTTAAAAGTGCATCATTATCAACCTAAATTTCTATGAAAAATGATGAATTGGTCATTTGAATTATTTTAGGTAATTTTAGGAACAATTCGCTTGATTGTACTACTAATATTTCTGCCAATACCATAAATACCCGTTATTTCTTTTGAAGTAAGATCATTGTGCTTTCGAGTTCGCATTTATGGCTCCTTTAATTTCCGCTACATGGTGTCCCCTGAATAGTTTTGTTCACCTGTCAAGACGCCCTATCTGTCGGTGACCTAATTTTGCTCTCCACTGAAAATCTGTCAAGCATTGTACCATCGTTCGCCGGAATATCAGACTACTTGTTTGCCGTATATAAAATCGAACGCCGTTTTCATCGCTGACCTAAAAAATATACGCGCGGTGTTTTGCAAATAAGTAACGCGAAAATATTCAAGATTTTAAAGATACACGTTCGAGTGAATTTTACGCTCTGTAGTTCTTATGGTTCGTCATTGCATTCTACGTATTATTCCTTGGAAAAGTTAACCGAAGATAATCTAATCATTTAGAAGTACGTATTCGACTTTGTTTTATCTTGATAACACTGTAAAATGGACATTGACGACGATCGTGTTTACACTACATTTCAAAATAACTTTTGGGAAATGTCATTCGTGCGGAAAGTGCGGACGTATAAAATTCAAAAATATCCATAACGGTGATATAGATACCGGTGAATAATTTTTATTTATATTTACCCGGAACTCGTACCAACATTAATAAAAATGATCCAATCACGCGGCACAGTTATTTAATCGGTGACGGTGTTATAAATTGCCAGTTCGTTCGGTGTAAATGATTTCGTCACGATACCGAATTCGATGCTGAGTCATTGTCAAAAACCTTACAATCGTCCGTAAAATATTATAATAAATTTTTACACGGTAAAATACTGGAACAAGAAATTATTATATCGATTCTAACAGACATATATCTATACATATCTGTTTTTACGTTCATGACATTCGAGACTGGTATAGTCGATACATATACATCGAATCGAATATCTCGAAACTTTCAACCTCCAGTTAAAACGTTTTCATAATTATAGATGATAAGTTAACATTTACAAAAGATTATATATTACATAAAATATTGATAGCATGGATATAATGGTAATAATTGTTCAATAAATCTAATTTTTGATTCAGTGATAGCTGTTGGTTCTCTGTAGTGTTGTGTTTACAGTTACGTCACCGTTGCCGGGCCTGGGCGTGTGCGCGTTTCGGCATAAATTAATAAATTAGTGTCGTGCCGATCGCTTCTTCCGGATTGGCGTTTTCGGCGACATCTATCTGTTTCGTTCAAACCGTGCGCAAATGATATATAACTCTACGGGGGTAGACACTTGTCTTATTATTACAAATAAATTTTTACAAAATTCGATACTTTTTGTTGACAGAATTTTGTGAAATAAGTCCTTAAGTGATCATACACACTACACCGCTTATGGTTATCTTCTAGACTTACTGTATGAATCAATCTAACGACTAAATATATTAAAAGTTGTATTATATATATTATATGTATAATATTATATTATTATAGTATAGTATAGTATAGCGTATATATACAGTATTCCTTCGTTTCCGGTATTTGCTACAGTTCCCGTACTTGTTAACATGATCCGGTAATTGTTTGAAGCAGTGTAAACATTTTTTGCTAGTGATTCTTAGAAAATTTTTACTTCGCGTCAAGGGTGGTCTCTTGACAAAGTCGTTGGTAATCGTCGTAGTCAGTGATAATTGCTTAGCCATGTTTTCATGCGTTCAATGCCCTGCAGAATTTAGGGAATCTGTTTAGAAAATGGAAAAGGTCCTAGGGTGTAAAGGCTGCGTCGTGATCATTGATATTTATTCACGAAATAATCGTTAGTTTTAACGGGGGTCTCTTAAATGTGACAGTTCTAAAGCGGACATTGATGCATTTTCAAAGAAGTTGTATGTAAATGATGTTAGTGCATGATGTCACCAGTCGATATAGTATATATGTACTGTGAATATGGCTATTTACGATCAACACCAGAACACTCTTGCACAATTGAATTGATGTTATTAGTGAAATTTTACAGGTTATAAATTACTAATGTTAACAATATTAATATCCGAGTATAAAGTATGTACTTGTTAAGACTATCGTTGAATACGAATTCTATTAATAAACGATGAATATTTAATGGCACTGCTTCGGAAAATTGCATTTCTGCTAAATTCAGTTCAGCCAAATTTATAAAGCTTAGTTGTAGACGAACGGTGTAAATTCGTTTTTATCACTTGTCATCAAGTTAAATATAAATATTATCTTTAGATACTGAGATAAACATATTTGCAGATACTATAGGTATGTTACATTGTCTTGTTCCTGGAGGATAGATTACATTGTTTCCTTCTAAAAATACCTATGGGACGTTTTTAACTTTTCTGCCCTGATTGGCGTATCCATAACGTTTATCATGCGCCATAGGGAAACGATATTGCGGCGTAATGTTTAATAAGTGCGGAGCATATATATATATATATATATATATATATATATATATATATATATGTACTAAGGACATTGCACCGCGCTCATCAATTTTCCAGCTTCCTTTCAGCGTGTACCTTTCTATATACGTATTACCTAATTCCTTTTACAATTACGACCACATCGTTACCAACGATGAATCGAAACCGGATTTTTAGATTCGCTAAACTCAAAGCCAACATTTTCTGAGATTTCGAGACCCTGGAAACTCAGAATGTTTATTTTTTTCTTCTTTCTCCTAAGGAGTACCTATTTTGTTAGGAACTAAAATCTTAAGGAATTTTTGTCAGAAAATCGAATTATTTCCGAAGCCAAAGTCCAACATAATTAAATTTTTATGTTTTACTGCTTCGTAATTGTGAAGTTATATGCGAACTCGATTTGATTATCATTAATAAAAATAAAATAAAGTGAAATAAAATAAAATAAATTCGCTAGTTTTGAGGAGTTCCTTTCTAGTTCCTTTTATAGTTAAGATTTTAAGATTGTTTCACTGTTACGCAATTCGTATTTTCTCACGGAGGAAAATAACACGATGAGATGGAGATAGTTTATGAATGGAATATTCCAAATTCCTGAGTTCCTTGTGCCACTTACTGGCACAGAGTGCATATTTACATTACATATATGTATTATATTATGTTACGTATAGGTCAGTAGGAAATCATATAGCGCGCAAAAAGTATAAAATATTTTGTAATCCTTTCTTTTATGTATTATTCATCAACGTTAAAGCATCCTTATTATCTTGAGGCGATTCTTGAATTACACGGTTCGTTTCTTCGAATACGTTTCGTAGAAAGCTCGTAAAACAGCAATGGGCACGAAATTTATTTAAATTTGTTAACATCTGAAATATCCGAGCAACAGGATTGCGTCGTTGATTTTTTTCTTTTCTTCCTTTTTAGTGACGTAAATTTATTTTTTTTATGCTGAGCGTATTCAGTCGATTTACATTTTCATTGTGTATCGCAATAGAATGCTGAAACTTTCTTGTCTGTAATAGCAAAAAGAACTAATTTTTTCGAAAAAATAAAGCCGCATAACGTAATCGCTTTTTTAAATGCACGATATGGGTTCGTAGATCGTCAATTGACACAGAATCTTTAATTAAATGATTCTAGAAATTAATTACGTTTTTCTTCTCTATTTACGTAATTACATATTCGTAGCTTTTTCGTTGTATCTTAAATTAATCTTATTATCTTTCACTTTTATTCCTTCATTTATTTTTTTCATTGTTTCCTAAATTGCTATTTCTATTATTTTACAATTGTACGTTTATTTATCTTTCTATAATATTTTTGCATGCAGCTTATGATAAACGACATTGTAAAATCTTAGCAAAAATAATTGTATAATATAGATCGCAAAAGTACGTGATATTATAGACGAATATTAAGTGGATCTTTCGCGCAATTCTGTACTCGATAACGTCAGGACCCTCTTATTGCTCTTGTTTTTCTTTATCGGTAAAGAAACTAGTTCTCGAGATGCGTCGCCGATCCAGCTACTTTGAAGTTTTTATCGCGCGATCGGCTAATTAACCGATGTTCAATTTCTTAATTGAAACGGGTGTAAAACGGTGGACAGTTTCTTGTAACTGGAAACATTGCTTTCTGGTACGACGATTGGCAAAAGACATTTCTACTTTTTCCTCTCGAATCGCACGCTGTTATCTAGCTACATATCATCGAATCTACGATAGTTTCTCCATTTCGTTGTTCTCTCGATTCGTCGCATCGTTCTAGCGATGAATCACGGCCAGTGTATTTATAAGCGGCTAGATTTTTCACTTTGCAACGACAGAATTAAACGAAGACGTTGATCTATTTCGAAAGTTGTTTCTCGTTCGATTAGGTACTTTTTTATCGACGAATTTCGCCGGTAAACTATTTATAGATTACTCTTTTATCGACGAATTTCGCCGGTAAACTATTTATAGACGCGTTTGAACGAATATAGCGTTCTGACACGAGAGAAAACGAAGTTAGGAAATGAGCAGCATTACAGGCACTTTGATATTGTCCGTTTAAATTATCCACCGCTCGAAAGATTAACAAACCTCTTGTAATTCATTCTGACCGTCTTATTTCTTCAATTAAAATATTTCCAAGTTACACGTCAACCGATCTAATCTATTCCACGTATGATTCTAATTAAAAAGTTATTTCTAAGCCATCCGATATAAACGCGTTCAACGTTCTCTCTGGTTTCTCAAGTATCTCGAGTTCAATGAATTTCGTTTTCTCGCGTTTGCTAACCGAAAGCGATCACCTCGAGTCCGACGTGTAAATTTTCGGCCGGAACTTCAAGTGGTAAACGATGCGTTGTAACACGGCGTTCAAGTAAATGACGGAGGTAACCAAGTCGGCCGACAGTGGATTAACGTAAATGCGGACGTGACGTAGTTTCGTCCACAGCGGTCGACTACTAGTCGCGCTCTATGCAGCAGCTTCCATAGCCTTAATCGAGACTTTTTTTCGGCCTTCGTGCACCGTTCGTTTTATTTTCTCGTCCTCGGATAATACGTGGCCGGCCACGAATATAGCAACGGTTATTAAACTAATTTTAGAATAAATAATCTTTGACAAAAACGATTCGGAAACTTGAGCGCGTCTAACAATGTAACATAATACCGGTAGTTAAAGGTACCGAATCGTTGAAGCGTTTTTGTAAATAGCGCATCATAGAGCGAAGATGTTTGTTTTTACTATGAGATCGTTTGCACGAAACAGTCGGTAAAACTGTATTTATTGATCTCGAGTTTTTGCTTGTACGAACACGGGCGCGAGGATCGCAAATCTGTTTTTCTGAATCCCTACAAGTTGCAGGTTTTTGACCTTTCGATGTTGCACGCCGAGTCATCCTCGATAAATAGGAAAGCACGCCAGCTGCCAAGGAATTTCAGATCCGAGCGCGACGATAATCGGGCCCACCGGAACATACGACGTTGCACGTGGACACTTTGAATCAGGCTCGTCGTCCGATCGACGCGAATCCAAGTTAAACGCAACTCGAACATCCGATGTGAAATTGATGTTTGTTAGGGAGAAGGTAAAATATTTGGTACACGAGTTGAAATACACAGTTGCTGGCGCAAGTATACGGACATTTTGAGCTGTACGAGAGGCAACACAAATTCTTTTCTAACGATTTTGCAAGCACAGGAGTTAAAGAAACGTCTGTAAACGAAAGTTATTTGATACTTGTACCGAATAATGTTTATGGAAGTAATTTTTATCCTGTATTCAGTTACGACAATGTACGAGGTAACCGTTTTTACTTATTCATTCATTTTTAGAGAGGAAATGCCTTTGAATATTTACTTCCATTAACGATTTGATAGAGTCTAGGACGAATTAATTAACACGACCTTTCTCAATATTCGATTCACCCAGTTTAGGTATCGGAGTTGCGGTTCACTGAAAATAGTTTTACCGGTCCAATATTGGATTCATTGTGGCACGCAATTCGATAGCCAAAAAAGGAACGAAAACAGACCAGGACTGTGAATATCGAAGTTTCAAGCTTACGCATTGGATAAATCGAAGCATACACGCGTCGATACACGTATACTCGTACATTCGAATCTACGTAAACCAGAGACCTTCAATTTTTACGAATATTAACTCTACACATTGAAATATCTCGTGGTTGAGTACGGGCAGTTACTACGATACAACGAAGTTACGAATTGGAGCGTTAAGTGATGCTGTCATACCCAGAACTATTATAGCGTTATATTTCTTTCGATACGAATCGAACATGACAAAAGTCGCGGTCCGTTTTTTTTCTCAGGTTCCTCGAATATCAACGCTGTATTTCGATCTTACTTTAATTTCAACCGAACGAAGGCTAGTTTTTTTGAATATCTTAAGAAAATCAGAGCGAAAGAGATATCGTTACCACCGCGATTAAATCCTGAGATTGAAGAAATTGCTTCGACATTTTCCTCGAATTTAACACCAAACCTACCGACATTTCGTGTATACCTAATCCTACCATGAGCTTCAAAAAAAAAAAAATATATATATATATATATGTATCTTAATATAGAAAGAGATTTTAGCCATATTTTTTTTGCAAAGTAAAAAACAAAGAAGTTGCGAATATTGAAAAATGGGTTGTACGTGTATTATAGGAAAAGTCAATAAGTTACACGGCGATACAGTAACGTCGTATACAAGAAACTCTAACCGAAATTTCAGAAACGGTCATTTGACCGCGCGTGATAGGTTTAGCGCTAAGAAATTATCCAACGATAGAAAAATACGATTCGATCAAAGACAACCCGAACAACATTGCACGGCTAATTTCTTTTGCTCAAACGCCGGCTATCGATTTTACAACCTTTTACTATATTACGGTGGCTACTGTACTTGGTTTATTCTGTATTCGAGTCATCGCATCGTCTAGTCTCGCTCTTAACCTCATTAACCAATGGACCCCTCTTCCGAGTCGAATAAAGTCGCATTGTTGACGGCCTCCGTTGCAGCCGGGGACAGTGGAAATCAGGTCGCCCCCCAGCCACCTCGATTTTCATCGTTCATTGTCCCTCTGTATTCGTTATACCTTAGTTATCCCACTTACTGAGTAATCGCGTGGCAGATAATCCAGATGCACAGACATTAATTGCACGGAGGTCGTGGCTCGAAAAACTTTAATGCCAAAGCGCTCGATCAACGCCTGTCTTACGCATGTACTTTGATAATTGTCGATGTCTCGTTCACCTCGCTGGTCTCGATGATTTTTGTACACGTTGTCGGCGATACGATTCTCAACAACTTGTTCTTCTATATCTCTACTTTAGTTTTCGAGATATTCGCGAAAAATTATCGCTACCGTTACACCGAATTCTACGCGTAATATAGAATATAGAATTGCCCGTGTATAATTGTACGGCCGTGACAGCGTGCACGCTAATATCAGCGGCCGGATAAAATAATGTCTAACCCGTACCTAATCTTTATCTTTTGCTTGTAGCTTATGTAGGTTTGGGTTAAATGTCGTTTTACTCGGCGGAGGCCAACTAAGACCACGGCGCGCACGCTGTCACGGACGCATAATTATACAGGCAGAATTCACTGTAGTGGTATCGACAGCTTCGCGCATATCTCGGAAATTATGGCCGAGCGGCGGGTTACACGTATGGAAGAGAGTTGTACGAAATATCGTTTTCTACATGGTATTCAAAAATCATCGAAATCCGTGAGACGCACGAGATATGGATAATTTGCTGTACACCGTCGACGATTTCTGCCTACGTTTCGTTTTCTAGTTTCTCTAAGCAAGCGGCTCGAATAAAAACAACGCTAGCTGTCCGGTTTGAACGCGCCTCGTCTTCGACCAAACGTAATAATGTACTAGGTTGTCCGGAAAGTTTCTTTCATTTTATAAGGAAATACTGGATGCGCAACCTTTTTTGATTCATATTATTTTATCGAATTGCGTACGATCTCTTTTGTTCTACTATTACAAAATGAATCATACATAATTCAGTAAAATAATACAAAACAAAAAATCTTCGTGCATCTATCAGTTCTTTATAATACGAAAGAAACTTTTCGGACAACCTAATAGTTTTTGGCGTATCGCAGAATTTTACGCGTGTAATTAGTTCGTACGCGTCATGGAACGTGGAACAGGTTGAGAATCCTCGAAATATCTCGTTATTGCCTTTGAACCGGTTAAAGGAAGTGGTATTATTTTGAGCCAAGTTGACGCGGTTCGAAATAATAACGAAGTCCTTTACGTTCGCTCGAGTGTATCGTAGTAGTACTTGCCAGGTAGTACCCCTCTGGGATAGTTGTACGCAGGCACAGGTAGGATATACGTACTAAATGTACCGCGTGGTTCTGCAAAAAACGGTCGATAAAAGTCCCTAACCATTTCTCATTTCATTTCGTACTTTCCAATCGTGTTACAGCTATTTTCGTCTGACATTTAAGTATTGCCGAACTTTCATCCACAGAGTGACTATCGATCACACTGTTGAGCTAATCAACCGATCGATTAGAATCGTAGATACGTTGTAAATACGAGTTAGAAGCTAGTACCTCTGTCAATGTCTACACGGTCTTTGTAATCGTGCTTTTCCTTTTCTACTTGGCAAGCTTAGAAACATCGCTGTCATCGATAGACACGCGAGAAAGTGTCAGATTGCAATTAATTCTCGAATATATCGGAGCAAGTTGCTCTTTGTTACAATTTTGAACGATCCTCGCCGTGTTCTACGATTTTCAAAGACAGTTGCGCTGCAAGTTTTTGTTGCTCTACTCTGCTCTGCTCTGCTCGAAGTAGGTAGAACTCGTTGAAGGAGATTTTCGTGTCGGTAACAATACACCGTATTCGCTCGCGTCGCAATTAAAGGGACCAAAGAGGAAGAATTAATTGAAACTTTATTCCGTTTCTCATTCTCGTAATGCTACTAGTTCGTAGTCGTATGACAGCGTTATTGAAACAAAAGCTACGAAAATACTTGCACTCGGTTAATTAATACGCGAATGCCATAACAAATACGATGATTTTATTTATAGTCACACACGCTGCAGTGTTTCTAGAGTGCAACCGTACAACCGCGGTCTTACGATCTTTTTCCACCAAATTGTATTTTTTCTAACGTTGAAAGATATCTGTAGCGAAGACACGAAAATACGAGAAAAAGATCTTACTCGTGCGCACGTTTCCTCGTTTCGGTTTTACGTTAAACGCGTTCGCGCGTTGCGAATTCTTCCTAACGCGAAAATATCAAAATTAAGCGATCGAATTTCGAAACGTAGAAAATCTCAGGCTCGCAACAGGCTTGAGAATGTTAGAAACGGTTGTTCAGGATGGAACACCCGGTATATAATATATATCGTAAACATTGGCGCCACGGTGACTCCGCTGGAAAATCAATAGCCTGGCTGTGTTCGTGGCGAGTGGTAAGTTCATCTTACCTTTGGCGTTGCGGCGTTTCGGTCTATATCGTGCTCTTTTGTGCACGATATCGAATGGTGTACCCAGACAGGTACGCACCTGGTGGACGTGCCTCGAGTGTGTATTTAATATTACGGACAGAAAACCGATTATAAACTCGGTGAATATTACGAAACGAATAATACGCGTTAAGTGGGATACATTTATGAAGTTCGAAACGAATCGACCTTTTCTTCCATTTGATTGCTCGATCGGATGTAGTACAAAGTGGGAATATATATTCTTTCCACTAGAAACATAGTTTACTGAATATAAGTAGCTTCTCTTTCAAATTCGTTTGTTTCGAATAAATTTTTGAAAACGATTTTTTTTTTACCACGACAAAGGTACGTACCTTTAATCCTTTCGTGACTAACGAGACAATTACGTTCCAAGGTAACTTCTAGAAATACCGCTGTAGTTATTACGTATAATTTTGCTGACATCACCGAGAACTTTTGAAACGCGTCTCGTTATAAATGAGATTTCTCTACGTCTCATCATCCTGCGTTTCTCTTCGTTCGCAGGATCTTTGTTTCAATTAATAATATTTATGTCAACATACCGCTTACTTGTCTCGTAGTCTTCTTTTCTTAAAATCATTCTGTCGAAAGAGAAAAATTGCCTCAGCAGCGTAGTCTATTAGAATGCAAGCAAAATAATTGAATCGATGTCTTAGACGCGTCAGTAGCAGCGAACGTACAATTTCTTTCAGCTTGCTTTTTTTCGAGATCCGAACCAAGTCCGCGCGATTATATCGTTACGTTGCTCGTCAAAGATTTCAGAGTAACGTAAGAAGCAAGGGAAACACGAATGTTTCTAATCGCAAAAATTATAACGGATGACTATTGTCGTTTGTGCGACCGTCTCGTGTCTCAGTGTTGTCGGTATGTGGCCGCTTTAGAGTTAAAAAAAGAAAAAGAAGAAAACTCCTTCGCGAACGGGTTAAAGCTTCTCGAGGAGCTTGTTTTTGTTCGAGCGGCTGACAACCGTGTTACGGCCGCTATATTAATCATCTACTTGCTCTAGGAAACGAATTTGCAAGCGGTCGCGAGAGTCTCTTTGACCGGGCAGAAGGACGTGGAGCTTTTTCTTTCGAGTCAAGGTGAAGGCGAAAGCTCTCGGTGCTGGTGAGATTCTTCGAGAAAAAGACAAAGAAGAGAGTTGTCGGTGGTTGTTTACATCGAGGAAGCTTAACAGAAGGAGTTCCGTATATTTGAGACTTGTCGAATCGTTTGCCAACCGCCGTTTCTATGAGATGTATCGCGCGTTAAAGAATATTTAGAAAAAGTCAGACGAAAATGTTCCACGGATCTTTCGTATTTCTCTCGGAAGCAAATATTTCAAAGGTACAATTGGGATGAAAACGAAGACGAAGGACGTAACTGAACGGAAGGGCGTAGCAGGATTTTTGAAGCCATACTTTTGTCAGACAAGCGTCGAATTGCGAATAAACGCGTATAAAGGGAGTAAGTACGAAGATCGGAGGATTTTTGAGATTCACGGTGCAAACGGAAGCCTCGCGCTCTCACGTCGAAGGACAAAGAGCTTGTTGTCTTACGGTACCGTTTCTTTCAGTCGTGTTTCCACGACTAGTCGTAACTAGGACGGTCCTAGTTTCCTTGATTGCAGTTGGACTTTGCCTACTCCCTTTTTTATGGCTAGCTGGTCGCCTTATTCGATCGATTACGTTAGTTCGCGTTAAACACGCTATTATGTAATATTACTTCGATCCTTCGAGCGATCGATTGAAATTTAACAAATCGTCTGGCAAGCGTCTATTTAGTTTCTTCTATGAGAATAACGAAGAAACGATTCGTTAGACATCTCGACGATTCCAACTTTTGTCACGACGACCAAATTTTCAACTTTTAACTTCGCTTGCTTCAACCGTACTTTATCTATACACATTTTCTTCGTAAATTTGTCGGACAATTTATCTCGGAGCGAAGTAAGCGAGAGAAAAGGACGACGACGCGAAGACGCAGTAAATCGACCTCTGTAAGTAAGAGAGACGAGAAGCAGAAGAACGCTTTTTCCGCTGCAAGTATTGATTTGTCAAGAAGTCAACCTTCCGCGGGATTCTTGTAACGAAAGAACGCACGTGTCGAGTAATTTTATAATTTCATTTTAAACAGCGCGTATCGCTCTCTTGGCGTAAAATTATTTATTTACGTAAAGAGATATATCATCCTTCGACTCGGAGGAATACAGCGGCATTAATAATGCATGCGAGTAATAGATAAGAAAATAGTAACAAAAAAAAAAAAGAAGAGAGAGAGAAAAAAAACGAAAAATTTAAGAACAGAATTTACAAGCGACGGATCATAACATTTACAATATAATCGCATTTCTTTTCTTCGCTCTTCCATCATTCTCGCGTTTCTTTCTAGAATGTGAACGCTTACGCGAACTACGGTTTAACCTATGATTATCACAGGCTGCCTACGTAATAGGCGTAATCATTTAACATTCGTGTGTGCAAGAATTTTTTTCCCGAATCACCTTGCAAGCAACGGCATTTTGCAGCTATTAATTTTCCACAACATCCTGTCACTTAAAAGTTACTTGTTCAATCATCTGCATATATTTGAATACTTGAAACATCACGAGCAGTTGGATAGATTACAGAAAGCCAGGAATTAGATGCGAAGAGTTAATGAACGTTACAAGCGATCAAACTCGAATAAAAAGTGTACAGTGTTTCCCGGTGCTGAAGTTCCTCCACGAGTCAATCCTACACTAGAGCGAGTAAAATTAACCTTCCTCGATGATCGTGTCATTCACTTTTGTGATTCACTTCACCCCGCCCACTGTTAGCCGGCGAGGCAATCTTTATACCCTTGCTCCGACGGTTTGCTTCTCATCTGCTTTCTGGCAACGCTCATTAAACTATACCGGTGCTCGCATAATTGCTCTTAATTTACCGTAAGTGTCTGTCAGACACTAGAAGAATTTCATTCATCATTCTCGTTTCACTTTATGCTGCTCCTCCGATCTTCGATCCATTCAAACGATCGGTAAATCGAATCGACGAGGAACGTCCGATTCTTTTCGTCGGATTGCTCGTGAAAAATATACCGGGTGATTTGAAGATACTATATCGGATGATAAGCAGTATGTCGGAAAATTGTGCAAGTATCGAGCGGATGGAGGGTCCGAATATTTTCGTTAAACTTAACGCGGAACGTATCTAGGACGATTCGAAGATGCGTATTTTCGTGCCGGAATATTCTTCTCACAGGGTCGACGTAGGATTTTTATTCTTTCGTTCAAACTGATCCAGAAAAGCGTATCGAAAATGTTGTAAATCGGATGGATGGAGAAGCTTGATTTTTGTTTTAGCAACAAAAGAAAAAAAAAAGAAACAAAAATGTAATTTAGAAAAAAAAAAAAATTACAGTAGAACGATTTGTATAATTGGAATTCATAAAATAGAGGAGCTGGCCAATTTTTCCTGCTACTTAGCATTTTTCGCGTAATAGAAACTCACGCTCGGATAAGCGAAATCGATCAGCGAAAGTTCGGTTAATGGGACATTAACTAACATTTCGTTCCATTAAACGGAGTTCTGCTTTAGTCATGGGAAATGAGATTTTGTGTTTTACTATGATAAACTATGTGTTATTGGCGAACAGCGATCTTTTCCTGTACGGATTCATTTGTCGATATCCTCTCGGAGAAGATCGATCGGTTTATTTAAAAATTCGCTCTGGCATTTACGAAATGACTCAGTATTTGACGTTCGGTGATAATGGAGCTCAAGGTTTCTCTCAACGTCCAAAGAAATAGCGATTTGTGCGTCTTCGGTCGAAACAGCGAAAGTATAGCGTTTATACTTAGATTGGAAAATGTTGATCCAAGTATTTCAGAGGAAACGCGATGACTTTTATCCTACGGTCGAACTAGCTGGATGCGTTTTACGAGTCTAGTAAATATTCTTTAAATGGCATCGTCAGGATGATTCATTCATTCCATGTTCGAACTACTTCTCTGAAATAATCGTGCGATTAGCGAAGCACAAGGAACGTAGCTTAGCACAATTCTATATATATATGTATATATAAAAGGAAATATGTCGAATAAATAAACAAGTACAAATTTTTTAGACATCGACAAAACATTAATCCAGATACGTCCGAACATCTTCGCCTTTGTCGTATTTTTCAAAATAATATCATTTTCGCCTTACATTCGATCTAAACTAAATATGATATAACCAAATGTTTGTGTCACTGTTACTGCATTACCTTCAAAGGATGACCGTACATTC
Organism: Bombus waltoni; assembly: GCA_014737395.1. Lineage (NCBI taxonomy): Eukaryota > Metazoa > Arthropoda > Insecta > Hymenoptera > Apidae > Bombus > Bombus waltoni. Next base: position 3,157,680 of record JACXII010000011.1, on the reverse strand, counting down.
CGGAGAATATTGGATGGCGAAAATCACAAGATAAAATGAAATTATCTCTCAAGAGGATTTCCAAATTATCGATGCAAATGTAATTTAAAGGATTCGCGCACGCAACTCTCGTAGCTAGAACCGCGTACGAAAGGACGATACCGGGGAAGCGTAAACCCGAGAGGAACAATCGTGTATCAAAGTTCAAAAAGACGGGGCCGAGATCACGATTAGACGAGCGTAGTTCACGTAGGCGGATGAAATTCGAAAGTACGGATATATCCCGAGGCATCCGTGACCCCGTTGAGTCCTACTCTTACAAATCAAAGGTTAAGCAACGCGTGCAGGAACAGAACGAGGCAGTTTTTCTTTTCTCTGGCTAACTCACGCGTCTGGTAATCCTCTGGTGTCCTACTCGAAACCCAGCTTTTCTTCGTTAAGAGATATCCGTGTCGTTTTAAGGCGTTCTCTCACTTGGCTGAAACTCCGTGTCCTACTCGAAACCGAGCTTTTCTTCGTTAAGAGATATCCGTGTCGTTTTAAGGCGTTCTCTCACTTGGCTGAAACTCCGTGTCGGCGCTCAACAGCGAAATGTCACCGTGAAAGAACGACGCCCGTATCCGCTTACTGTGGTTTTCCTTGAGTTTTTGCACGGCTACCCGCGCGAATACGCCGTAAGGACGTGATATATTAGCCGCCGTGCACTTGCTCGAACCAAGCGAACTTCGAAGGACTTGGATCAAGAGCACGAGCCCTCTGGATCACGCGAATTCAACTTGGAAACGAAATTTAGTATCCGGTGTATCCTGCGGATGCGGAATCGAAGCTAGATGATCGTACGAAAACGTGAAACCGTGTTCGAACGTCACGGCCGATCTTTGTGGATGTATTATGTATGCGATATGTGGAAACTTAATAAATTGAAAAAAAGAAAAATATACTGCGAAATTGGAACATCTTACGAAGAAATAGATCGAGATTAGAGAGGTCACAACGAGGTTTCGAGGTGTTTCGTGGACGGATCGATAAAGTTGGAATAGATCTCGGAGAGGAGAAATGTTATACGAAGAAAGGTTCGATTCTAGAACGAAGAAGCGGTAGTTTTCGAGGATGATGTTTCCACGTGATTCTCGAAGCATCGATGCTTTAGACAGAAATGTTCGATTATCTGATTATTTCGACATATAGTACATTGTAATTGTACTTTTAGATAATAACAAGCTGGGCTGTTCCTACGATAACAATTACCATCGAAATTACGAAACGCAGTTACGCTACTCTTAAAGAGAGTATTATAAAAAGCGCATCTAAATTCTTCGTCTATTCTGCGTTCTTTTAATCCATTTAAAAATAATCCCTAGAAAGTTCGAACAAATCCAATTATTCCACATCTGCCGTTTCACCACTACTACGTATCGTTCTCATCTATACATACTTGGAGCGCGCAACTCATTTCGCGCAACGTTCTGTGCACAGCTTAGCGTAATTATTTTCTCTGCTTTTCACCACTGCTAGCACGAACGTACGATTCTCCTTACAAAGAGCCAGAGGAATTTGAATTTCTAAAGAGACTCGGCGTTTTCTACTTCGTGTTATAGATGCGTATAGCGCAATGAGCACGTGTGTACTATTTCCAGAGTACGATTCGCGCAATCTCCGCCGAGATAACAATCGCGAAGCAATCTTATTTGCACGGGTTTGTCTCTTACGTGTTTCGTGCGCGGGGCGTGATCTTGGTCAAATTCGAATACAGTCACTGGAAATCGATCAAAGCGTGTGGATATTTTACGTACGAACGGTACGTATATCGGTGTAATTAAAACATCTTTGAAATTAGCGGCGGCGAACGAAAGTGCAATTTTTCGATACCACGAACGCGTGACTAATTCTAGATGCGTACGGAATAATATACCGTAAAAGTTATTCCTGGAACGGCAAATAAAGATTCTGCAGCAGCTTAACCGTGTACATTCTTGAATGGGAAACGGCGAACCTATTAATTAGTGATAAACGCTTGCAGATACTGTCGATAAGGATAAAGATAGACGGAATCGTGGTAAAAGACGAATTGGTATTGTTTAACATATATTAAGAATCAAACGATGAAACGATATTATAGCGAAATTTCTGTGCTGTGGCTCGCGTAGGTTTTCCAACACTGCCGGTAATTTTTTATGTATATGTTACATATTATCGTTATGTATATGTTAAACATTTTGAAACAACACTCTCTTGCAAATAAACTTTTTGCTATCAAAAGTCACGTTTAAAAAGAGGAAGAGGACGTGGATATCTATTTTACGTGTACACAGGAATCATCCTCTTTTCTTTTCAATTTTTATTAACGAAAAAAAAATCAAATAACACGCGCGTCGATTATTTCTACAAAACACTGGACTACTGGAACCATAGGTTTACCGCAAGATTTGTATTTACCTATGTGGATTTTCCTTTCGAGTAACCATACTCACCGTTAGACGACAGAGTAATTTACTGGCGAAAGTTAATTATAAAAATGTAAAATTCATCGATACTGCGCTCGTGGTAATCATCGGCGTTCGCCGATTCTGATCGAAATGGTAGAGCACGCGTTTGAGACGCGAGTCCTTTAACAGAGTAACGTCAAACAGCGAATGAATAAAACATAATTGCGCGCATGATTTCATCCTGTCGATCGAGCAAACTTTTATAGCGTATCGTTGATTGAAATTACATAATCGAGGCTACGGAGCGCTGCAAGCGAATCGCGATGACGATGACAATTGCACCGACTGCTCGTGCGATTTTTCTCAAATTCTTTCAGTTTGCAGAGACATTCTTTATTCCGTCTCTTGGTCGACCGATATAGCCGTTGGAATTGAAATTGCGCGCTTAAAACTACAAAAATACGTACATACTGTCTTATCTGTCGGTTTAATTTTAAACCTAACGACGATACGTCGCGAGATAATTTTTCGAAGAAAAAAGAAAAGAAAAAGAAAAAAAAAATACTGTTGGATCTTTATAATTTCCTATTATATTATATATCATATGCAGTTGCAAGAAGAGTTACAGATACGAGGTATTTTTATCGAGAACAAGGAGCGCAATGTTTATCAGACACGCTGTGCCACGTTATTAGACCGAAAAGTTATTTTCGGCCGTTACATCATATAAAATAAGACTTTTTATACTACCTATATAACTGACAGACAGCTTATGGACTTTTAAAGCGAAACTATAACGCTTAAGATACGTGTAATCGATCGTGTTTTCACTACGTACACGATTCTTCGTATAAAATTGCAAGAAAACTGCAAAACTGACGTATCTTTATCACGAAAGCTCGACAAACTAATCGTTTATCAGATACGTCGTGTTATTACACTGAAAAATGATATTGGATCGTTACATCAGAGACTTTGTACGATGATTGCAGAGAACGGGTTTATCGCGATCAAATGGAAGGAAAGCGGTGTACGATCGTACATGTATTGTCAAGTGCACGTACCGCTTATTTCCAGACGTGTATCGTGAACAACTCGTTGCTTTACGTCCTGAGATCGTGTGGGAGTCGCTCGACGTGCGATTACATCACGCGAATGATGTCACACGTGCGAAATATGCACCAATGGCGCACGAACCCGGCCACAGACGAATGAATAAACCGTTCGTCCCGTTCTTCGTATCCGCGAATTCGTTCCTTCCTGATACCGTAATCCGCAATTGAAAGAAATTGTCGTTGGTTAAGTTGTTGATAGCAACTGGTCGTTACGTCGAGCGAATATGTTAATTATGTATGTACATACGTATACATTTGTATCGTGCATATACGCAGAGTTGTTTTAGGTGGATGTATAGACGGGCTTCTGTGTAGAAAAGTGGAAAAGATATTTGGCAAGTTTCGTGTCAAGTATTTTTTTCGATCGGTTCTTTACGAATTTAATTTAGCACGTTTAATATCATCCTGACGATGGAACATCATTGATGTTGTCCCTAGTACAAGCAAACGTCACTGTTGCACGACGTACGATTTATATATGTACATTTATTTATATGCACGTACAGTGGCTACAAAATGTATTTGAACGTTATTTTGGAATAAAGCGTCTTGTTACAAGGTTTTATACTTATTTCTCTCTCTCTCTCTCTCTCTCTCTCTCTCTCTTCACAGTATCGAATCTTTATAGTCGTGTGAAAATTTAATATACTTGGACCTATGTAATCAATTAGTATGTGAATGATATAATAAATACGATGTCGTACAGTTCTCGTAATTGATTTTTATTTAATAGCGGCTAATAATAAAACATTTAGTTGTTACATTTGTTTGATTTCGTCGATTTTTAGGATTAAAAAGAAAAAGAGAGAAGAAAATGCACTAAAAATTCTCTTCGGACGTGAACATTCTTTACGTATAAAGATCGATCACGATGGTTGATCATAACGTGCTGTTATTCTTTTCTAGGAGCACCCTTTCGAAGGGTAAGAAAGAAGTGAGTTGTTGGTCCGATTGGCAAAATGACGACCGACATCTCGGTGGTGCGCGGGGGTTGGGACCCCACGCTACAACAAGAGATTGTCGATGAGTACGAATACGACGGGGGAAACTCGAGTTCGAGACTTTTTGAACGTTCACGCATCAAAGCTTTAGCTGGTACGTCCTCTTTTCCTTGCCTGTTATCTTTATATTTGTTAACGAAAACGAAATGTTTCCGTTTGATAAATGGTTTCAGATTTTTGTAGTGTGGAGAGTATTTTCGTTCATGAATTTTTAAAAGATTGCAGTCGAAAAGCACAGTTGGTGCACAGCAACTTTATTTCGTAAATTCGTGTACGTATACGTAACTTGCGAGATGTAATTTGTAAATGGCCATAAGAGGCGTACTTTGTAAAGTATGAACTGTACGAAGAGTACAGTTGGCGCACAGCAGCTTTATTTCGTAAATTCGTGTATATATACGTAACTTGTAAGATGTAATTTGTAAATGGCCATAAGAGACGTACTTTGTAAAGTATGAACTGTACGAAGAGTACAGTTGGGGCACAGCAGCTTTATTTCGTAAATTCGTGTATATATACGTAATTTGTAAGGTGTAATTTGAAAATGGCCATAAGACGCGTACTTTGTATACGAATAAATTGCGCAAAATTTTAGCAGATGGTTTGCACTATGATGTATGGTTAATTATTTGAGAAATTAAAACGTCGAGGCTAACTATGCCACATCCTTTGATATAGATACTGGTTTGATAAATGCACACTTTAAAGTGTGTGTCAGAAAATGTTTAGTAATAGTCTTTCGGTGAATCTAAAATCATCGAGTAAGCACTTGAGGGTGTTATAAGAATGTATAGAAAAACAAATATCGTAACAGATATCGCGATATAGATAGCCTGAATTTATTTGAAAATGAACTACGATACGGTTGTGGACGACCTGAGAGGTAGAATTAGAAAAGTGATTTTGAGATTGATTGCGATTTAATAAAATTTTTATACTTACATTGTTTTTTTAATCAATTCTGTAGTAAAAATATTGTTATAATATTTACTCAATTTCCTATTCTCGTGTTTCTTAAATCAGGTGAACGTGAATTGGTACAAAAGAAGACTTTCCAAAAATGGGTCAATTCCCACCTGGTTCGGTGTTCATGCCGAATTGGCGATCTATATGTCGATCTTCGAGACGGGAAAATGCTTATCAAACTTCTCGAGATTCTCTCCGGAGAACGTTTACCACGACCTACGAAAGGAAAAATGCGAATTCACTGTCTGGAGAACGTCGATAAAGCGTTGCAATTCCTTCGCGAGCAACGAGTGCATCTAGAAAATATGGGATCTCACGACATAGTCGATGGAAATCCTCGTTTGAGTCTTGGTCTCATTTGGACCATCATTTTGCGATTCCAAATTCAAGACATTACCATCGAAGAAACGGACAACCAAGAAACGAAATCAGCGAAAGACGCTCTACTCCTTTGGTGTCAAATGAAAACAGCTGGATATCACAATGTAAATGTACGAAATTTCACTACATCCTGGCGCGATGGTTTGGCCTTCAACGCCATCATCCATAAACATCGACCAGATTTGATCCAGTTTGACAAACTCTCCAAATCAAATGCTATTTACAATTTAAACAACGCGTTCAACGTAGCCGAAGACAAGCTTGGTCTCACGAAACTTTTAGACGCTGAAGACATATTCGTCGATCATCCTGACGAAAAATCAATCATCACTTATGTAGTCACGTATTATCATTACTTCTCCAAAATGAAGCAGGAGACCGTGCAAGGTAAGAGAATAGGCAAAGTAGTTGGTATTGCCATGGAGAACGACCGTATGATACACGAGTACGAAAGTTTAACCAGTGACCTATTGAAATGGATAGAAGGCACCATAGAGGCTTTGGGTGGTCGTCGGTTTGCTAACTCTTTAGTAGGAGTCCAATCTCAGCTCTCCCAATTCTCTAATTATCGTACTGTAGAGAAACCACCGAAATTTGTCGAGAAAGGCAATTTGGAGGTGTTGCTGTTCACTTTACAGTCGAAGATGCGAGCCAATAATCAAAAACCATATACGCCTAAAGAGGGCAAGATGATCTCGGACATTAACAAAGCGTGGGAGAGGCTAGAAAAGGCGGAACACGAGCGTGAATTGGCCCTGCGCGAAGAATTGATTCGTCAGGAGAAACTGGAGCAACTAGCAGCGAGATTCAACCGAAAGGCTAGCATGAGAGAGACCTGGCTGTCTGAGAATCAACGTTTGGTTTCTCAGGACAATTTCGGTTTCGATTTAGCTGCTGTGGAAGCTGCAGCCAAGAAACACGAGGCCATCGAGACAGACATTCTCGCGTATGAAGAACGAGTTCAAGCCGTTATGATTGTTTCACGGGAATTGGAAGCTGAGAAGTATCACGATTTCGAACGTATTAATGCTCGGAAAGTCAATGTTCTTAGACTGTGGAATTATCTGCTCGATTTGATTCAAGCTAGAAGGATGAGATTGAAGATGTCTTTGCAGCTCCAACAGAACTTCCAAGAGATGCTGTACATTCTAGACAGTATGGAGGAAATAAAAATGCGTCTGTTGACCGACGATTATGGAAAGCACTTGATGGGCGTCGAGGATCTTTTGCAGAAACATTCTCTGGTAGAAGCTGATATCAACGTGTTGGGCGAAAGAGTGAAAGCTGTTGTTCAACAGAGCCAGGAATTCTTACAACACGAAGAAGGTTATCGACCATGCGATCCAACCATCATTGTTGAACGCGTACAACAGCTCGAAGACGCGTACGCTGAATTGGTACGACTGGCAGTCGAACGCAGAGCCAGATTGGAAGAGTCTCGTAAATTGTGGCAGTTCTATTGGGACATGGCCGATGAGGAGAATTGGATAAAGGAGAAGGAACAGATTGTATCGACTGGAGACATTGGTCACGATTTGACGACTATAAACTTGCTGTTGTCCAAACACAAAGCTCTGGAGAATGAAATCCAATCTCACGAACCGCAATTGATGTCTGTGGCTGCTGTTGGTGATGAACTGGTTCGTCAGAAACACTTTGGTTCTGATAGGATTCAGGAGAGGCTCCAAGAAATTCTGGGAATGTGGAATCATCTCCTGGATCTGGCTGCTTTCAGAAGGAAGCGCTTGGAAGAGGCTGTAGACTATCATCAACTGTTTGCAGATGCCGATGACATTGATATTTGGATGTTGGATACATTACGACTCGTCTCGTCAGAAGACGTCGGCAGAGACGAAGCCAATGTCCAATCGTTGTTGAAGAAACACAAAGATGTGACCGATGAACTTAAGAACTACGCTACGACTATCGATCAGCTTCGTCAGCAGGCATCGTCTCTTGGCGAGCAAGACGCTAAGTCACCGGAAGTGCTGGAGAGACTGGACTCCATTGACTCACGATACAAGGAACTTATGGAACTCGCCAAGCTTCGCAAACAGAGATTATTGGACGCATTATCGTTGTACAAGTTGTTCAGCGAGTCAGACGGAGTGGAGCAATGGATCGGTGAGAAGAATAGAATGTTGGAGACTATGGTACCAGCCAAGGATATCGAAGACGTTGAGATTATGAAGCACAGATACAACGGTTTCGAAAAGGAAATGTATGCTAACGCTTCGCGAGTTGCTGTGGTCAATCAACTCGCAAGACAGTTATTGCACGTTGAACATCCTAATTCTGAGCAGATCGTTGCACGTCAGAACGAGTTGAACCAGAAATGGGCTGAGCTCCGCGAGAAAGCAGAGAACAAGCGCGACGAATTGAACTCTGCTCATGGCGTACAGACCTTCCACATTGAATGCCGCGAGACAGTATCTTGGATCGAGGATAAGAAACGTATCCTTCAACAAACAGACAGTTTAGAGATGGATCTGACTGGAGTCATGACCTTGCAACGTCGACTAAGCGGAATGGAACGCGACTTGGCAGCCATTCAGGCTAAGTTGGACGCCTTGGAAATGGAGGCTCAGAATATCCAACAACAGAATCTGGAAGATCCTGAGGTGATCAAGGGAAGGATCGATCAGATACACACTATTTGGGAGCAGTTGACACAGATGTTGAAGGAACGTGATGCAAAATTGGAAGAAGCGGGCGATCTTCACAGATTCCTCAGAGATGTGGATCACTTCCAGGCTTGGTTAACTAAGACACAAACTGATGTGGCCAGCGAAGATACTCCAACTACTTTGGCTGATGCCGAGAAACTCTTGACACAACACCAGAATATTAAGGAAGAGATTGATAATTATACCGATGACTATCAGAAGATGATGGAGTACGGTGAAAGATTGACCAGTGAAGCTGGTGATGGTGATACACAGTACATGTTCCTTAGGGAGAGATTGAACGCCCTGAAGATGGGCTGGGAAGAGTTACACCAAATGTGGGTTAACAGAAAGATTTTACTGTCCAATTCCCTTAATCTGCAAATCTTTGATCGCGACGCGCGCCAGGCAGAAGTGCTTTTGTCCCAGCAAGAGCACATTCTCGCTAAGGATGAAACGCCGGCGAACTTCGAACAAGCGGAGCACATGATCAAGCGTCACGAGGCGTTCATGACCACGATGGACGCGAACGACGAGAAGATCAACTCCGTGGTGCAGTTCACCGGACGACTTGTCGACGAGGGCCACTTCGCGGCGGACAAAGTCAAGAAGAAGGCGGAGAGCATTAACGAGCGTCGTCGAGTAAACCGAGAGAAGGCGAACCAGTATATGGAGAAGTTGAAGGATCAGTTACAGCTGCAGATGTTCTTACAGGACTGCGAAGAGTTGGGAGAATGGGTTCAGGAGAAGCACATTACCGCTCAAGATGAAACTTACAGAAGTGCCAAGACGGTGCACAGCAAGTGGACCAGGCACCAGGCGTTTGAGGCTGAAATCGCGAGTAATAAGGATCGTCTGCAGCAATTACAACAGGCTGCTGAAGAATTGATTCAACAGAAGCCTGATCTAGCTGAGATCATCAAGCCTAAAGTGGCAGAATTGGCTGACCAGTTCGAGGAACTTGAGACCACTACTCATGACAAAGGTGAACGCCTGTTCGACGCCAATCGTGAAGTCCTTATTCACCAGACTTGCGACGATATTGATTCTTGGATGAACGAACTGGAGAAACAGATCGAAAGCACGGATACTGGTTCTGATTTGGCATCGGTGAATATCTTGATGCAGAAGCAACAAATGATCGAAACGCAGATGGCTGTGAAAGCGAGACAAGTTACCGAATTGGACAAACAAGCTGAACACTTGCAACGTACGGTGCCTGACGACAAGATGGAGGAAATCAAGTGCAAGAAGGAGAAGGTGGCTCAGAGATTCGCCCAACTGAAAGCACCATTGATCGATCGTCAACGTCAGTTAGAGAAGAAGAAGGAAGCCTTCCAGTTCAGGCGCGACGTAGAAGACGAAAAGCTCTGGATTGCCGAGAAGATGCCTCAGGCAACCAGTACGGAGTATGGAAATTCGTTGTTCAACGTGCACATGCTTAAGAAGAAGAACCAGTCTCTGCGTACTGAGATAGACAACCACGAACCTAGAATCAATCTGGTATGCAACAACGGGCAGAAACTTATAGACGAGGGTCACGAGGATAGTCCCGAGTTCCAGAAGCTGATACCCGAGTTAACCGAGAAATGGAAGGAGCTGAAGCATGCCGTAGAAGACAGGAACAAGCATCTCTTGCAAAACGAAAAGGCACAGCAGTACTTCTTCGACGCTACAGAAGCGGAATCCTGGATGAGCGAACAAGAATTGTATATGATGGTAGAAGATCGTGGCAAGGACGAAATTTCAGCTCAGAACTTGATGAAGAAGCACGAGTCTTTGGAACATGCCATGGAAGATTATGCAGAGACCATCCGCCAGCTTGGAGAAACCGCTAGGCAGCTCATTAACGATCAACATCCTCTTGTTGACCAGATTGCCGTGAAACAATCACAGGTGGACAAATTGTACGCTGGTTTGAAAGATCTTGCTGGTGAACGTCGAGCTAAATTAGACGACGCTCTTCAATTGTTCATGCTGAACAGAGAAGTGGACGATCTCGAGCAGTGGATCGCAGAAAGAGAATTGGTAGCTGGAAGCCACGAATTGGGTCAGGATTACGATCATGTGACGCTCCTTTGGGAGAGGTTCAAAGAGTTTGCTCGAGACACCGAGGCGATAGGCTCGGAAAGAGTGGCGGCGGTGAATGGAATTGCAGATTCTCTAATGGCAAGTGGTCACTCCGATGCTGCTACTATTGCAGAATGGGAGGATGGTTTGAACGAAGTCTGGCAAGATCTGCTAGAATTAATCGAGACTCGTACGCAGATGCTGGAAGCTAGTAAAGAATTGCACAAGTTCTTCCACGATTGCAAAGACGTGCTTGGAAGAATCTTGGAGAAACAGAACGCTATGTCTGACGAATTAGGTCGCGATGCTGGCTCAGTCTCAGCTCTGCAGAGGAAGCACGCCAACTTCATGCAGGACTTATCCACGTTGCAGAGCCAGGTGTCGCAGATCCAAGAGGAATCTGCTATGTTACAGGCTAGTTATTGCGGAGATAAGGCTAGAGAGATCACTAATCGCGAGGGAGAGGTAGTTGCTGCTTGGAACAATCTTCAATCGCTTTGCGATGGTAGAAGAACGAAACTGGAGGATACCGGTGATCTGTTCCGATTCTTCAACATGGTTAGGACTCTGATGATTTGGATGGATGACGTAGTTCGTCAGATGAACACTTCGGAGAAACCTCGCGATGTTGCTGGAGTGGAGTTACTAATGAACAATCATCAAAGTTTGAAAGCCGAAATAGATGCTAGAGAGGACAACCTGATGGCGTGTATCAATCTTGGGAAAGACTTGTTAGCCAGGAACCACTATGCTAGTAGCCAGATCAAGGAGAAATTGGCAGCTTTAACTGATCACAGAAACGCGTTGCTGCATAGATGGGAGGAACGTTGGGAGAATCTACAACTGAGTAAGTATATGGATATTTTAATAACTATTATAATTTATTGTGGATTTTCATGCATTCATAGGAAATTTCAAAGTGCAAAAGATCTTTAGAATATCTCAGAAAGAATATAGATTATAAGTAGGCGAAATACATTTTTTAATAGTGTTCATAAAAACACGAATCTACATAAATATCCGCAGTCTATTTAGCGTGTCGGAAATGATATGATCACCTTATTAACGATGTCTGCATATTATCGTAGTTTTGGAGGTCTATCAGTTCGCAAGAGACGCGGCGGTTGCTGAAGCATGGTTAGTCGCCCAAGAACCATATCTTATGAGCCAAGAACTTGGCGTAAGTAATGTTAAATGAATTTTTTACATAATTCTTTAACGACGTTAATAATATTTGATGAAAATTAACGATATAATAAATGTAATTGTTATAGCACACGATTGACGAAGTGGAGAATCTGATCAAGAAGCACGAAGCGTTTGAAAAATCGGCAGCTGCTCAGGAAGAAAGGTTTAGTGCCTTGCATCGACTCACTACGGTTAGTGTTTTTTCTACGAATGAGAAATACTGATTTGTACAATTTATTCAATGAAGATATTTGTACGTGCTACAGTTTGAGTTGAAAGAAATGAAGAGGAGGGAACAAGAACGAGAGGAAGAAGAAAGACGCAAGAAAGAGGAGGCCGCAGCAGCCGAAGCAGCTCGATTAGCTAAAGCAACACCAGTAACTAGTCCAGACGAACCACCGAGCGAAAGGTACCATTAAGTTTTAATCATTTTCATTATATGTTTTGCTTCATATTTAGCTAGCTTCTTTTTAGAAAAATACTTACAATTAGCCAGTAATAAAATTATATCTAGTACTGGATCTAAGATATAATAAAAAAGATTATAATATAAAACAAATAAAATATCGTAATGGTAATTGCGAAATAATATTAAGGAATATAAGGTATAACAGAGTATAATAATTTTTGTATAACAGAGCCGAAGCAGAAGGTGTACCAACTGGGGAACGTCCCGCCGGAGAAGACGAGTCACATGGTAAGATAATAACACGTGTACTGCATAATATCTTTTTATCTAAAGACAGTTTGATAAGAGTGTCGTATACGTTGCATTGTAATGTTCACTTTTCAGTGCATTAGAGAATACGAATAGCAATAATCTATTCAAAAAACCGATTAAGATATCTAAGAAAGATAACATTTTCTGTAGATGCTTTAAAACGATATTGTCAGAAAATATCTCAATCTATTGTCTTGCAAAAACAACGATAATGCGGGATTGATGATCGTCGAGTGCTCGATTCGACTATAAAGAATGAACAGAAATGTTCTTTTTTTTCTTTTCTTTTTTTTATTGTTGTACTAATACAATATGTACCGTCCGATTTTGCTTTTCACGTATCTTGTACACTTAACTCTCAGGCGACTGGTTTTACAAACTGGTTTTGTTTGGATAAGCATGAAATTGCTAACAGCACGTTTATTTTTGCCTTTTTCTCTTTCCAACCTATTGTCACCATTGTGACTCCGTTCCAAATGGAAATCCAATGAATCCCAATTATCGATCCTATCCTATAACGCACCTTAAAATGCGGCACGGAATGCACAAATCGCAGTGGCACATCGCAAGGCTTCTACACGTACACCACAACCTCAAGACAAGCCCAAGGAAGGTGAGTGTCCTGATGAAACAAATATCGTCATTTTTGCACTAGAAATTTTGTCTTTATTTCCAAATGATTATTTCAAACAGATTGTTTTTTCTTTACCTTCTATGTGATTATATACATATATGTGTGTATCTATTATATGATCATGTAACGTATTGTGTTTGTACCATTATAATTACCATTTAATGCATTACACATCTGCTAATTTTGTATCGTATTTTCTGTTTCATGTCTTTGCACAATTCATTTTTACATCGCTCGATTTCTTTCATTGTGGCTAACGAAAAGTGCAAAGAATTAAAAATCTTTTTCAGAACATAGGGAAATCATTGTACGTTACGATACAGTATATCTTTTACTAATTTTATTATCGTTTATTAATGGCAACACTCTATTAAATACCAGTGCCTTTCTTATAGAAGACGATCTAGTTTTTCGAGAATGTCGTGCAATTATATGTTGCTGACTGCTTGTTCGGCAGTAGTAACTACGTATCTGTAGTTGGTCTATAAACAAGGCTCTGATATTTGATGATTGAATTGCACTTTATATATAGATCCCGCTATATCGATCCTTTAAGCTGGTGATGGAGCATAAAATCAAATCATCTGGCAGCGTTTTACAGCAGATTTTCTTTAGTTTCTTTCCACGGAAATATTTGCCCGAATTGTGCAATTGTATTTTGTAAGAAATAACGCAAACCTTTTATTCTTTGCAGAAGCACAAAACTAGCTTCTGAAACATTAATTTGTTCTTTACACAATTCAGGTTATTCTCATAAATTTCACATGTTCTGTCTTTCAGCATATTCGTAGGCAAATTACTACTGTTTCTCGCTATAATATCGCAGCTACGAATCTTTACTTGCTTTTATTAACTATTTTTAGCAGGTGATGGAGTTATTCTACCTGAGACACGCGAGTATTTTCAAAACATTATTAATAATATTTCAACTGACATCACAAACATTTTTCAATTGAAATTGAATTTTGCATGAATTACGTAGAAATATTCGATATTTACCGTTCGATTATAATACACTCCGATCTTACACGAGTTAATATAACGATTTTCCAAATAAAAGTGGTGGGTACAAGTTACATAAATTAAGTTATTTCTCTCAATTAATACTATACAACAAAATTTAATCTTTATTTTAAAAGGTAAGCACGCACAGTGACTTATGTGAAAGTTAGTATTCAAATATGACTTGAACTTTGAAGTATGTTTGTATGTGTATCTAACATCTTTCCCTGTAACAGCAGATGCTTTTAGAGCAGCTTGTCTGTTTGTTGTTGGTCCATCGCGATCTAAAATCCTTATTTCATCCGTGTTTCGTCCCACGGTGCTTAACAATCATTCATTATATTTCTCAGAGTGTTCTTTGCTTATTCTAACGAGTAACTTCAAAAATTGTTTTTTTTTTGCAATTACAATTGCAATGTTTAGTTGGTCGTGTTAGATGTTTCGCTTTCATAGAGTGATATCTTTACTCTCAGTATAATATAATTCCAAAGTATAGCATGTTATAATTGGTGTGATGGTATATAGTGCATGCTCAGAAACCCGCACGTCTATCCATGCGAGGAGAAGCAACACCACCCGCCACCACCCCCTTGAAACCTCCGCAAGGTCAATCTAGTCCAACAAGTAAGTCCATTTCAAGGATCAATGTCTTCTTTATTTGTCATTCACAAAAATCTTATAAAATATATCATAATCGACAAAATTATAATCCAAAGATCAATAGAGCATCCAATAATATTCGCGGAATTCTTTCTCCGAATTTCATCGTACTAAGACGATTAATTCTATCGTTAAAAAAAAGAAGTACAAAACATCGAGAATCTCTCATGGAGATCTGGAATAAATTTTTTGCTGCAAAAGGAGCTCTCCCTCTGAATAGGATTAAAATCGAGAAAGCTCTGCTTCTTTAGCGGCGTTCGCAATGGTACGAATTTGCATGCACATTCGCGATCTAACAACTACGTACTAAAATAGTTTAGCTCGTCTCTTGTACTTGTTAATTTCTCTCTTGGACCGGCAGGACAGACACTTCCAAATTCGTCGATGAATTTACACGCCTCCAAGATCCTCAGCGTCTCGTCGACAGAACGAGACATGGAAATCTCATTGATCGAGATATGTCGAATCAGTTGGTTTCTATCGATGACGAACAGTCCCTTAAGGCATATTCCTTCTTTTTCATCCAGCACTCCGTACGTTCTCGATATATTCTGATTCTTATCGGATAAAACGGGCATTTTCATTTCGCCCAGGCCGCCTTGCTTCCGGGGTGTAACGATCCATGCCAAATGCGCGTACGGAGAATCCGTAGAAACGGCAATTACCTCGCAGCCTGTTTGTCATTTTGAGTGAAATTGAACGTTTGAATTTCTTGGTATTATATAATAATCGTACGAAGTAGAGGAAAGCGAAAGACAAGGAAGAACGACTAGCGTATTTAATTTATGAATGTAAAATTAGTTTGTTACTTGTAGGGTTTGATCGGATCATTAGTTTACGGGTATACGTATTTTCAATTTCGAGATTAAAAGAGGAAGGTAAAGGAAAGAAGATAAAGGGACGAGCAGCGTGTACCTAATTTATCGAATTCTTCGATACGATCGTTGAATTGTATTATTTCCGTGGGGCAGAGAAAGGTGAAATCGTATGGATAAAAGAGCAATATCAGATACTTTCCGTTGTAGTCTTTCAGGCATATGTCTTTCATTTTTAAGTCAACTATCGCTACGCCTGACCAGGCTGGTGCTGTAGTGGACAGCGCTGGCACCACGTGTACTTTTGGTTCGTGCGGCTTCTGCGGTTGTTCGCCGCAACACAAGTCGCTCTGTTCTATTTTGCCTCTAAGAAACGGGTCGAAAGTCGTCATCATGGTACGTTACAGCGAAAACAATAACCGTATAAAATTGATATTTCTTTCTACATAAACGCGAATGTTGGCGAATATCGTTTCCAAGAGCGAAAACAAAAGTTGGCGGATTTTCTCTGTGAAAATGTCAAAAAAAAAAAAAAAAAAAATATCTAGAGTTTCTCCTCCCACTTCTGAATTTCACGACGTTTCATAAGAAGATCTGATCCTCACAGTATTCTTACTCTTCTTCGTCGTCGCTAACGACCGTGTACGTTCGGTCGATGCGACGCTAAAACCTATTAAAAACAACGTTTCGAAGAGGAAACGAGTCATTCGTACAGTATATTAACTGTCGCTATTGATTTAGGATCTTCAAGGAATATCTTAAAGCCTGTTCCGAGCGTTAGACTTCCGTAGCAATAACATCCGTGTACGATAAGTTTGTAATATACGGGAGATATAGAGAAATAGAAAAATTGTAGAATTTTAGAGTTATGTATTTCTTAGTAGATTATTAATTACAAATTAACATCACGAGGGAAAAATACGATAAGGCTTCGTGAAACATTGTGAACCAGATACGCGTTACATATCAACAACGAGTATTATCATATTTTTCCCGTGTCGACTTAGATTCATTTCTCCGATTAAAAATCACCGTCACTTTCTTTTTTCTTTTTTTACTTCAGTAGTAATAACACCTATCTGTTTGATAAACTGTCCAGCGGTTAGCAAATCTGGCAAAGTAGAGGAAATTAAAAATTTGGAAGTTGATTGAAAGGATCGCTGCGACAAGCGATTCAAATAAACCAACGGAAGTCGATCAGAAATGAAATATCCTTTTCGAACCTGTTATAAATTCGAAAGCGATCGACGTTCAAATAATATCGCAGTCATTGCGCAGTAAATACAATTTAAATATTGCAACCGCGTTCTTATTATCGTAAACTCGTAAACGATTGTGCTTTGCATAATTTCTGACCCTTTTTCTAACAACAACAACGATAATAATAATCAAACCGTCTTTAAAAAAAAGATTCGACGGATCTAAATTTTGAAAACGGATTATATTATTGCCAGAATTTGTATCTTGCCGGATAAAGCGAATCTCGCATGAGCATGCGTTGCATGTGCAGCAAAACGATGCGAATTTAACAAACGTTCCCGTCCCTTGCTTTCCTTCCACCACAATTCTGAAATAAAACTAGGCTCTCGATGTGACTCGATGTAAGTAGCTAATAACGTCGCGTGTGTTACGTGTGTCGTGTTAAAAGCTCCGAAAGGTGGAAGCGGTTCCGAGTCTGGTACTTTAAGACGTAAGGAACGTAGTCGCAGCAAGTCGCCGTTCAGGAGTTTCCGCTGGAGAAAGTCCGCCAAGTCGCCGAGTTTAGATCGAAGTGGCGTGAGTGACGATGAGCGCAGCATTTCCGGTAAGCAATTCTATTCAAACATCGTCCACACTGGAGTTTTTCTGCTACCGTTACGCCTACCCACCATTTTAATTGCGATAATAGCTCGTTAATATCTCTCTAAGTTCGCTTGAAAGTGATACGAATTTAACAAACGTTCGATCACAGCAAAGTAAACTTAATGTAAATTAACACTAGTTGATAACGATAGATCGAAATATATATTAATAAATTAATCAACATTTTATTTAGGTAGCGATACGAAGCCTGTGGAAGATAAACTTCCATAGCGTCGACCAACTATTAAACGTTTTGCCATTCCAGCTTCATTGACGATCGCAGGAAGCGTTTCCTTCATTTCCTGAATTGTGTACGTGTGTCTCGAATTAGTGTACGAGGGATGTTGAATGAAACGTTAGGAATCTGGGCTATGGAAACCATTAATAACGTACGCATCCTCCTAATCATACGTGATCAGAATCAAGTTTGCGATTGGTGCTGTACGGTGAATGCGTGTACATGTTTGGGTAGCTCGATTGCATTCCAGCATCGTTTTATAACGTGTATCTGATTAACTGTTCAGGTCTTCCTACTTGAAACGGATTCCACCCAATGAATGTATAATTATGTTTGCAGTTGTGTTATACGGTCGAAAGGAAACTGGATGTTGTAACGTAGATTACCCACTTTTCTCTTTAACTCTTCGCATACTGTGTGCCAAGTAGAATAGCTATTTGTCATCTTTGTCAGTTTGACTTTAAAACAAATCCGATTTTACAGAACAACGAAGTCCCACCGATGATGAATTCGAGGGCGTGTTGCAACGAAAGCACGAATGGGAGAGCACAACGAAGAAGGCGTCCAATCGGTCCTGGCACAAAGTGTATATGGTCGTTCGTGGACAGAGCTTGTTTGTATATACCGACCAAAAATCATACAAGGCAGCGCCTGATCAACCGTACAAGGGAGAGTCTCCTCTGGACCTTAGAGGAGCGACTATTACTGTGGCGAGCGATTACACTAAGAAGAAACATGTCTTCCGAGTAAAGTGAGTTCTGCTTGTAGTCCCAATAAGACAGAGAGTGGGAAGATGAGCGATATTTGGTTGCTGTTTGGCTTCGCGCTAAGAATTTGTATTGAGACTAAGAAGATTTTACAATAACTTCTCTCATGGGATACACAACTTGGCGATTTAGTTAGATATAATTACGAATATACTCATAGGAATTACATAATATGATAAATATGTATGTTTTGCTTAAATTTGTACATTCTACTCTCTTCTTTCTGTGATCATAAACGTACAATTTAGTATAAATACGATAGAGAAGTACACGATTAAAACTTTATATCTTTCAGGTCACAAAGCGGATCAGACTTCCTATTCCAGGCTAAAGACGATGCTGAAATGAACGAATGGGTTACCATGTTGAACCAAGCAGCACAGGGTACATCAGGTGCGGGTACGTCTAGGGCGCACACTTTACCCGCGCCTACACAAGCCGAGACCAAGCGGCGTAGTTTCTTCACTCTCAAGAAAAAGTGAGTCTCTCGTTAGAAGTATCTGAAAAAAAAACTCGGCAAAGAGGCGACCGAATGACCCCGTACGATGATACGTAACGCCAACGTATCACGTAAAGTTAAAAAAAAAAAAAAAAAAAAAATAGATGAAAAGGAAGACTACAAGTTTGATGGAATTCGATAGGAAAACGAAATATATTTAGCCAAACGCTTTGTTGTTCAAACCTATTATTTTCGTTTCTTTAATCATCGTTCATCTTAAGTCGACTAAAAATTTCATAAAAAAACTTCTCGTTATTCGTGCCATCTTCCGTGTCATCTGTTCTTCATGCTGATGATTGTCAAATCACTTTCTTTTACTTATCTATTACGAGTGCTGTGTCAATTGTTAACGCGAATCATTGTTAGTTAGCATCGTTGATTGCTCGTATCGGAGCATATTTACAGGGTGTGTATGTTTAGCTATGGACTTTTTAATGTTTTTTCCATTCTCTTGCATTAACCATTCAGTAATCTTCATTTTTCGCTAGCTTCTCGTCATCTGTACATTTCTGAGAGCTAAGTAAAACTCCGGTTAAAAGTTCCAGTTAAAAAGTGTGTTCCAAGATGTAGGTATTTTACAAATATTTTGCTTCATTTTCAAAATATCATTGATCATCGTTATACGAGTGGCAGGGTGATCACCTCGGACCGATGAATTATTCACGATTGTTCGAAAGATTCGAGGTTTTCCCGTGTCATTACCATCTCACGGTATACGTTTAACGCTGGCAGACATTTTTCCATTTCATTCGATCACATTTTGCATTTATCATATTTTAGAAAAGCCAAAAAGTAGAAAGTGTGAAACCAATGAACTGTAAGAAAACAGTACACAATTGGAACAACATTTAGAGAGATTGCGGTGAGTCGCATAAATAATCATTAGAACATTTTTACCGTCGTACTACTGCACGATTTTCATTGATCATCGTTTACCAATTTTCTTTTCTCTACCCATTTGTTACACTTTTTTTTTCTTTTTTTTTGGTTACATTTAATTAGCATATCTCAAAAAGTACAAGAGGAATGTTCTTCCAATTGTGAATGCGGAATGGTATATATTATAATCGAGGTTCTCTATAAAAAGGAGAACTTGTACATGCAGTGCTTAACTGTGTTTCATATGCGTGATCGCAAAAAGTTCCTTAGATAACGTTCAAGTCGCTAATTACAGTCATAACTCGTTATCCGTTATACATATATACTGCGTTCCATAATTATAATAACTCAAAACTCAAAGTTTTCAATTTTTGTACGGTATTTGCGCTAAAAATGGGGACTAACTATAGAACCAGCGTAACAGAATATTTTACTACAAAGAATTGAATTTAAGGTAAAATAGTATGAAACTGTAACAATAATTTCTATAAGTTCTTCTTTTATAATTTTTATAACTTCTGTTTGATTTTATATGTTGTACCTGTATGAAAATTGAGAATTTTAGGCTGGTCTTATGCTTATGAGATGCAGTGTATATCCTTTCGAATGACAGTATTTATTAATTTTGAGAAAGATACGATAGCAATTTGAAGTGAAGTAAAAACTTGACACGAAAAGGGAATGTTAATTTTTACTTTACTTTTTGCAAACATTATTGATTCTATGAAAAATGCTATTCTCTATGTAGAATCTAGCGAAACTATGCATAATTGAGTGTTAAAAAGATTTGCCAAGTTACATGTTCCGGCATTAATAAATTCTGAAGTTATTCTATTTGAAGGTTCTAGAATTTTATGAATTATATAATTTAGTAAAGTCGATAAATATCACTTGGATATAAACGTATATGGATTATAGAAGACCAAATGAGAAACTAGAATGCAAATTAAAAAATGAAAAATATCGCATTCCAGCAAAAGATAGTTTTAATTTCACAAAGTGTAACATCAGCGGATCAACGAATTGCGATGGATGATAGTCATCCCTAAGCGAGCAGCTGTACTTTAGCGACAAAACATTTCCAGACATGAAAACCGAATATATTAAATGTATGAGTCAAATTTTGACTCATTCGGGAAAGAACAAGAGAAATAGAATATGAAACACAATCGTTTTAATCGTGTCACCAAACCAAGCTCAGTTCACAGGCGCTTTTTATCAGCATTTTTCATTGCTTTTTCATGAAACATTTCTTTCGTTCGCTCTAGTATAATGTATTGTTATTATTATATATATGCGTAGACACACATGATTTATTGTATATCATTGTTGGATTATATTGCTGCCATCCTTTTGTCATTGCTTCGTTATGTCATCATACATATTATATCATTTGTTCACGCTTCTTTGCTGGTCGGAAAAAAAAAAGAAAATACTTTCAGAGAAATCATCCTGGTTTTCAGTAAGATATGACACTATTGCCTTCTACTGTTGGAGGTAAATTATGGCTGTACACGCGACTTACATAAACGCGTGCAGCTCCTAAATGATAGAGTTGATTCGTGCATATGTACTTTAATTGTCCAGGTTTGTGTGTAGCATTCGTACTTGCCCATGTCAGACCTTGACAGATAGTGTTATAGCACTCATTTAGCAGCATTAAAAGATATTTTGAGACGTAGTATTATTATTCCTATACATACAGGGTGGTCTGTTTCAACCTGTCCATTTTACTATTTAAAAATTATGTGTATTAGGCGAAATATTGAAATCAAATGCAATTATATTTTAAAGTAGATTTGAAGACTAAGCATTCCAAAAAGTGGAAAGGTAAAAAACAGGCTGCGCTGCGTTTCCTTGTGAATACTTGATACACATTCTTGCTCAATATCGTGGGTATTAAATTTTAAAGAGGCTAGAGCGGTACTATCTTTAATTTTGTACACTTTAGTGTATTATTAAAAAAAATATGTAATAATATACTAAATGTTATTTGAGGAATATCTTTTTGAACAAAGTCCGTTAGTTGAAAAGTAAACTTAAATTTTGATATATATATATATACATATTTTTCTTTTTCATTTCAATTTATAGAAATCCTAAAAAGTTGTTTACGAATTTGTTTTTATTAACAATTGTATGAACTATAGAAGCAGAAATAAGACTAATCTAGCTCTACGCCTCGTGGATGAGATATTTCCATTGTTTTTCAAAGAAACACATGCACACATGCCTTCTACGCGTTAACATTTTTTAATTTAATGTTTGCTTTGTTTGCCAATTTTCAGCTAAACTGGAGCAGTGAAGTTCGGTATAAGCCGCTCAGCACAACACACACAGTTTAAAAGAAATGTTTCGTCGCTCTACGTGGTTAACAAATAAATACAAAGGCAACGCTGATTATAAGAATTAGGAGACATACACGCGGACATGATGTTTGAAAAAAAAAAGAGAAAAGAAAAGAAAGAAAATAAGAAAGAAACAAAGTCGAAGGAAGATTCAACTTATTATAAGACCTGTGTCGATTTTACGAAAAATGCCTACCATCTTCGATAACTATTCATCACGAAGAAAAAAAGAAAAAAAAAGAAACTAATAGAAAATATTTAAGCAGCTGTCTGTATGTATTTAAAACATTTCACTCGCGTGTAGGCCATTTAAAATCTTTAATTGCGTGTTTTTTTAGTTTCTTCAAGAAATTTTCGGACACTTTGCAATATATCGCTAGTTGAGAAAGTGACACACATACATACATACACACACATTCGATAATGTCCCACGTTAGCGTGATCGAGTTTACTTGGACATGGATATTAATTGTCAAAATTGATTGCCCATCTTTCTCGCATATTCGCATAGTGAACTGAGTACAAGTTTTAGATTTTGTAATTTAATATGTGGGCGTATCTTGCGTTTTGATGTTATTTTACAATGTAGCCAAGGCAATCCTTCGTTTGTCTGTAATATTTAGTTGATATCACAGTTGATATCGGTTACTGCAAGAGTTCTGTATATCATATGTATGTCAAATAAGAATTCGATTCACACCGTGAATTCAAGTTCATTCAGTTCATTCAAGAATTAATTCACACCGTTCAGTATAAGAGCCAGTAGATTACATTTTCAAGCGATGACACGTAACTAATCGAATAACGGCAGTGAAACGTAGCTCGATAAGCGATTCATTTTTAACAGTATGTATTTGCGATTTTCTATGTTTCTACAAGTCGCATAAATGCCATTTTTAAACAGACATTCGCTGTTGAAGAGGAACTCGAGAAGCAATGCCTTATGAGATATAACTCTCGTTTAATTGAAAAGTATCTTCTAGCCTTTTTTATACTAAATAGATAAAAATTTGTAGCAGCTTAGAGTGCTATAATGTTTATATTTTAGAAGGAACTCTTATTAGAGCTTGTGCAGTAACTCGTTGTTGCTCTCGTCTTAAGAAGGAAAGAAACGTTGTTCTTTAATTCATGATATCTGTCCTATTTTATCTGTTTAAACAGCTCAATCGATGCACGTGTTCATTTGTAAGGTCTGTACACCGGTTTATACACTTTCTCTCGCCCAGCACCTCTTTCTTTTTTAATTTCGCGTATCTCCGCAAACGATTCGTTTGCGTTTCGATGACTGCCATATATATATATTTAAGCGGCACACTAACTTGGGACATGATATATATATAAATATATAAATAAATATATAAATATTATATATAAATATAAATATAAATTAGCTTTTAAAAAAATTGTTAAATATATGCTACGCCCTAAGGGAATACGCATTGGAGGATTATAAAAAAAAAAAGAAATGGAACACACATTGTTTAATAATTTAAAGAGTTTCCTCTTATATACGATCCCAAAATATCACGATTCTACGGAATTAAGAAAAGAAAGAAGAAATAATATTTAATTGTTCTTTATAGATGTTTCTGCGTGTGCGATGCAATTTTTATCAAGCGAATTTTTATCAACGAGAAAAATCTGGAATGGTATTGATTTCATTTGAAGCGTCTCGCTTGATAGAAACTGATATCATGTTCACGTTGCGATTTACGCGATTGTTAACTTTCGTATTCTTTATTCTTTTCCTTTTGTCTTATCTTTTGACATTTTTAAATATTTATCTCAGTTGTTTTTTGTTTCATATAGAGTGTAAGAATGGTTTAAGGTCGAAACTTAAGAACCGCGTTTTTGACCATATTTTTCAGTGACGATTATTTAAGAACTGTTCGTTTTTATTAAAAGCTCGCCCTCTTTTCTGTTCAGATGTTGTCCATTTACAATGCGACTCATTTCAATCGATGTCGACTTGTTCCATTTATTCTTGGAATGCACCTTTTCTTGACGTGGTAATAATCATGTTTCTCTCGACGATACCTCTGAGTAGCACATGTTGGGAATACGTTCGTAAAACGTATCATCTTTTTTACTATATATTGTACTGTGCGCTTCACTAATTTGTACATACGATCATGAGTAACGCAGTATACGCCTAGACAAGAAGGACGAAACGCATTAATTAACGATCTTAATCAAAAGAAAAAAGAAACAAACAATGAAACCGATGACACCGTTCGCTTTTTTCTAGTTTAATGCATGTGCATTTAGTGGATATTTTTTAAACTATTTGGAGTCGCATTGCTATACTACACACAACTTAATATTTCATAGCTATGTGTTTTATATATAAATATAAATATATATATAAATATAAATACGAGATAACGAAGAACAGTAAATTATAAGAAATAAAAATGATTATAATAGAAAATATATAATAATTGTAAAACTATCTAACGATTATAATTGTACGAAATGATCCTAAGAATATTTCCATCCTCGTCCATGAATCCTGATAATATTTTTAGATTAGAGATCAAAAAAATAAGAAAAAAGGCAAGATTATAATTTTATGATATCATTTTATCTTACACGGTATATATTAAATCTTTGTATCTTTGTTTGAATCAATTTCAACTTTAAAAATTTGTTAGTTTTTAAAGATAAATTTTTTATGAAATACAAAGTTACAAAATTATCGGCACAGTTGAAAATATGGCAGAAATTTTATGACTCGCTGTGCGTATATTTTGTATTCTATTTACGGATTTAGTAATTGGAAATGTAAAGAAAACTTTTTTTTTTAATCATGTTCTGCTTGAATAGATGTACCGAGAGCAGAGGGAGACCTTGATGGTGTCGCCAGGAAATGATAGTCATTATCTAATGTAGTTTTATTATTACATACATTTGAGAGTCACCGATAAAAGTACTTACTTCCCCAATGATGACTTTCAATTTGTTTTTCTATGCTTCAATTTCTATTTCAATAATATTGGTTCATAATTAATAGACTTTACGAGTATCTTCTTAATTTCGTTTTAATTGTTTCTAATTATAATTGTTTTGAATATCACTGTCATATTTATTAATTTATACAAATTGGATGCATTGATAAAAATACTGTTGTTATTCAAAATAGTGCGTTAACAATATCTCCAATAATTTTTAAAAATTGTTTAAATCACTAAACAATTTAAACTTAAGCGTGTTCCAAAACGCAATCAATAATCGCCACGAGGTATGGTTGCGTCTTCAATGCGCGACATCTTCCTTGTTACAGGTTTTATTTATTATATACAAGATGGAATTGTATAAAATTTAAAAGAATTTCGAGATATTACTTTTTTTCTTAATTTTTACTTTTTTAATTCAGTAATATGCATTGTTATTTTGCAAAAACTTTGAAAATCATTCTATTTAAAGATAAATATACAAATGACGAAGCGCGCATGCGCGTTAAAATGCATTAAATTAGACATGCAGTTCTTCATCTTGATATACTCCACATAAATACACATATTGTCGTAATATATAATATATATATACATATATATATAAGGTGTTTCATGCAACGAGATCGAACTACAGCTCTGAGCTGGTAGAAGATAGAAGAAATTTGTTAAAGAGCATTATGATGCTTATGTTGAAAATTTATTAGCTTAGAAAACATTTTAATTTTAATGCTGGATGGAGTGCGGAACTGATCGTACGAAAGACAACGAAAGATGTAACGCAGTAGCCTTATTTATTTATTCTAATTTACTTTTTTCTCTTTCATATGATAAATTTTACGAAACTAAAACGAAATATTTTTGAAGATAATCATATTCGTACACAACTAATATATAATACCTTTTATACGGAATAAAACAAACTTATCGATTGATATATACAACATTTTAAGTTCCATTTTAAAAAATAGGAATAACCTTACAGTTTTCAAAACTACTCAACTTTCACAGTAGATGTGTAAGTACTTATATACATCAGGTCGTGAATCATTCGAAACTATTTAATTTTACTTAACGAAACTTTTTTTCTACCCTCCATCATTTCAGAATTATAGTTTGTTCCAGTTGCCCGAGACACCCTATATATCTAGTTATATATATTTGTACATGCCATGATTAAAGAAAGTCAGTCTGAGCAAGATGGCCGGCCGGACGACTTCGGTCTTCTATTATTCCACATTCATTTTACATTTCATATTGTTAACGAGTTTCAATAACGGGCAAAGATTCGGTGAAAAAGCGAAAACTCTTCACATTACCGAGGACTATGAATCTTACGGTTATAGACAGCCTCTTGTCATAAATCGGGATGATTATTCCGATGTCAGGGAAACGTCAGCTAGTCGAACGCGCAGGGATGTTCCGCTATTTCCAAATAACAATCCAAACATCACAACGAAGGTACGATATTATATTTTAATATTTTACCAACGATCTGTTTCTTTTGATCCAGTTCGCGTAACGGCGATGCCATCGATTTATTTCCTGCATAATTTAGGTTGTTTTTGTTCTCTTATCATTCCTTGTACATGTTATTCGCCGATAAGGTGCGTTTTTAGAATTTTACGCGGCAGCTAATAAGGCCGGCATATACAGCGCTGCCTTTGTGCTTTCAACAGCGGAGAACGTAATTGCCGTATTATGTCCCTTCCGGACTAAATTTAATCAATCTTGACGAAACGGAGTAACGCGTCATGGTTGTTCTGTTATTGACACGCAGAGGTCAGTAACCGCTCTATCCGTCTGCTTTATTTTCTGCGATGGATTCTCATCTTTTACCTCCATTTTTCATTTTTCTATTTCCTTTTTAGCAATCGTCCGAACCCCATATTTATAATAAAGCACTCCATTGATTGTTATCGAACAACTACGGTCTTTTGTTCGTCTTGTATCGTGTCAGCTGAACGAACAGTGCCTACTGACGAATTACTCCAATTGAAATCAATGACATGTTTCATATTTATCATATTGTGTGCTCATGAATTGGAAATAAGGTTGTCCGACGAAAAGAATACCTAATACGTCGTTGCGCTCTATATTTAGCTAAATCGAAGTCGTAGAAATCATTGTTATTACACTTGGTCGCGATATTTTTTTCTTTCTTTGTAATGTCCGGCCCGTCTTATCGTATTCGATAATTATTGAATTCGATAGAAGTGTACTTTGACTCCTTTCCTCGAAACTATTTTTCATATGTTTCACGAAAAAACCTATTCGAAATGTTCTCACGAAATATACGGCGTGATAAATAAGATGAAATAGCGCAGTTTTATTTTCCGTCAAGGACAGGCGTTTGTATTAACAAATATGAAATGTCTGATGATACATAGTGTATAAGCAGCATGACAGTTACTCATAGGTAATACGTGTCATTCCAGCGAATGCAATTAAATCCAAAGTAAGATTACGGACTGAAGTATTTGAGGGGATGACAACAAAAGAATACATATGTATCATATTAGTCGGTTAAGTTGATAAAGTAAACTATATAAACGAAGCTTGAGGCATTAGTCATTCATATTAGCAGCTAAAATTTCAATATCAATATTTTTTGATTATGTATGAATTAAAAACACGAATTTGTATTATGTATTTATTTTTTACCACAAATTCCATCTAGGTATTCGATTACTTAACAGAATAATAATTATAATAAAACTCGAGGTTTCCAATCTGGAATCTTGTAATAAAATTAAGAAAAGAAAAAATAACATTTTTTTTATATTCATATATATTTTGATACATAATTTGTTGTAATTATTTCTGTTAATCGAATTTATTTTAAAATGAAATTAAATAAATATTTTGTCCGGAAGAAAATAATATTTTATGATAAGTAATATGTACAGAATAGATGTTAAATTAGTGAATAAATATTGCCAATGATTTTTCAGAAATTCCTTTCACTTTTTTTCACATGTGTAATGTAATCACACTGCAGAAATCCTTGAAGTTATTTAAGACCGGGGGAAGAGAAGAATAAAAAATTATTTCGTACGTTTTAGAGCTTATAGTACCAGCTGATAATACCTCTATGGTTCAAAATTTTATTGTAAAATTCGTCATAATAAATCAACGATGTTTGCCGATTGTATATCACATCATGTTAATATATTAGGCAATCTATACTTCATTATTAGAATCGTTACATCATACAAATTTTCCTGTATGTATTTTCACAGTAAGGAGTACGCAATCTTCTTCCATGAAGTGCAATATCCAATACGTTTAACCTTCATTCAACCTTCACTGAATCGAGGAAAAACTTTATACTACATTTTTTTTATGTTTATATAAATAAATAAATAAATAAATAAATATATATATATATACAAATATACATATAATATACAATATATAAATATACAAATAAATATATATATATACAAACAATTTAGTGCAATGTTCTCCTTCATATCATATTTGTATTTTTCAGCTCATTGGTATCCTTATCTATGTTGTGACTAATATTATCTATGATAACTTCACGTTCGGAATTAATGTTTTAACTTTCTCTCTTCCCCGCAGATCAATGCTTTAAATGATTCCCATCAACAGTTGATAGTTCACTGGGTAGGAGAAAGATCCAATGTGATAATATGCTTGGCAAGGGACAGTACACCAGTGATGAAATTACAGAGCAGCACAGTTCCAACACCTAGTAATCCTAGTGCTGTGTATATAAGTTACGATTATGGTGATAAGTTTGTCAACATAACTGAAAAATTTCGAATTGGAGATGATCAGTACGCTACTCTGGACAAGTTTACCAATCATCCAAAATATTACAGATTCGTAAGTTCCATATTTCATTAGTATTATCTTCTAATTTTCATTTTTAATTGAAGAGCTCATAATTATTGTATTATTATTCTAGTTTAATTTTAATTCCGCTAATTTTATCGTTTTAATATGATTCAACGTTTTTTTCTAGTGTATCTTTGTGGACAGTACACACAAGTTACTTTTCATTACACCAGATAATGGAAAAATGATAAATAAGGTGCGAGTACGGTTTCATCCAAGTGAAATCTCGTTTTATGAAATGGACGTTGATATTGTCCTTGCTTTGGACAAAGTCAGTCCAGTGCCCAACGTAAGTTTTGATACTCTCCCATTAAAAGTAATTTTCAATTTAGAAGAATGATATTTTTATGCTTACTATGCTTCTGTTATATTGGTTTCAGCTATGGTTGTCATCGAACACTGGTTTCACATGGATGATATTGCGTCCTTACGTAAAAGCATTCTTCTGGTCGCCTGCACCGGCTTTGATAATTGAACGCATGCATTCTGATGGAAGAAACACCGTTTACCAGATTGATTTGCAGAATAATTTGCTAAAAGACTCAGTGACTCGCTTAATCGGACCGTCGACAGTGATTATCTCAGAAGTGGAAGATTTTCAAATTAGAGGGGATTATAGATTTGCTACTTCAAAGAAAATAAAGGCACGTAATAAATCGAGCTTATAAAATTTTATCCTGTATATATCACGATCAGATATACATTGCGAATAAACAAAATTTTTCTTTCGCAGAACGGAACGGAGCATCTGGATCTTTTCGTATCTTACAAGAACTTTAGCTTCGTCAAGGCCGAGTTTAATACGCCTTTGCCAATTAAGAATTATCATATCGTCGATGTCTCACATAACAGAGTTTTTGTTACGGCTTCTCACGATGAAACGCACGTCAATCTTTATATATCAGAGATCATAGACGAGAAGATGGCTACGTTCACGTTATCTCTCGAGGGAATTTTCACGTTTTTCCCGAACAGCACGTGGAAAGACAGTTGGTTAAAGTAATTATCTCAACTTATCTCAAGCGTATAATTAGAAGGATAAGGAAAGAATTACCAATTCGTGTGTGATTTTTTCCAGTGACGTAGCAGATGAAGCATTCACCGATCTGTATAAAGTAGAAGGTCTCCGAGGCATTTATATAGCGTCGCAAGTAAAAGGAGCACCGAAATCGGGATCCATTGGACTCGAGCATTTAGTTTCCGTGATAACATTCGACCATGGTGCGACGTGGAGCAGTATAAAACCACCTGCTGCGAATCACGAAGGTTTCTACATACACTGCGCTAAAGATTGTTCGTTGCAGTTGAGCCAACGTTTCAGTCAGCTATATCCCGTGACGAGATCGGTATCTATTATGAGTTCGAAGTCTGCTCCTGGTATTATAATGGCTACCGGAGTGATAGGGCCGAATCTTAAAGGTCATCCTGCTCTGTACGTATCGAGAGACGCTGGCCTTACTTGGAAACAGGTCCTCAAGGACTACTACTTCTTTAACATGGGAGATCACGGTGGTCTGTTGGTAGCCGTTAAGTACTTCAAGTCACGCGGAGAAACCAAAGACATTTCTTACTCTATTGATGAAGGGGAGACTTGGCAGTCGTACGAGTTCAATCAGAAAATGTTGCGCGTGTACGGGCTGATGACCGAACCAGGGGAAAATACTACGGTGTTCACGATGTTCGGTTCAGGTAGCGGCCAGCACCAGTGGCTAATAATCAAGGTTGATCTGAGGAACGTGTTCGAAAGAGATTGTACCAAGGACGATTTTAAATTCTGGTCACCGACGAGTACGGATCAACCGGTGATGGCTTGCGTGTTAGGCCGGAAAGAGATCTATCAAAGAAGAGCGTTGCAAGCTAATTGTTACACGGGGATGGATTATGATCGACCAATAAAGACGGAAATATGCGGATGCGATTTTAACGATTATCAATGCGACTTTGGCTTCGTACGAGCTGGAAATCCTTATCACTGTATCAGAGATAAAACCATGACTCTCTATGACCCTTATGCTGTACCGAATACCTGCGAACCTGGCGCATTTTATAATCGAACAAAGGGTTATATAAAGATAGCCGATGATGAATGCGTAGGTGGTTTAGCGCGAAATTTCGAACCAGACGAGATTCCATGCCCCATACAAGAAAAACCCGGATTCTTATTGGTAGCTCAACGCGAACATATTTCGCGGATCAATTTATTGGATGAGAAATTGGTAACACTACCTATTCACGATTTGAAGAACGTTATAGCGATCGAGTTCGACATGAGGAACAATTGTCTGTACTGGGCGGATATTGTCAACGACACTGTGGGTAGACAATGTTTCCAAGATGGTGTAAGTTTCCCCGAAATTCTAGTAGAAACCGACTTAAGTTCCATAGAAGGAATGGCCCTCGATTGGGTCTCTAATCTTCTGTATATCGTCGATGGCGTTAAAATGAGGATTCAGGTGATCAGGACAGACATTTCTACCATGGGAAGAATGCGAAGGACCATCCTAGGACCAAACAACTTGCAAAAACCTAGGGGAATAGCTGTTCATCCAATGAACGGGTATATGTTTTGGACCGATTGGGCTCCGGGAAATGCTTCTGTATCGAGAGCCAATCTGGATGGAACGGATGTGAAGAGACTATTTGTGGAACCAAACGTCGAATGGCCAAATGGAATCACAATCGATCACATAGCGGAACGTATCTACTGGGTGGACGCCAGACAAGATTACATCGGATCTAGCGACTTCGATGGAAAGAAATTCAAGAAAGTGATCTCTAAAAGTGACAAAGTGTCACATCCGTTCGCTATAGCGGTATTCAAGGACAACATGTATTGGGATGATTGGAAGCAATCTATGATATTCGTCGCAGATAAAGATCATGGTTTCGGCATCGCTTCTATTATAGGACAATTGCCTGGTCTGATGGACCTCAAAGTATTCGCGCACAGCATTCAGCAAGGCACCAACGCTTGCGTCAATAATACTTGTTCGCACATTTGTGTCGGAGCACCTCGTGGCGGCTATGTCTGTCTTTGTCCTGATGGAATGGAAATGATCGATGGCAAGTGTATGTGCCCAGGAGGAATCACCCCGTTCGCCAATTCCACGTGTCCCAGAGTAGCCAGTACGTGTGCCCCGAATCAATTCGCTTGCGCTAATGACGTATGTATCCCATCGTCATGGCGGTGCGATCGGGACAATGATTGTGGAGACAATTCGGACGAGGTCGACTGCACGTCACAACAGACCACGTGTACGCCAAACTTCGAGTGCGACGACAACAGGTGTATCTCGAAGCACTGGGTCTGCGACTTCGATCACGACTGTAAGGACGGTAAAGACGAAATGAACTGCAACTATCCGCAATGTACGGAATCACAGTTCAGGTGCGCAAACGGTAGATGCATATCGCACAGATGGCGTTGCGACAACGAGAACGATTGCCGAGATGGTTCCGATGAGAAGAACTGCAGCAAGAAGGTATTCCCCGGCACGTGTAGGTCCGACGAGTTCCTTTGCAAAACGGATGGAAGTTGTATACCAGCTAGTTGGAAATGCGATGGCGAACCAGACTGTGAAGACGGAGGGGACGAGGCTGAATGTAGCGAGATGGTCTGCGAACAGTGGCAGTTCACGTGCAACTTGTCGCATACTAAATATCGTTGCATATACAGTTCATGGCTTTGCGACGGGGACAAGGACTGCGCCGATGGATCTGACGAGGTTAACTGTACCACTCAGCAACCACCGTCATTGGCACCGATTCTCCCTAACAGCCCTTGCAATAACTGGATGTTTATGTGTAATAACAAGAAGTGTGTGCCATACTGGTGGAAATGTGACAGCGTAGACGACTGTGGAGACGATTCGGATGAGATGGGCTGTGGTAACGAGGATGTCGAGGAATGGACCGTGGTATATCCTACGGAACAGGCTAAGGTCTGTCGGGAACATCAGTTCCAGTGCTTGAACGGCGACTGTATACAAGATTCGTGGGTTTGCGATGGCTCCAGTGATTGTACTTCCGGCGAGGATGAGCTGCATTGTGGGGATAGTGATCAACCTTCCTGCAGAGAGGACCAATTCACGTGCCGTATGGACGGCGCTTGTATTCCCATAAGGAGCGTTTGTAACGGCGTGGAGGAATGTCCAGATGGTAGCGACGAGTTAGGTTGCTCCGGAGAACAACACTCCAGCCCGGCAGCCACACCATCTTGCTTCTTTGGCTTGTTCCCTTGCGACGAGGTACGATGCTTCCCTCTGGCATCGTACTGCGATGGTAAACAGGATTGCGTGGATGGTTTCGACGAGAGCAATTGCGAGAAGAATAGTTCCCGTGTTTACCAGGTGCTTGTGATGGGAGTGGACGAGCGATCGGTCACTGCTACCAGTTTGTTCTTGTATTGGTGGATGCCATTGCCCACCAACGTCAGTTTCGAGTTTCTACCTTCGATAGCGTACGCTGTATCTGGAGCGAATTGGACCAATGCCAGCCACTGGATCGAGGAAATGGAGTATCAATTTAACAATCTTAAACCATATACTCGTTACAATATGACGGTTCACGTTAGAATAAAGGGCCAGACCACGTCATTCCCGCCAGCCAAATATTTAATCGCTACAACGGGCGAAGGTGTCCCGTCAGAGCCTTGGAACGTCACGGTGACTCAAAAAAATGGAACCACTGTAGAGGTCACCTGGAAACCACCTCTGCATCCGAATGGACCTATTACCGGTTACGAAGGATTCGTAACGCCACCTATACCACCTGTG
Source organism: Bombus waltoni (assembly GCA_014737395.1). Taxonomy (NCBI): domain Eukaryota; kingdom Metazoa; phylum Arthropoda; class Insecta; order Hymenoptera; family Apidae; genus Bombus; species Bombus waltoni. The sequence continues at coordinate 3,123,887 of JACXII010000011.1, read as the reverse complement.
CGTTTCTTCAGGCAAAAAACTTCCGCCTTATTAGACATGCCATTCGAGGCAGGAAAGAATTATTCATTTTGGGTAATAGCACAGAATAAGGAACGAGAGTCTGCTTCGTCCAACGTGGCCACTTTGATCTTTGATGGATCCACTAATATCGACAATATTGAGGATCTTAAAGTGGAGGCGGTCACCAATCATTCGGTGACTCTGTCATGGAAGAAGATGAAAGATGTTTCCTATGTCATTACTCCGAGGGGTCCGACGAAATATCCTGTACTACCGCCGACTTTCAAGACGGAGAATCGCGCGGAAATACTGAAACTGGCTCCAGGAACTATGTATAGTTTCGAGGTCGGTGCCAAGAGGAAGAACTACGTTGGAAAGACAAAGACTGTTACGGCAACCACGGAGGGCACTCCTTTGCCGACTGTCACGAACCTGGTTGCCCAATTAGTGAAACCGCACGGAACGTCGGTAAAGCTCACTTGGGATCCACCCAAAAGTCCCAGGAAAATTAAGTGGCAGTATGGAATTCATTACGCGGTGAAAATGAAGGAATTTTTCCAAAGTAATAGCCTTGTAATGTGTATCATAAACATGGAACGATCGGTAATTATTTGAAAATCATTAATTGAAAATTAACTGTATTTTCAGAATATAGGTATTTAACGACAAACTTGTCGGCGACTATCAAAGAACTGGAAGCCTGTGAGTCTTACGTGTTTGCGGTGGGCGTGAACGGAGATTACGGCGCTGGGCCATTGAGTCAACCAGTCTCGGTATTCACACATTTCAATCAACGGGCTCCGCCAAAGAAACTAAAAGTTACTCCGACAGATAAACTCGATACCATAATTATTTCTTGGAGCGCCAGTTGTCCTAACATCGACGAGCCAATTAGATACACGGTGAATAAGGATATGAATTATATCTTCGTTTGCATTATATCTTTCGCTTGAACTGAGAGAATATTCTTGCTATTTTTTTTTTTTTTAATTAATTTCATTTAAGTCATTATTTTAAAAATTACAGATCACCGTAACAGAATCGACGCTGAAAAAGCACTTTGTAGTGACTTTGCCAGCGACGAACGAATCTGTTATGAAGCATACATTCAACTCGATTAAACACGGCGGCAAGTATCAAATAACGATATCCACGGATGTCGAGAACGCTCTACCCAGTCAACCGGTTTTCTACACAGCACCAGACATTCCACCTCCTCATCAAGTAAAGGTTCTGCATGATGAGCAAGGCTTTGTTGTTTATTGGCAAGAACACGATTTACCGGGTGCTATGAGAGACGAGAAGTATCATTACGAGGTTTTGGTGGTGGAAGGATCACACGTAATGAACGATTCGATCGCCAAGATATATAAAAGCGATCAGCCACCGTACATATACAAAGATGTGAAACCGGATATCATTTACTCGTTTGCCATTCGTTTAGTCACTGAGGAAGGCTACCAGAGTCCTCTGAGCGAAGTGTTTAGCACCGTACATAGCGCGGGTAATTATCCGAATATAGTTTTATAGTCATTGATTCATACGATAATAACAAATTACCGTAAATTTTATTTTTATTGACACTAGCTTAAAAAATGCGATATTTAAAATAGGGGGCACCTTACCGATTTTGCCAAGTGTTAAAATATGTTGCTGTCCTCGGTTTGTAATATATTCATTTCATACCATTATCATATTTCAAGTGAATTATTCAATATCGGCGAGGTGTCACCGTTACCAAATAATTACCAAGAAATTATCCAACGAATATTAATTTAATTAATTTTATATTAAGTAATTTAGTGTAATTAATAAGAAATTAATCTTTTTAGAAGTATCATCGTTGCCAGTGACTATAAATACGTCTAACATTCTTTCGTTTGCGATACCAATTTGTTTGTTGATCGTTGCTTTGGGATCTGCGTTGGCATACTTCGTCGTTAGACACAGAAGATTAACCAATAGTTTCACGCAATTTGCTAATAGCCACTACGATACTAGACGCGGGCAGGCTACCTTCCCTGGTACCACAGACGGCTTAGGTGAGTCTATAATCCATCTGACAGTATAATTTAATTCAGTACAATTGAAATTGTCGATAATATTTATCCAAGAAAATGTAAAATTTTCAAAACTTTCTATCTTTTGTAATTTCAGAAGAAGAAGACAGTCCCGTGATTCGAGGTTTCTCCGATGATGAGCCATTAGTAATAGCATAAGTTCACGGAAAGTATCACAAATAACAACATAACACGCTCACACTATCAAGTATAAACAGGTACATTACACCCTTTATATATATATATATATAATATAAAAAATATATACATATATATATACATATAAAATATATATTTTATATATTTTATTATTAAATATATAAAATATATATTTTATATGTATATATATATACACATATATACACGTATATATAAAATATAAGTATATATATATATACACGTATATATAAAATATAAGTATATATATATATACACGTATATATAAAATATAAGTATATATATATATACACGTATATATAAAATATAAGTATATATAATAATTACATATTAGGAGAAATGTGCCAACACACTATTGATACGAAAAAGTTCGAGATAAGAGACGACCTGGTCATAAAAGTAGGAAGCTTTTATGAAAGTGGCTCAAGACTGACATACACACACGTACACACACACACACACACACACACACACACACACACACACACACACACACACACACACACACACACACACACACACACACACACACACACACACACACACACACACACACACACACACACACACACACACACACACACACACACACACACACACATGTACACAATACTATATTCGTAGAAAGTAAACCAAGATTGATCGGGAGCTCTTCGGAACACTTACATGAAAGGTTTGTGAGAAAAAGATATCACACGATCCTCTATTTGTAGAGTACTATTAGACGTGTACATGTTATATACATAGATTTGATTAAGTATACGAATGATTAAATTTACGTCATACCGGTGGGCCGTAAGGGAAAGATGGAAACTGTTGTTTGTTTAATATCCATATAAAGGTAAAATAAAAAGATGCGAGAGTAAGAATGACGAGAAAGAGGTAAAAAGAAAAAACAAATGAAAGAGAATTTGTATATATATCGTAAATATTTTGTACGAACTGCCCAACAATTTTAAGCTTTTTCGAAAGATGCCATATATGACGTTTACTATTGGATTTGTACTATATGTATAATGAGAGAAAATCGTTTCATGACTTGATCAATGCTTTTATTATATGGTATGCATTCCTTTTTTTTATTTTTCATAATGTAACATCGTGTAAGACTCGTTTTCTCAAACGCGGAGTTCCAGTCTCTCAATCAACGCAAAATATTTTGTCCCATTATACAGCAATTAATGTCAGAAAATTAGAGGCTACTTTTATAACGAAACCATACAGCAACTGTGTAACAAAATCAGAGGCTACTTTCGCATTTGAAATAATCGTTATTAGCTCCGCTGTTTTGTAATAAATCCTTTTTCTTCTCTTTCTATACACACGACGTTAACACGAATGAGCTTGTTCATAGTGATGACTAATATAACATGATCGTATACGTTTACAAAACAGTCAGGATAAAAGCTTGTGACGATGGTGGGAGTTCCGTTAGCGATAGAAAAGACAAAAAATAGAAGGGCAAAAAGAATAAAAAATAAAAATGGTTGTGTTCTCGCATTAAAAAAATTTGTGATCGAGAAGCAGTTTGCTTTTTAAATGATCGTGACTTTAATGTAACTCATATACTCTATTTGGTCGCTATAGTTTGATGAAAAAAGAAGGGAAAAAGAAGTATAGAAAAGCCAGGCAGGATCGTTACAAGACAGGCAGGGTTATAGATGGCACTATCAGATCCGTGTGAAACTCGAAATATGTGCTACTTATTTTCAACTATTTTTTTTTAGCGGAGATGTCATGTAAACGGAAGTCGTGGTAGCACGATTGTGAAATCATCTGTGCTGTCATAGATTTGTAAATAACGAATACTTGTAATTCGATCGGTTAAAAAGAGAGAAAGGAAAAGAGAGAGAGAGAGAGAGAGAGAGAGCGCGCGCGAGAGAGAGAGAGAGAGAGAGAACGTGTGAGAGAAGAGAGAAAACATTTATCTTGAAAACATGTTTTGGCTTTTTTACGCGATGAAGCCGAAGGTTTAGTGTAAGCACGCAAGCTTTGTCATTTTTTTTTTCATTTTCGAGGTTGTCCTATGTAGATTTTTGATTTTATTCCAATGGGACGTATCTGTGAACACTGTATGATTTTTCAGAAGTGAAAGATTAAGATCGATTTTTGTTCGGTGCACAGAGTGTTGGAAGAAGGTAGTTTAGAAATTAAGAAATCAGTAGCGAAGAGCATTATTAAATCGATAATTTCATCGTTATATTTTTTAACAAATAGTAATCTTACATTTATGAAGTATAATATCAATAATAATATTAAAATATTGTTAATATCATAATATTGTTAATATCATAGTATCAATAACAATATTAATATGAAATTTAACGCTAATTTAATATCTTTCAATCTTAATAGTACTGTGAAGATTTAACAGATTTAACATTACCTCTTTTCACATCCTGTGCAGAATTTTTTTACGAAATTCTTTCGGATCGTTTTACAAGAAGGCGTTACATTGAATTCTTTTACGAACGATTCTTCGCTGGTTTAATGCTCAACAGGACTGGATAAGTCACTTGTCATCGCTTAGGTCCACGAAAACAAGAAATGTTTTAGCAATACTATCGAGATTTATTCTATCTATTGTAAAGATAGAAGAATTAAGGTTTGCGTTAGCCGAGGTCCGTTTACATTAATCTCAGGTGCACTGTTTGGAAAATTTTCGTAATCGTAACACGACAATATTTTATATCCTAAATTCACTGTTGTTAGCCTTTATCGAGTTTGCGAAATGATTTTACGGCCACGGCCTTTTCGAACGCTTGTCGTTTTCGAAAGGGACATTCTCGATGTTTTTTTTTATATTATCCGCCTCGGCTATGATATTCGTTCTGTGATCGATTAAGCATTTCGAAACAATAATAATTGACAATTAAATAGAAGAAAGATAATATCACTGTGTAAAAAGACAAAATCCGATTGCCGGATCGAGTGCTTCGAGATTGAAAAAGAAAAAGAAAAAAGAAAAAGGACTGCAGCAAATTCTGTTCTCGTTCGTTTGCTGCGATAACATACGTGACGCGAAACAAAAGAGCGGAGAGCAAAACATTTCGCGAGAGCGACGATGTCGAAAGAAACGTAGGTTGTACGTGTAAATCTCAAGGGTTATATAGGAATATAACAGTGATATATACATAATATATAAATATCTATACGTATACATATAATATATTTGCGTGTAAATAAATGAATTTAAGGCATATGGTTATGATAATCTTATTTTACTAATTTTATACCATTGTTCCTTTCCGTGCGAAGTGAAGGTAGGATGATGTTAGATTATAAAAGGCGCGAAAATTTGACGTTTCAAGTTTTTAAACGTGGCGATCACTGTTCATTTCGTTTCTTTTTTATTTCCAATAGAACGGACAATTTGAAATACAGCGACGGACGAAAGAAATTTTAAGATTGCTATTTGTACTCGAATATTAAGAACTTTTGTAGCGTATACGTTTCTTACTATGTTTTCACGAATCATCTGTGCCGGACTGTTATCGATGTATACGCTACATAATGTTAAAATCGTTCCGCGTCTCGATATCTCAACTAAATTAATATCTATTAGTAGAAGATAGCAGAGAAATATTTTTCAATAGAGACATTTCTATCTCAGGACTGGTTCTCGGCTAATTTGTAAAACGAGGTTGTTGTCGTTCTACTTTTTTTTGGCAATGAGACGAAGTAGTAACGTTTCCGCCGATTGTCAAACTCGGTGGCCAAACTTCCGTTCTCCATTTCAGCCGGAAACGATGAAATTACCAAAATCAGCAAAGTATAGAAACTACGATACATGTTTCTTCAATTAACGAAACGTTAGTTTGAATTTACTATTTCCTATACAATATAAATTACAAGAAGAAGCTAATTACTTACGCCTGTGTCAAGAATAACATTCTAAGAAAGATTACAATGTACATAAGTATCTATTCGATTGGCTTTTACCACCCTGAACCCACCGTACGATTCCCTGGAATGATCTAATTTTTATTAGACTACAAGCCAGGACACGGATCGTTTTTCGTAAGACCAATTTCACCGCGCGATCGCTCTTTTCTCACGCTATTAATAGAACGTCTATCTAGAATTATTAAAATCGTATATTATAATAACATTGTGATAAAAAGTTCGACAAATTCGATAGAGGTCGTACAAGGCTGCGTATTCAATAATTCGAAAGATATCTTTCTCGATTTCTAAAACGAAAGGTAAGACAAACCGTCGACTCGTTTGATTCAGCCAAAAAGAAATTTCATCTTCGATCGGCTTCCAACTTTCAGCGAACTCGTGTACACGTGCGATCAGAAAGACAGAAGCGAATATAAGTCGGCGTTAGAAAATGTTTCTCATCGTCAATCCTGTCAGATGCAACGATTAAATCCAGAAATCGGATTTACCTCGATGAAATCTACGTACGAGTGGTTTATCTCCGTTTAAAAGCTTCGCGCCTTTCCTCGACGTATGCGGCAGTTTCGGAAATTCAACATCGGCATCGCGTTCGATGCGTCGTCACGCTACGGGACGCCTGTGAGCATGCAGAAATCTGGGCTACGCACGTGCAAATGTACCGTAATAATAATCGTTTCCTTAATTACAGCCACGGCGTATGATTATGCGTACGGTTCGTTCGTCGCGTTTCTTTTTCACGAGGATCGCGCCGCTCCTAGAAAAATTGGTTTCTCGGAACCGTTTCGGCGACGCGCGGCTGCGAACAATGATTCATCGAGATCAGTTAACGTGTACACTTGATGTCGCGCGTGAAAGTACGACGGGTCTGCAGCGATGAGATCATCAGGAGGTAAAACAGGGAATCGCGTGAGTGACCATGTGGTTCGCGCGAAAATTCTCAGCCTGTTCGTAGCATTTAAACGTAAGTAAGATAAGTGAACGGAAGCGACGTTGGAGGCGTTTCGATGGATTTGAGTGGGGAAATACGCGACCAAGCGTTGGCTAGCATAGGACGACGATTGAATCGGAAACGTTTATGGATTTATAGGTTTTATGGCGCGAGAATACAGAGGATGCACGTAACAGGGAAAAATGTGTAAAGTATCGAAACGAAAGTGGTAAACGCGACAATATTCGAGGAACGAGATCGATCTTTATTCGAGTTCTATTCGCGTAGCCACGAAGTTAATGGAAATATCAATTTACACGGAGATTCTTGGTCTAGTGATGATAATTGGTAGCGTGAACGTGTCAAGCGTGTGTACGTCTTTTTAATTTTTAATTGGACAGTATTAGTCGTAATAAGACGTAGAGATGTTATATTCATGGGAAATATCATTTGAAATTCCATTTAATTTCGGCTTAGTTAACATCCTCCGCAAATTAACAAATAACAACTGCAACCTGTAGTTGATCGTTTGCAGAGTGTAATTGCCATTTGATAAAATAATTACGCGTTCGTCACGCCTTGTACGGGCAAGATAACAGCGATCAACGAATAATTTAAGTACACGATATCTATATTCATGACGCGCGAGCAAATCGTTGTGTAATTCGCGTAAGATTTGCTAGAAGAATTATTTGAATCGTCGGTGTTAAATTGAAGCAAAGTAACAGTAATGCGTCGGTGATATTAAAACGGTGAAAAAATTGTGCGTTGAACGCATAAAATTCATAGTGCTCTTTAATTACACGCGCACACGCACACACAGATATAACTTATAAGTTACCTTATAATATCGGCGATATAATACGATTAATAATTTCTAATCTAAATTCGGTATCGTTGCACGTGCATTAAAAAAAGAAAAAAAAAAAAAAAGAAAAGAAATGTCAAATCAAAATTCAGAGTGGAGATAAGCCGGAAGATTGATACACGTTTCAAGCACGTTTGAGAGATCTTTAGCGATAAAATGTAAATTACAAGCAGAACGCTGGGATTCACCGAGTCTCTACTGTTGTACCGACATCGTTCCATATTCTCGTATTGAAATCACTCTGAACTTTGAACCATGCGTTCCCTGATACTCTCAACGCGTGCTATAAAAATAGACCGACCGCTGTACGTCAGTTCTTCTTCTTCTCTATTCTCGTAAAAAAGATTTCACCCAAAATCGCGATCTTGCGGTTTCGAAGAGCAACCAGTTATTTTACAATCGACTTTAGCCGTCACAATCGTCGTAGATATCTGCACTAATTACGTACACAATTAGTATGTAAATATGTATAATTACATACTGATTATAATAATAATTATGTAACATAATAATTAGAGTTACTTTGTATCATTTCGTAATCACGTTCAGCTATTACAATTTTATTTGTTTCCACGATTCCTCTGACTCGCGAGTTCGCCGTACAACGTTCATCGTCTTCTTTTACACTCTATTACGTATCGTATATCGACTTGTTCCTCCGTCATTTCTACCCATACACGGTTCTCGTTTTACTTTTAAAATTCCGCCGAGATGCTCCGGCAATTCTTGCCCGTTTCTTACGTTCGTGTTCTCGTTCGTTATTATTCCGTTGCAATTTTATTTATTACATTTATTATCCATCGATAACGAGCATCGAGAGGATCGCAAATGGTCGTAGACGGGCTCATTAACGCGGCAAAGAGACGGTCGGAATTCTACGGAGAATATGGAACGAGTTTCGGTTGTAAAACGATCGGCCAGAAGCGATGAATTTAATTGCCGAGCAAATAGCTGCGCACCGAAGAACAATGGGCCGTTCGATGCGAACAGTTACGGGAAATTAGCCCGTTAACATAGCGGATTAACATGTTACAACGTTAAAGCGTTAGCGCTTACCACGAACGACCAATACCTCGTTGCGCTTCGCTCGAGTTTCCATACAAATCGTTTCAAAGTCTTCCTTAATTGAACGCCATGAATTGAAGCGACACACGAAGGAAGTTGCCTTTCCTGACACCGAGGGAGAGAGAAAGGAAGAAAGTATCGTCGAATTTTAAGCGTCTTTTTGTGGCTTACGTTATCATGCAGCGAAATACTTTGATTTTATCGTTGGTCGCGTTAAGATGGCGAGCAGGAAGCGATATTTATTTAAGACGGCTGCGGGAAGAAAGTCTTATTTTTTAAATAAAATAACAAGCAACGTTCGGTAACAGCGTTGAATTTTTCTATTCCAAAGACCACGGAAATAAGGAGACGTGGCGAGCTATCGATATTCAAAGGAGGCAATAAACAAGTTTCTCCTTGTCCGGATTAGTCCGAGCCGAGAAAAGATTCGAATCCGTATCTAAGGAATATTTCAACCGAAACTAAATCAACTTACCGATGCTTAAGAAAGTTCAAGAGCGAAATACACGATGGTGATCGCTGGTAACGCTCGGCGGTGCGTGCGGCGCTCGAAAACATGGGTATAAAAAGTTAAAGAGTAAAATAATAATACAAACAAGAAAGCGACAGATAATATTTCTGAAGTTGTCGGAAATAAAATATTAGGTTGTCCGAAAAGTTTCTTTCGTTTCCTAAGGAAACAATGGACGCACCACGTTCTCTGTTTTCTATTATTTTTGTCGAATCACGTATGGTCGTAATAATAGAAATAGAACAAAACTGGATCGTACATGATCGAATAAAATAATATAAAACGAAAACACGTCGTGCATCTATTATTTCCTTGCAAAAGGAAAGAAACTTTCGGGACAACCTAACGCACGGATCTCGAATACGTATTAAAAGGAAAGAAACTTTCGGGACAACCTAACACACAGATCTTAAAGTACGTATTTTCAGCGGCGTTTCGTCTCGGATTCTTCGCGCTACACTTTGCTATTCTAAACGCAAATATCTGCCGATATCGCTTATCGAACGCTCCTAAACGCAAGAGACCAGGTGCCGGGCAACCGCGTCAACAGAAACAGCCTTTACTGTCGGACGATCATCGGGTCTCAACGTACAATAGGTCGAAGAGAATTGATCGATCGAGAAACCGGCAACGGCGAATACGTTTGAATCGCAGCGAGCGCGCAATTGCACGGCGATTCTGAATATCGACACGAATCTCTGCTTTCGAGGCAGCGGTATTAGCCGCGTGAATGGTGTTACCGGTTAAACGGGAGAATCGTGGGAACGAGAGGCGAATGAAACAGACCTAGAAAGAGGAGAAGGAGGAGCGGTAGAATGTGGAGGAAAAGGAGGAGGAGGAAGAGGAGGGGGAGGAGGAGGACGAAGAAAGGGAAGAAGGAAAGAGGAAAAAGACGAAGAGGACGCGCAACATGGTGAAAGAAATACGGTCGGTAGGGAGAAGGTCTTCTCCGCCGCAAGCAACGAGGATATCGCGATCGTGAATAGCAAGGACACGAACAGCGTTCGCGAGTAGCTTCCCAGTGAAAGAAGGGATATCCGAGTCCCCACTATTAAATGGCTGGACTCCGACGCGGTAAGGAGAAGCTACATCGGGGGCGGTAGAACACCACCGGCCTCAGTGCAATTTCGACACTCGTCTCGCAGTCAGTTGTCACAAAAGGGCGATCGTTTTCTCATCTTGTCCGACTCTTGGTTCGATCTTGTACTCTTTGAAACGCGAGAGGAACGTATGCACCGAGAGGGATGGCGATAGAGGGCGAAGGCGTTTGACGGACGCGCGAAGAACCGCGGCACGCCGTTCAAGTTGCCGAGAAAACCGATAAAATATGCGCGAGATCGTTTAAAGAGAAATTGCAGGATCTCGCTGTAGAACGGAGAAGCGTGTTTTCTTTCACGAAGAATCGAAATTTCCCGATGAGATTGTTGGACAGGCCGGATCGAAGGATGAGCGAGCGTAGAACTGTTTAGAGGGAAACGCTTTTGACGAGCAACCGGAATGGAAGAAGTTGGAAGGAAGGGTTTGTTTAAAGAGAAATTCGATCGTATCTCGTGATGGATTACGGCTATCTGGCGAAGTAAAAGAGCGAACTGTCTAGATAAGAACCGAGAGATTTTCCTCCAAAGGGCTAAGTTGCCGCGGGACTGCGCGGTGCAGCACGGCTGTCCGGAAGACGAAACGTCGGAAGATGTGGTCGGAGAGCATCGGAGAACGATTCTCCACGAGGACAAACGGGTAAAGTTGCACGACGGGATATTACGAAAGAACCTTTGCGCGAAGTTCGAAGGAAATAGGACAGAGCCGCATTACAGTGGAGGAAGAAGGAATTGGAAGATGTAAAGGTTCGAACGATCGTCTTAAGCACAGATTAGACAGTAGGAAGAGAAAGTAACCGAGGAACAGTATCTGTAACAAGCTGATTGTTACGAACCTCGACAGATTTCAATTACAAACAGAAGAATCGTTTTGTGCGAGAAACAATTACGATCGAGCTTCGTTACATTTAACATCGAGAAGCCGGCAGAGGCGCCGTAAAGCAACGAACATAGAAACGCAACGTTAACGAAGGAATTCCGAAGGAAGTGTCGTGAAAGTCAGGCTTCGATCAACGTGGAAGGAACGAAGGATTTGACAGCGAAATAGGAACGAACAGCTTGAATTTCCATTCTCGTGGAGAAGATCGAGAAGCAGCGGACGGTGAAGGAAGTGACCTGGTCACCAGGATTCTTCTTCAACGACGAACTTCCACAAATTGAACGTTTCCTGCGATTTTACTGGAGCACGAACGACCGTGTCCACGAACATGCAAGACTTCTTTGATGGCACGCAATGACACAAAACGCGTATTTATTTCTTCGTCGATTAGCGTGTCTACCTAGAAACGCGTCGTGCCGGAAGCCCATTGCAGAATCATCAACGTCTCTTCGATTCGAACGTATCTCGGTCACAGAATCAATCTGTCATACATAATTGAACGAAACAAGGAGCGTATTACCGCTTTTTCAATATTCCTTCGATTTCTTTCGTTTGACACGATTCCGAGATCGTTTACCGACGATGATAATAGGAAGGACGATCTCTTCGCTTCCAATAGAACGCTACGAAGAATCGAAGATTTATCAGACACCCGATAGACACGCTGGCAAATGATCAAAGAGCGAGAACGTTGTTGTTTCCGCGATGTTTCTCTGGTTTCTTGCGTCCGACACGGCTGATTCCAAGGTCGTGACACTCGGATTAGAAAATTATTAGAAGATTTGATCTTTCGAGATCGAGCAGACGCGTTCGAAAGATCGACGATCTTCTCACGCACGATCCAACGACTCGTTACGAAAGAGGGAGAGTTGACGCCATTGACGGCATTCTAAGATCGCTTCTCCGTGCAAATAATCGATAAATACAATCACTCGGTGCGAAACAGAACACGATCGAAGGATCAACGATCTATTATACGCGATCGATCGAGAGGCGAAAGCAAAGAGAAGAAAAACGCCACCACTATCTTCGTAATTTCTACTACTTCCTCGATTTCTTGCATCCGACACGATTTCCAGATCGCCTCGCGACAAGAATAATTAAAAATCATAATTCCACGCAACTTTCCCAAGTTTTTAGCCTCGGCACGTTAGATCGATAAGACCGGATCGTATAATCGTGAACGGCGAGAGACTTGAAAAGGCAGCCGCCGGAAGCGAAGAGGAAAAACGACAAACGGTCGGAGAAGAGTTAAAAACGACACCAAAAGAGAAAGCAGCAAGAAACGATTCGAAGCGCAAAAAGGGATGAATCGTTTCGGGGCTTATGAGGCGTGAAACCAAGATCGCGAACCTCTTCGGGAAGTTGCTGGTTCGGAGACGAGCGGATAGAAACAGTAAGAGTATCAGCGGAGCACATAGGGAGGAGACTCGTACCTTATGAGGTGAGGATGATGGTTGAGAAAGTCGACAAGTTGGAAACGAATCGAGCGCTATAGTAACTATAGTTGGACGAGCGAAGAAGAAACGGCAACCGCACCAGGTCCAAGCTTTAATTATCGTTGTTCTCGTTTTTCTCGAAGAGCGTATTTGAATGGCTACGACGGGAAATTTAAGGAACATCCCGAGCAACTGAAGATTTCGTTCTTTGAAATGAAGAGACTGTTCCGCCTGGAAAGAAGAAAATAGGAGAAGAGCGAGCGAAGAGGTAATTAGTTGCAGGGAAATCGGTACGAGTCTGTCGCGGCATTGACTCCTCGAAGAAGAAAACTCCGGTAGGTGAGTAACGAAAATTGGATGTTATTTCTCTGTGAAAAATAATCGAACTTCGACGCTTCTCCGTTTATTCGAGACTCTATTCGATTCGACAAGATAAGAAACGTTATTTGGTCGTACGAGATCTTTAAACGATAAATCGGGATAGCAAGAGAAGTAACACGAAGTTTCAAACGTTTTCGAAAACACGATAATATTCCGCGATAAATTGAACGAAATGGCGAACAGCATTGATCGCGTGAAACAGCAATTTCCCAATAAAGCTGGAGAGAAATAGGTCTATCGAGTAACGTTTTTAGAAACGTAGCGAATACCAGGTGAAAATTATTTCTCGTACGTGACAATGATTTAAAAATGTGTAATCGGGATAACGACAGAAATGGGAAGAAACGTCGCGCGTTTTTCCAAACGTGTTCCCGTTTTGCTGAATTCTAATCAAATCTGTCGGACACGACGAAAGGGGAGAGAAAACATCGGCATACCAGAGCACTCGTGATTTGCACGCGTTATCCGCGGCACAGCACGAATCAACCTCTGAAATACGCGTTCGTACCGGCTAGACTGTACGACTAAAAGAGCAACGTCGATATCGTAGATTCTATAGCGTAGAATGTAGGTAGACGAGCCACCTAGTTTTATTGGATGCAAAACGATAAATTATCCAGTAGAAAGTCTCTGACGTACAGTAAGCTGTGTGAATATCTCTTATCTCTCGATAGAAAAGGAAAGCCAGTAATCTATATACAAATCGATACCCTAAATGAATCCGAAGGCATTGAATATTCTTACGGAGTATAACATTGACATTTCAATTTGACTCGGATCGTTCGATCGTTTGATTCGGAAATGTTCATCTGGTTGGCTGAGAATCATAGCGCTGTAGGTCGGTTGGCCGATAGCGTTTATAAAATACCTTGTTATCTCACGAATTATCCACTGTATGTGAACATTCGGAACATTCGGGATCGAAATTATTTTCATAGAATAACAATTTTATTCGACGAGACGTGCAAATATAACGTACTTATCGAGTAGCTTCACTAGCTTTTTTTCTTTTTTTCAAAATCTTTTCGTTCACTCTCAATCTGCTCAAACACGCAGCTTTCAAGTTCAGATCGTATCGATTGATAAAGATATATATATATATAAGCTATAAACTTTTCGCCAACAATTCGATATTATTACGAAATGTTCGTTATACCTCTTCGTATCGCGGAAACGTATCGTGGCAGAGAATAAAATTACGTTTGAATTATTTATGAAACCAAAGTGATGATACCTTCAACATATATAACTGAATTCGAATTCTTAAATGTTTGGCTTATACCGCTTTGATTTTCAACTCGACAGATAGCGTTTGACAATTCTCATATTTTTCGTACACTTTCCCTGAACGCACGAATAGAGTCGACTATACAGAAAGAACGATAGACTTGATATTACGGTAGATCAATGAATTCGATTGTTTCACGCATGATTTGAACGAACGATCCAGGACGAATCGTTCACCTTGACCGTGAATCGATGTTCCGTTTCAGGAACGGAAGTCTCGCGATCGACGCCAGCCAGAAAGTTGTCGTTCGCGTAAATCGAACCGATACCGTGTCGAAACGGGCGGTTCGATCGGCATAAAACGAAACGAACCGAACCAGCGTGTTCCTCTGGAGCGAATAGAGGAGGAATCGAGAGGGTACGCGAGGAATAGTCACGACTGCAAAGTAGGTGAGTACTCTGCAACTTGTGTAGGAAGTAACGATTCTATAAACGGTTTACGAGAGCTGGAAAAATAGAACTTCTTGGAGAATGAAAGATACGTAACACGTTGGAGAAACGAGAGATTCAAATCGGTAAGTCGTACAGTTAAAACTCGGAGTTTTCGGAGAAATGTCAGGCTGATAGTTTTTACGTTTATTAAACGAATAATCGGAGTTTCGTAGAATCGGAAAAATTCAAAGCTGTAATTTTTGATAATTGGAGAAATTAAAAGGTGTAAAGTTTAAAAGTCGGAACTTAAAAACATCGAAATTACTCGCTTGCGACTTTTCGGGAAAATTACGATTATATTCGAATTTTGCCTCTCTTTCTTTCTCTGAAACTTTTGCATCCGACCAGAACGATCGAAATAACATTTAATAATACACAGCGGACGATGTTCGAAGAGATCTTGAAAACTGGATCAACGAATCAGTGGATTAGTAGAGTTATGAGTTGGCGATATTTTATGAATGATATATTAAGGTTTTTTCAAGATGAGATACAAAGTATGAAATAACGCAATACCGTATTGAACGAAGTAAACAGTAAATACTTAATGATCGACAATCTTTCAAACGTAATTTACGAATTCTACAAAGTCACGATCGATGCAATCAAGCTTGGAGTTGATTTTATCGCGTGTAGAGTACAATGCTCGCGGCGAGTCGGAATGTAGGTGGCCATTATGACGATGGTAATCAGAATTTCATGCAGGAAATCGTCGGTGAATGATGGCACGGTATTGCCGTTGTTTACAAACATTAAAAAAATTTTTTTTACACGCGATGTAATTAATGACGGTATAATTAACGCGTACTTTCGCGAGAAGCAAAACGCTTCCTTCCGATTTATTCTTTCGATCAATGCCACTCTCGTAACGCTACTCGACGCTTCTTTCGGACATTGACTAGCAGACAAAGAATATTCTTTTCGATCGCTGTACTTTTCTTTCCTAATGATTCTACGTGATATCTCGATCGATTAAATTTATCGAAGCGATCGGTATTTTAGATATTTCGCTGTTCAGATACTTGATTATTTTTTATTGTTTTAATTCCTTTTTTACGTTTAGAAACGTCTGATAATCTATGAACGATCGTAAAGGATGGAAAAAAAGCTTGGTTATAAATAATAGAAATTGATATATTATTACAGAATATTTGTTTGGTAAAATTCTTTCTTCAGTTACTTCTATCGTCTTTTATAATCGACTTTATTACTATATAACGCTCGTCTATTTTATATCACTTTTGTATGATAACGCAAGTTCACTCTCGTCGAATATATCCTTAAAAGAGATTCTTCCTCTTACTTGCGATACATTTTATACGAAGAGCATGTGGGAATACGAGTTGTTGAAAACGAGTTGGCACACGTTATCCCCAGGTTTCACGTGTTCGTCAATTATCACGGACGCGACGCCAGCAATTAGTACCGTTCCACGGAGCCAGAGTTACTTTTTCCTTCTTCGGCTGTTGTTTCTGATTTCCTTGAAACTTTCGTTCTCTTCACGATCGATGACCTTCTTGCCTATCAACGTCACGTTCGTTTCACCATCTTCCCGTAAAACGATTTCCTCGTCTTATCATCGGCGAACTTGCCCAATACCACGCGAATCTTTCTCTTCCAATAAATTCCAATCTTATTTCATTTCGTTTCGCTCGTTTTCACCAATAAATTGGCAGTTTCCTCCGATGGAAAAATCCTATAACAACGAATCAATTTACGCGCGTGTACATCGAACGAACGTTACTCTCGATTTATCAATCGAGATCGAACACATTGCGAATGCCGATCGAATACATTAGACAAGGTTGTTTCGTTCGATTCGCATCCATTCGTTCAACGTTACAAGCCCAAAGCTCGTTTACCGCATTTCTATTTGAATTCTATGCGCGTTATACTCCGCACGCGCATCTACATAATTCTAATTATTAAAAGACGATGATGTAAAGTAAGATGTTCCAAGCACCGGATGCGTGTCCTGCTCAGATAGTCGAACGAGAATTTTCGTAGCCCGAGGCCCACGAGTTCAAGGTTTTAATTAGCACCGTTCTCGATCCATTTTTCAGTGGATCATCCTGGTTTGGTTTCCTGCGAGATCGAACGAGCACATGCAAAATAGCTACTTGGCGGGATCGGTTGGTTGTCGAGCGGCTCGCGTTAAAAAAGGTTTTCGATAGATAACGGTCCGCTCGTTGCGGAAGCGCTCCCGTTCAACGATCCGCGGACGTTGCTCTTAATTATTTATTACGCGTCGATGACGTAACCCTCGGGGAATCGTTACGGTGTCAGACACGATGGAAATTTTAATTCGAATCGTCGCTTCATCGTGGAAATCTTTGTTGTTCTTTGCTAATGATTCTTTGTCTCTTATGTATTATTACACATAGATATATGGGATTATCGGTATTCTCCCTCCTAGTATTTAACCCTAGATCCGCCAAGTGGGTCGTTTTCCACCAGCGAGTTTGATCAATTTTTCATTCTTCTCATACTTTTGTTTAGATTGAAACTTTGCCCGAAAGAATCAAGTTGACACGTCGAGGTTCGTGAAAAGTATCGGGCGATATTCTAGAAACTTGAAAGAGTATTCGAGAATTTTGGGGGATTTTTTAGAGACGCAAAAACATAAAAAAAAAAAAAAAAATGATAGATTTCGTGGACTTGAAAGATGTAGCACGCAGACGACGCGACTTTAGAAAAAGCATGGTTGCAGACGAAGGTTAAAACGCGTGGTGTACATTTGGTTTTAATTGAAATATTTAGTCCTAGCTTTAGTCTTCGTTTTCGCCAAAGATTTCTTTTTCCATTGAGAACGAGTGATTATACGTAGTTTTCTTTCAACGTTCAAGATTTCAACACCCAGCACGATATTTACCATAGCTAATTTTCATTCGTACAACTGTTTCCTATAATCATGTTTTCAAAGATCACGTTCGTGCTTCAATTTGAATACTGTCGACGCATTTCGATTAGATTTTTCGAAAACAAGATTCACGTTCGATCATGTTCATAGACGAATAAAGATTAAAATTCCACTTTGATCGATAAATTAAACAACGACACCTCGACGGTATTCTCTTCATTTTTGCCTGGTTCTATATCGGATCTGGCAAATATTCCAGGAATTGCGTTTCGAGGACGCGTTTTGCTGCCTGCGTTTCTCGCATTCTTCTACTTTGAAACGTAAACTTTCATCAACAACGTGTCGTCTCGATAACGATTAAGAGCCGCAGATGGATTAACGTTTCCCTGCGATTCCCTCGTAATTTCCTGCATATCTCGCGTCTCCGCTAATAGATCAGGACTTTTCATGGGAATCGTTCAGTCTCGACTCATCGGCGATGATTTACAACGCGAGACGGACAATTACGATGTTCGTAGGATGATCGTTCTAATAATAATGTGAGATTTCGATTGAAAAATTCATTGAACGGTACAAAAGAGAGACGATCGCGTCGAATCCCACTCTAAACAATTAACTGCCTATATACAATGGAAAATAATCTCTTCTAATATTAAACGCTTAACTTTTCAAAGAAATTCCCAGCACACTTAAAAATGACAATCGTCGTGCCGTAATCTTTTCTTGTCTAATCACGAAAGAGAGGCAATTACGTTAAAGCTTGTGAATACTCGAATTCTTGCTGGATTTTCCACGATGATAATGAAAGCCTGTTTCTCGAATAGTTGCCGACCATTGTTCCGCGGAGGCGGCATTAATTACTCGTGTTCCTCTTTTGCTTTCTTTTTTTCCTCGTCGTTGTAGCGGTCACAGGCACGCGTCGAAATGGTCTGGCGACAGTGAGGTCGACAGGCGTCGTTTGGTAACAGATGGGAAAGGTATCTATGGCCGTAAGAAGTGCCGCTATGTCCCACATCGGTTGCCTACGATTCTGGCACGGTAACCACGTTCCCCTATTATATATATGTGCACACCTTCCGGCACGTGGTTCCCGAGATTCGCCTCTTTTGCTCGCAGGGATGCGCGGAGTTCCATTTACTCGAATATCGTACGCTTTATGTACTGTGTATTGTGAAAAGCGAAAAGAAGATAGGAAAGTTCATATCTGTTGTATTTACAGAAAGAATCATCGTTCAGAAATGGCAGTTAGACTGCGGACTATTTTCGCAAAATTCCTAGCTTTGTAAACGCAAGTAAGGAGGTGGAACTTTCACGAAAGTTTCATCTGTTCGTTATCACGAGTATTTTTGCATTTTACGTGAATTTTCGTATCGTCAAACAGTCGCCAAACGCGTAAAAATTCACGGTCTAACGACGATCATCGAACATCGAAGACCCGCGACGTCGATACGGTCATTTTATTCGAACGAGATGTTGAAATTAGTACAAAGTAGCGTAACGCCAGCTATGTTTGTACCTAACGTTTTTCTCGTTTCTAATTTCCCTCGATACCTCTAAATCGCGTGCTCGACTTACTAGCTTTGCTCGTTGATGATGGTAATTACAGTTATCTCGATCCTTTTTTATTATACAGGCATGTTGTTAAAGCTATTTAAATGTAACAGGCCGATGCTTACGTATATTCAACGCCTATGTTCTTGTTCTCGGATTTCGCGAGATATCCCGAAAGATATCTTCAAGCATGTATTTGAATTTTTTTCCTACTCCTTGATACGATAATCCGTTTCGATCTTCTGCTTCCTTTTTTATTTTTTTTTCAAATTTTGAAATGGATCTTAAATTGCACAGCCAACCGTAGCGAAAGTATGGACATGTTACGGACAGTAAAATCTCCCATAAACGTACAAGCATCGGCGGTGTAATTATTAGTGGATAAATTATCGCGCAAGAGGATACAGTTCGAAAAAATGTGCGATGGACCAAACGACGAAATTGTTCCTGTCGAAAACTCTCTTCAAAAGTTCTTTCTATATCGACACGATCGAAGCCTTTTCGTATTCTATTTTCTTTCTCTTTCCTACGCGTACTGGGTGTTTTATTTAATTTGGACATTGTCTTCGAAAACGAAGAATATTTATCTCTATAAATCGTGCAATTACCGCACCCTCCTGCCTCTGACATTTTATCACAAAACGGAGTAATCGAGCGTCCCTATTCGATCTATCTGCGCTGTTCAGTGGATGGCGCTAGCAGCGGAAGTGGATGTCCGCCTCCTCCGCGTTGCCACGTTCGCGGCGCGTTTCTCGTTTCGACTCGACGAATCCAATTGGACAGTCGTTCGTCTACCAGAACCAGTTTCCCTAAGACCAATATCCCTATGCCGTCGATTACTGTCAACGTTATTTTCGCTTAAAGTGAAATTTCGTCGTAAATCTTAAGCTCGACGTAGCGTAAATTTAACAGGGAAAATTAGTAGAGTGAATTTAATTGCCTGTTAAAATGTCCGAGCGAGTGTAATAAGTTGGCAGAGGAAATTGAAAATACGAGGGTCAGCATCTCATTTAAAATCGTTTGGTAATAAATCTAAACGAAGAGACGTTATAATTAGAAGTTAATTATACCTGTAAAAATATCGCTCAATGGTTATTTATATTCGTAGAACAATTTCAAGCTAATTTTATTTGTAGAAAATGTCCTGGATAACGAAGTTAAATGATCGAAAATTACGTGGAAATATTTTACGAGAGATAAGATCGTTCCCTTTATATTTTGCAAGTTACACTTTGAAGAATCTTATTTTTATTCTTACCGTTTTCTTACAACATCTGTCAGGATCTTTTATATTCGACGCTGGTTTACATTTATTTTCTTGTAGGTCGCTTTTGTTGAATGTAAATTGAAAAATTGATCCGGTGAGAAAGTTTTGCATGTCGCTACTATACAACGCGACTGTCAGCGTTCCTTGAAGAAAATTTTGAAAAAAGATCTCTGAAGCGCGCACGTTAATGGATAGAGAACAAATATCGAGCATCTTGAGTGACATTTGGAACGTAACAGCGTGTTAGCCACGTGGCGAGTACTGTTGCGTTTCTTGCAAAGAATATCGCCATTAGGAAGCAAGTGGTGCTTGTAAAAACAGACCTTCTGCGTGTTCGACGATCACTATCGCGATGAACGTACTTACCCTTGGAACCGGTTTCACGGTCTCTGCTACGATTACAAAGGCATGTCGGAGTACTATGATCCTTTTTTCTCGATTCTAGGTCGAGATCCATCGCGTGGCTGTAATTGGCACGAAAAAAGAAAAGAAGAAACAGATGAAAAGAGAAGAAACAAGAGAAAATGGAAGATAAAACGTTCTAATCGTGTCGGTCAATTATTGTCACGATATAAGGCAATTTTTGTTGTTGTTTATTGGAATTAGCTCGAAACACGTTGGAATTATATCGGATTTGTCAGAAATTCGTCTCGAAATTAACTTTGTATTCGACCTTCTTGCATAGCAATTCGCTAGAGAACGGTTAGATCTGTTTTGGGAATAATATAAACTTGAATTAGTTTCTCAGGGAGTTAAAATACCATGGTATAACTGTTGCCCACGCATAATTAATGGATTACTCATTTCACATCTCGCGTTCCATATAATTCCATATAATTAATTTGGTTCAGGGAAATGTACGGTATCCGACGTTTCTGCTTCCAGATACGATCAAACTCCACGCTGTTTGTTCGTTCGCAGATGTTGTTGGAGAGAACGTGAAACCTAGATCACGATGTGCCATTTTATATTCACGCCGTGGAATTTCGTAAACAGTACTCGAGAAGAGTATCTTTCGAATATAAGCGAAGAAAAGGACCGACAAAAGGACGAAGATTACGAGAGGAAATTTAACAAATTTATAAATGTTATTCACATAACAAACGGCAGAAGCGTGGAATATATGATTTTCACTGAAAAACGTATCTGATAACAATGACGCGATCTTGGTGGTTAGCTATGGCCTTCAAACCATGGCCTTGAGAAGAAGTAAAGCGACCTTGATAATTGCTAACGACTCGTAAGTGACTCTCAGCGCTGATCTCGCGATGTCGATGATGGTTCGTGAAATCGAAACGACTTTCAATAGCGACGATTCGACTCTGAAAATTATTTATAATCTTCAAATGACCTCTAGTGTTAAAGGCAAGCGATCTTTTACAATCTCGTAATTTTTTTTTATTAATTTCACACTCTTCACACACTTTTTCATAATCGTTCGGATTCTCATTCAACCTCGGTATACGCTGCATTATTACGTGTAAAGCATGCGTAATATCGTTTGCAAGTTTCAGTTCAGCGTAATATGAAATATATCGAGCTTATAATTCTCTGGCGAGAACTTTAAAAATGCTACACAACGATTCACTTCCGTGATTGTACCGTTTAAAACAATTTTTACGGTAATTAATTTTCTACCAAAGCGATCTTACAAAGCCTTAAGGAGCTAGCGCTTTCAAAGAAATATCCTCTAGAATATAAATTATAGCGTAAATCAGATTTACATACTAAGAAATAATAGGGAGGCAAAAATATCCGATGGAACGATCGACGTTCTGATGTTAAATCTCATTTCTTCCAACAGAGATTCAGAAAATTGTCAGTTCGATGTAATATTTAAAGGCCGCGTATCTTTTTCGCCGCTAAACTACATAAATTTTCGGCAGATGAGGAGGTACAGTCCCGCTTTCCTTTGTTTATTCTCCGATACACGCGCGTGGCTTGATGCAACAAGTGCCAATGTGATATTTTTGTAAAAACGAGTTAAACCCTGTACCGAGCTTGTAAACAATTATACGCTCTACATAGAAAACGACAATTTCAAATTCTACGCGAAAATTACTATAATGGCACCGTATATACGTCGATATAAATATTTTTCATAAAATAAACTTTCTGCTAAAAATAGCAAAGTGAACGAACGTAAATCAAACAAATAGCACGTCCTTTGATTCTCCCTCTTTGTATTAAAAAAGAAATTCGAAACGGCAGAAACTTGTAAAATTGTCGTGAAAAACGATTTGAACATGAACTTTTCAACATATCTCCGAGTACCGATATCTCGACTTTATAAAAACCGACATTGATATTTCTTGCATCGAGCCACAGATATAACAATTCGCGACAGGAAAAGAGCATCTTCTAGTAGCAAACATTCCGTTCAGATATTTGAAAACTCGAATAGGCTCTACCTCAATATCGCTCGTTTTTCTCATAAACGAACGTTTCCATTTTATATTTCTTCCTTCGTAGTCATCGTCGTAAACCACCAAACAGCCAACGAAATTGCATAAATTGCATAAATTGTACAAACTGCAAATTATTTGTGCGATCAAGTATCGCGGAAGCTTTCTTTCCTCGACTAGGTTCAGCGATAAAAGTTCGGGCGAAGTTGGTTTCGTCGAATCGATGTTTTATTCGTCGTTTGGATCGCGTTAAGCCATATTCCTAAGGAAACAGCGGTAGAGACGGCGAAACTTTCCAGCCAAACTTCCTGCACGTTTTATACAACCCTAATAATCTTTCATTCTCAAGCCATTTAACTAAACTATCCAAACTGTATCGATTCGATTTCCCCGCCGCGTTACAGTTTCCCGGTCGACTTCCCGGAACGAAAGCAGAAAAACAAATCTCACGTTAATGGCGACCGAATGAAACGCGGGTATGCGACTGGCTCGCAAAGATTTAACGCGTCGAGTATAACAAACCTCGCTATTACGGAACAACGAATCAACCTTCTTATTAACTAATTGCGCGTAATTTGTCGAGTGTCGAGCTTTCCCATACAACGTTTTATCGTCGCGAAACACGCGATCGCGGCAGAAGATGGTTTGCTTTAATACAGAACGCAAATATTTCTCTCCAGCGCTGTTACGACTACTCTCCGACGTTGGAGAATTCCTGTTAAGTGTTTCAACGAAAAAGGGATCATCTCTTTCGTAGCGGCCCATCTCCGCTAAAAACTGATTCCATCGTTTATGCTTATCATACGCATCCCCTCTACCTTTTTCTGCCTACGAATTTCTCGTAAACGCGACAAACGTCGCCACGTTTCTCGCAGGTCGCGTTGTTGTTTCACACGAATTTCACACGAATTTCACACGAATTTCACACGTTACGTCACACACGCAACCCGAATCGAGCGCGGTGGTTCCGATGCTCGCGTCCTTCCCTGTTTTCGTTGGCTCGTCTCGAGCGATCATCCGGCAGATTCACCCAATTCCCGAGGTGATCGGCCAAGGTAGTCACGAACAAGCTTTAGCATACACGTCGCGCCGCGCGGCGAAGGTTATTCAACCCGAGCAGATCTCGTTCGTAGGCAACGCGGAGTAACGGGTTCCCGATGACTCGTGCATGAGGCGCCTCTCCACCTTGCCGGATTACCCGGTGGTCAGGCTGCGTGCACGCCGGGCCCACCGCTTCTCCAACCTTCGAGTCGTGGATTCAGTCAGCCGTGCACCATTGTCGAAACATCGTCCTGCTGGACGACACTCGCGATTCCTCTCCGCGTCTATTGCTTCGTCAATGATCCTGCTTTCGTCCGGTGATCTCTAGCTTCGTCTCGTCCTCGTAGAACGTTCGAGTTTCAAGTCGGTTCGAACAGTGTTTCTCCGTTTGTCTTTCGGTTTGACGAGTAGTTTGCCTTCTGTAGTGTTGCGCCCGATATTGTCCTTGGTGTACCTCTTTTACGTTACCTTCGTTTCTCGTTATTGCGCGTGTTTGGTGATTAAATGCGGTTTCCAGGAGGATTCTGAGACTCAGGTAAGAGAGGTTCTAGGGTTTTAGAGGTTTCGAGGTTCTAGGGTTGGTCTTTGCGCGCGAGGGTCGAAGGAGCGCGCGTTTCGCTGCGGATTCGCTCGTCGAACGATGTTTATTCAAATTCGACAGGTTTCCGTCCAGGCACCGGAACAGTCTTGACGGCACGGAGGAAGGAATTTCGAATTTACAATGACGAAACTTGTGCGCGAACTGTTTTACGAGACCATTGTCGTAAGGTGTTCCTTTTTTCTCTCGAGACGGTTTTAAACGTCATAGTAGGAGAAGGAAGAATTCTTTGAACGAGAAGAAGCTTTCGAAGCAGTTTCAAGATAACGAAGCTGGGACGGAAAGAGAAACGCAAGAAATATTCTCTTGACGATCGAGTCTCTCGATCGATTTTCCACTTTCTATACTTTTTCGCTCTTCTAGTCTCTCGACGTTAATCTCGCCATACGTAATTGGTATTCAACTTCTCGCCAATTGATTACAACGAACAATCTTCTACCTGGCTGTCGTTTGTTTAACCATCTCCACGAAAACGTGAACTTGCACAAATATCCGCGGTATAGTTATGTTATAGGATACGTACGGCAGCGGACGAAAGAAATTTTACAAAATGCGTTTATATTTGACAAGAGCAACGAACGAATTGATCTTCGTAACGTCATCGGTTGAATTTCCGTGTCGCTCAGTTATCGATCGCAAAACGCTGGATGAGCTATGGAAAAAATCATCGGCATAGGCGCATGTTCGTCTCCGTTAGCCTCGTCACGATCTTAATCCCATTATCCAATTTTCATCGTTCTGCGTTCGTTGTACGAAGCTCTACCAGCTATGAAAATCATTCCCAAAACGTGGCAGAACGATCAGCGATTCGTCGACCTGGAAACGCGACGATGGCCACGGTCCATTCAGAGGAAATACCGTGACGATGCATCGTTGAAACGACATTCGCGATTCGCGACACACGTATCAAAAGTATTTCGACTTAACGGTACGTTCGTTGTAATCGAGCTACGAACGCTCTCCGGCAATTTGTAGTGGCCTCTGACACGCTTGCCGGCCTACACCGTTGGCCATAAATATATCAGGACACCTAGTGATTACGTTTAATGGAAGACCGAGACGAATTTTACTTCGACCGATACTTTTAAGTAGACTTAAACGTAGCTTATAAGTAGGCCGCGTTTTTGTACGCGTTCGTAGGAAATTCGAAGATGCAAAAGTGCGCAGAATGCGTGCAATATAAAATATCGAAAGTATAGTACTGGTTATAGTATTTAGTAAAGCAATTTTTTTCTACCTGGCTCTCGTTTACTTATCCACGAAAACGCGAATTAGAATAAATAACCGCGGTACAGTTACGTTACAGGATACGTACGGCAGTAGACGAAAGAAATTTTACGAAATGCGTTTATATCTGACAAGAGCAACGAAAGAACGCGATACATACTACAGAGTAGATTATCGTTACCGACGTAGCGGACGATCATTAGTACGAGCTTCGTTGACGCTTATAGACGCACTATACTTTTACACTCTCTTTCGTCCACCACTGTATAGCGCGAATGAAACAACAGATTTATAAGGAAACAACTGGAAAATAAAAAGGTGGTCGATAGCGTTCGATCTGTACCGAGTGTCTGTCGATGTTCTGACGCTTATGGTCGACTGTGTACGTCGGAGGATGCACAATGTGTACACACCGACACATTTAAATGGGGGGGGGGGACTAAGAAGACTGATAGTCCAGGTACCGTTACCGGACACCAATATCAACGAAAAAGATGCAACGGTACAAAATGAAAGAAAAAACACGATGCTTTTACGGCGTTCGAAGAGAAACCACCGAGGAGCTTGGAACGCGCTCGATGTTGGACAGCGATCGAAAGGAGAATGTGGATGTTGGTCAGACTCGGTGTGGACAACGAACGCTTGACTTTAATTAAGATGGAATTTCGGTTGGTAGGATTAGGCTGAACCGATTATAGTATTCGCTAGGGTGTAATTAGGATGCAGGATTGGGCCCGATTTCGGCGTTTTTCAGTGTCTCTGCTACGGTATTCGATAGAATGGAACTAGAATTTCTAGAGTTTAAGTTGTCGATTACTCGTAATACTTCCACGATCGAGTTGATATTTTGAAATACCTCCAGTGACTGTCTTAAACGTTCATCTTTCATTTTTAAGCCTTTGGAGTACTTGTTGTATTATATAAAAATTGACAAAGAATATATATATATAACAAATTTTGATGTGGAAGAATTTGAATGTGGATTTTATCCTATTTCTAAATCAAATTTACCATTTTCATTACCATTGTATTTAATTTCCTTAATATTTTTAATTTGTGATGTAGAAATTATTCCTATATATATAAAGCAAAATAATTTCTCCTATATAAAGTAAAATAATTTCTCCTATATATATATGTATAGGAATAAATAAAATAATTTCTACATCAAAAATTAAAAATATTAAGGAAATTAAATACAATGGTAATGAAAATGGTAAATTTGATTTAGTAACAGGATTAAATCCACATTCAAAAGGTAAATTTTGTTATATATATATATATATATTCTTTGTCAATTTTATATATATATAAAAGAATGAATACAAAAAAGGAGGAAAGCAATAAGAAAGAAAAATAAAAAGGAATTATTGCATATTTTATGGGAAGCTTTCGATTTGCATAAAATAGAGGCATAAAACAAAATTGAGTATTAAACGGTGTCTTCCTTCGCGTCTGTGCCGCGAAACGACCGCAAAACTCCTCATTTCCATGCGGTCGGCATCGCGGAACGAACGACCAAGACGTGGGTATCGAATACGAACGATCACCTCGATCGAGACCTTCGTACGCAAATCGACGATCAAACATTCCCGACGTGTTCCACTCGAAAACGATCGAACCACCTGTTTCGATCGTCGTTGCGTCATTCCTCTGTAATTTATCGTAATGTACATTCATTTTCGGATACGTTACGTTAGACGAACGTTCCACTGATTCATCTTACGAGGTTGGCTCACCTTCGTGGAGGTCGAGGTTAATCTCTCGACGAAGAAGCGCACGTGCTTCCTGGTAAAACTACTAAAATTATTCTATTCGCGATAAACTCTGAATAAAAATCGAGCGGATTATTGGGTCGAGGAGAAACGTGGTCCTTAATTCTTTTACTTTCTTATTCCTTCTTAACGCGTCGTTTTCTGCAAGGAGAATATATTTTTTAAGATACGTTGATCGACGATTAAAGAGAGTTATAAGAAGAAAGAATCTTCGATCGCAGAAAATCGCAGGCAAAGATAAATTCTAATTGGAAATTTATATCTTCGAGATTTTTAGCACCAAAGCACTACCTTGCTAAACGTCGAAGCACACCATTACAACACCGTATGTCTAAATATTAATGTTAAAACTATCCGAATTTTCGAACGTTAATATCAAAGCTGCAATTGTAAACATTAACATTGAGATTACTTGCGTTTAGAAATATTTCGAAATTTGTAATACAATCCTTTGGATGTTACAACTAAAAGTTACAAAATCCACGGTTAAGATTACCCAGGCAGGAAGATATAAATACGAACGAGTTTTACAGATGAGAAGTCATTAAGCGTACCCTAGAAATTACACAGACAAAAAGATACAAATACGTGGGTAGATGAAACCACTATTTCTCGTCTTGTTTCAGTGCAAAAATGCGGATCGAGCTATTAAAGATCGTGGTGGTCCTGTTGCTGTCAGGATCGGCCGATGCCAGGCCGCAGAAAACCGGTAAGAATCAACGTTTCTCACGAACATCGTTACGATTATCGATATAAACGTGGATCGTTCGAGGGAAGAATATTTATTTCGTCGAGGAAACGTTAAACTTTTTCACGCGAAAAAGTCGAAAGGAAAGGGATATTCCGCGAACATCAGACGTTCCGATTGTCGGTTACTCGTCGCGAACAGACTATGTATTTATTTGATTGCAAATCCTTCAAGGGAAACGTTGCCAGTTTCCATGAAACTTTCCATTTAACAAGACGAAGTTTAAAGTCTCTAATCAAGCGACGCGCTATGCAATTATCGAGGATGACTGCCTTTCGTGTCTATTAAAATGTTGAAATTATCACGATAGCACGGATACAACGATAGCTCGTTGCGTACAGTTTTATTTTTTCCCTAACAAGATTTCCTTTCCAAGCTTCCTTATGATGGATAAACGTGCGGGCGGATTATATGCTTGATCGTTTTCTGTATTTTGTGATCGAAGCTGCTATTAGATCATCCTGAGAATATACGTACATGTAGAAAATAATATACAGGCGTAGCTACGTCGATAGTCTAAATTTCCCACTTTAAATCCTTGAACTCTCGGCCAGCGGATATCCAATTATTAAAAACAGATCGTATCGTCAAATTACGAATTTTTGCTTGTTAAAAGCCAGCTCTTAATTCCCACAGATAATTCTCAACGTTTTCTACGTATATTTTATTCTACGTATACTTATTTATAATTTCCAGTTGTTATTTTCTTCGCGAAACTTCGGAAAAGCTTTTATAGCGAAATGATAATTTCTCGTAAAGCTTTGTCTCTATCGAAGCTACTGTATCCAGTAAATTCGTGTTTCGTCATATCGATCATATCGACCACGTTCCGTGTCAGAGGAAAGCGCGGCGTGTAGCACGTGATTACGCGAACCGGTCTGCACGCAGATTGCACGTTCACCAGGAAACGTAATTCCCGGAGTCGCAACAGAAATTTTCTGTCCGAACGATCGTCCACCGATTCCTCCTTGTTTGTTACAAAATTTTATTTCGTAACACGAAAGTTTCTTTCTCCTTTTTATCCCTCTAACTAGGTTTCTATTTCGCTGGCCAATTATATCTGTTGTAATCTTTCAATCAATAATCTGTTGTTTTATAAGAATTCCCAACAATCGCTGTTACGAAACGACGATTGGAGGTATTATTGTGCGAGATAACGCGCGTGCAATGTGTTTCGGATCGGGTTTTATCAACAGCGCGAAAATCGTGGGAAACTTGAGAAACCCAAGTGAATTTAAATATCATTATAACGTAAATGTAATTTTCCTATTATATCGTCGTATATACTTGCCATTTCATAATTTTCCAAACGTTATATTTTTGTATTAATACTAACCGAAATCTCTATTTCTCCCTTTCATTCGAGAACTAATTAAACAATATATAGTATATATGGTATAATGTTATTATTCGCATAAAATTATAATACAAATTTAGTATTTTCGAATAATATGTACAAAATAAAAGTTCGTTTCAGAAATGAATTAACTTTTAATTAATTTTCAGAAGGATCGATTCAAGTTCAGCCATCGAGGCCAAACCCTGAGCAATGGAGAGGCCCCGGTGTGCCGCAGACCGTTCGAGAAGATAGCAGGTACAGGTGGAATTCCGGAAGTAGTACTATTCCGTACATTAACTTACATTATCGCGATAATGTTAATCCCTCTGTCGAGTCTAGCGTTGAGGTAAGTGTCGATAAAACGAGGGAATCGGAGTCAACGCGCTTCCTTCGGTCGAACTCGAACGATTTCTGGAATTCCTCGAAGTTTCAACCGAGAAACTCAGGAAAGATGATCGACAAACAAAGCACAAGCAGGTTTCACGAACGATCCGTTAAGAACGACAATCTGACCAGGCTTAGAAACACGTCTCGTCGTCGACCTATAGTGCCAAAGAATTATAGTACGGTTTCGGGTGATTCTACTAAAGATTCAGCCAATTCCTTCTCAAAAACGGATCAGAGATTTAACGTAGGTTATAGACGCGCACCGCTTCCGAATTCGAGAATTTCGAACCCAAAGATAGCCACTAGAATAAATTCCACGAAAAATGGTCCTACGCGAGATTTCACGCGCGATAGTCCGTGGAGAAAGGCGAATGATAACTTGATGAATAATTCAAGGACCAATGTCGTAACCTTGAGCCAGAATTCGAAATTCTCGGGT
Organism: Bombus waltoni; assembly: GCA_014737395.1. Taxonomy (NCBI): domain Eukaryota; kingdom Metazoa; phylum Arthropoda; class Insecta; order Hymenoptera; family Apidae; genus Bombus; species Bombus waltoni. The sequence goes on along the minus strand of JACXII010000011.1, from coordinate 3,093,222 downwards.
CAGGAGGAAGTGTTTTCGCTCACGCTGGACAAAAAGATCGAGTCCACGACTCCGTTCGATCACGTCGCGGCCATCAGAAAGATCACGGGCATGTTGACTCGCAATCAGACCGCCTCTAAATTACCTCTAGAAAACAAAAACGCCGTAGACGTTGGTATTCCGTCGACTCTTTCTTTGCACGGTCATTCCAATCGTTATTGGAGCTCGAAGCACTCCAACAGAACAAAAATTCGTCGTCCTCAAGGTCATTACACGAGTTCCTTTAAAAAGAATCAGAATAGGGTCCATTTAAATAAGATGCACGTCAACAAGAACAATTCTTCTACTCCTAACACGAGCTTGAAGAATTGGCCCAATAGTGCCATTCAAAACGACGAAGATTTTCATAATTACGATCATTATACCACGATAGAAGACGATCTGAAGCCAGAGGAGATGGTTGAGAAACCATTTCCATTGAGAAATTCCACTTTCAATTATCATATACCTGTTTCGAATCCCAATTTTCAAGAAATAGTTCACTGGTTGAAAATCCCGGCTTTTATGACGAATGGTAGCCATATAATAGAGAGCGATCAACTCAATGGTCCAATTAGCCTCGCTTTTGATCCGGTTTATCAGAATCTGGAGCCGAATAGGCCTTCTAAGCCGAATGTCGTTCCACAGTTTAAGCCTGGCTTCATTTATCCTCTTCGTCCTCCGAGTCATACCGCGGAGAAGGTACCGATTTCGCCACCGAGCGGTCCATCGGGGAACAAGACTCAGAATCCTTTTGTTCACAATCCACAGACTCAGGTTTCTCAAAACACAGTCGTTCAATTAATAAATACAGACTCGAGCAAGCCAAATAGAACGACGCTCGGGACCAAAGTACCTCCAGGATTTATCAGACCAATTGCGTCTGATCCTTCAAGTCCTTCGTCCTCTTTGATCTCTTCAGGATCTGGATCGCACTCTCCTTCGTCGATTCTCTCACAATTGTATCCTTCCACTCCAACAAGTTCGAAGCCAGGCCCGAACCTTCACATAGGCTTCACTTCTTACGAGGACAACGATAAAGTACCTGATCAGAAACCCCAGACTCCAGTGGTGACCTATGACCAGAGCTGCCCTACGATTCTAATAAACACCTACACGAGAATCAATAACACTATTCAAAGCAAAGAAGGTTGTACCGATTTGAACATCATCATCAATTCCCAAGTGTTCAACACTAACGCTTTCAAGTCTACACCTCCTCCTCTGCCTGACCAATCCAATCCTGAAAGTTATCAGGTTTATGGAGACTCGGACAAATATGGTGGCCAGTTAGGTTCAGATACCAATTATCAACCAATACCTATCTACCAACCTAGTTCTCCAGGATCTCAATGGCCTCAGAACAGTTACTACGACCCCTCAAAATATCCACAGAACCAGAATCTTCAGCAAAACGACGTGTCCAACGTGGAGGTGATTCAAGATACTCAGATCAGTATTTCGAGTCCAGCTGAAGTTTCTCCTCCAGTCGAGTCTTCCTTAGAAGCAGTCGAGGAAACTGGTTCGTTAGATGATAGTACAGGTTCTTCAGTACAGGTTGGCTCAGAAGTTGGTCAAGCAAACGATTCTCCAGATGTGAATTCATTAGTTCGACCAGCTGTGACATCAGCTGCGTCAAATCCTGACTCCTCAGGATCCACTAATATCTCTCCAGCAGGTCTAGGCACAGGATCATCTTCTACTCCAAGTCGTCCAAGTCATGACGATGACGACGACGACTTTGACATGTCCCCGAGTGGTATCATGGATTCCATAGCTTCGGTGTTCACTTATTTCACGTTTGTCAATCCCTTGCATTATGGGTTCTTCAGCTTGGCGGCTGCTCCTTTCACTGCTCTCGCAGCTGGAGTGCTTGGTATCGTTACGTTTATCTATCCTTGGCTGTTCCCCGCTTCGTTTGGCTTTAGCAGGGCTAACAATAATAACGGGGATAGCTTTTGGTATAATATTGAAGAGGTAGTGATCCAGTCTTTGGAGAAGTATGGAAGGATGAACGAGTGGAAGAGTAAGAAGAAGAAGAGAAAGAGATGAAAAATTGGCGAGTTTCAGATTCAGGTTCTTCTGATAATTTTTCATCGCCTGAAGATTCGAGTTTGGGTTTTTTGAGACGATTTAGAGACTCGTGCGTTGATACAGGGTAAGTTAGGATAGTTTAGGAAGAAACAAAGGATGTCACTGTTAGAACCACGCGGGTGTTAGCAACATATGGCGTATATAGGATGATTCAATGGTGGTGTTTAAATAGATCATATGGTGGTCATAATTGCAAGTTACCAGTGCTAATAAATTCTCCTGCAAATACAAATAGAACGAGTTCTATACGTTAGTTTTACAAATTACAAATTAGAATAAGAAAATTGGGCAATAGAAATCTATAACCTACAGTTTTTCATTTGTCGATTCACTGATATAAATGGGTAGCGAACTTTTACGCATCCGTAGAAAATTTAAAGGCACAAAATATAGTTTATAAAACAAATTTCTGCTTAGATCCCATTTTTAGTAGGATTTATAAAGATATAAATTTGCATAAATATAAATGGTCTGTATATAAAGAAACGAAGAAAATACAATTATTGGATCAGCCTGTATATTGCACAATTATTGAAGAGTTTCCTTATACTAGAAAGTTTTAGAAGCTCTAATATTTAATATCTTTAATAATAATATTTTTAAAAATATCTCCTAGATTTTATTTATTTTATTTATGAATCGTTTGAAGGGCAAAGGATATAGAATAGTGTCTAGAGAATAGAAAATTAACCTCGCCAATAGTAGCTTTAAAATTATGTTAATAAGTAAGTATACAGAGTACGAAGAGATTTCCTAGCAATAGAAACATACACACACAGAACAGTATTACAGATGTACTTATGCTATACCTTTAATGATAATGATTTACTTTTGCATTACTTCGAATTACATACTTCTTTTTTAGAGTATCTAGGGCATTGCTAGTATTTGTGCCAGTGAATTGTAACTGAAATAAAACCATTGGAACGAACAAATATGCATTTCTTTTTTTCAATACAACCAATAATTTATCACATTTCATATATCTTTTTTATCAGCAGAATACAGTTATCTTCATACACCTAAGAAATAGCCTTATCAAATTCCAATCCTATATCCCAAAAATCATTTGTCATTACAATCATACCAAAGAGATTATTGAAAACCATTGTATCATAAAATTCTTGAAAATTATTAAAATAATACAATCTACTTTGACATAAAGATTAACAAAACAGTCCTTTTCCTGAAATATTTCACAGACTTATAGAAAGGTAAGGAACAAGCATCCATTGATCACTCTGCTAACTAAATTATTGCTATTTAATGTAACTAAAAAATATCTTAATTGCTACTTAAACTGCCAATCTAATTTACCACAAATTTGAAGCTTTAATTTTCCGAAAATCGACGTAATCTTTCGATCTTCTTTCAGTATCCATTCGAACGACACGCAACGTCACCTGAAAGATCTGCACCACATCGACCAGTCCTTAAGAACGGTGGCCACTCAACTACTAAACGTGACCAACCCCGAAGAACCACCAAAGATCCTCGACAACGTGATCAAGAGGCCCGCTGCGAGTCAAAAACCAATCGAAAGGAACGAAGCCACTCCAACGAAAGAGATATACGTGAACAATGGCCCGCCTGCTAATATTGGATTTGGCAGACCGATCAATTCCAAGTTCAACTACTTCGAGACGAGTCATCCAGGTCAAGCAATGGCCATCACCGAAGAAGAGCTCGAAAAAGAATTAAGTTCAACGCGTCTGATGAATGCTTATAAGAATCACCCAACGACCACTGGTGGAATTTCCACGTGGATCCTTCTAAACCCACCGTCGACAACGACGAAAACGATGGAGATAGAAAAGAAAACGAAACAGCCGTTTCAAATGGAAGTGAAAATGACTGTGAAACCAACGACATTGATGGAGAGAGTGGAAACCACTGAAAGAGTGACAGAGAAAGTTACCATGCCCGTATCCACGACATTAGTCATGGATCAGTCTTCTACTACAAAGAAATCCGTCTCGGCCGACACGAAGAAGAGCACTGAATCGAAACCAGAGAAAATTCAAACCACAGAGAAGGTAGAGTCCATTCAGAGTACCACTTTGAAGGTTCCACAGACTATCGCGAATAATTTGGAGAGTAAGGAGGCTGTTGTTAGTACAACGAAAAAGATACAGATTTTAAGAACGACACCTAAGCCTAAGATAGCTACCACGAAGACTACCGTATTATCTAAACCTTCTGGTTCGAAGCCTTCTAGACCTAATCAACAGAATAGGCCTAAGCCTTCTATGAGAAGAACTACTACCGTTAAGCCGGATACTGCGAAAAATGAGACTGTTTCTACTGGCAAGATAGAGAAAGTTACTTTCAGGCCGGTTCAAATGATCACCATTCCAAAGAACAAGGTAGAAAGTACCGAGAAGCCTATGTTCGTGACCAAGATTAAAGCATCTATCGTGATGGACACTCAGAAGACTACCACGCAGACTTCTGCTCCTCCCACGACCAGTTTAGATGTAACTACGACACCTAAACCGACTACGATTGAAAGTAATCTAGTTGAGGTTTCTGTGAAGCCTAAACCAGTTGGTACAAAGGTGAACAACGTATTGAAAGTACAATTGAAGAAGCCTCTAGACGAGACGACGAAGATCGAAGTAGAACCCATTAAGGTGAATGCTCCCGTGTTGAAGATCGAGAAAGTGGAAAAGAACGAGGTTAAGAAAGAAGAAGAGAAGGAAACAGAGAATCTGGACAATACTAGGATAGATTTAATGAAGTTCGATTTTAATCCTGAACTGACCAAGATCAACGTAAACACAGAAGTTTCTTCGACTTCAACGAGCACGACACAATCGACGACGCCCACTTCGACCACCAAAAGACCTAGGAATAATCCTAAGAGAAAGAAGAATAAAGTTAGAAGGCGAAAGCCAACTACAACCACGACTACAACCACTGTTTCTTCATTGATATCTAGTACGACAGAAAACGATTTAACAGAGGAATCGATCGCTGAAAGTGGCATACAGGAGTCGAAGATAGTACCAGAGACCAAGGTGGCTGGTAATTGGACGAAGACAAAGAAGAAGCCAGCTTCGACTCCCATTAGTATGCAAATTTACAACTTCCTGAGTCGAGAGGTAATGCCTAGTTTTGGAGTGATGTCTTTGGTGGGATTGGGACTTGGCCTGGCTTCTTACTTCTTGTATCCGCTCGGAGGAACCGTCACTAGAAGAAACTACGAGGTTGAGCCTAAATATAAGTATAATTTCGACGAATACGGTGGAAACTATGGTCAAAGGGAAGAGGAGGTCTTGTCTAAAGTTCTTCAGGGTATGACAATTGACGAGAACAAGTATCCTGGCTCGAAGGACTATGACAACAATTACTATAGATACCAACATTATGACGGAGGTTATGATACTCAGCCAATCAAGAAAAACGATCAAAGGTACCCTCCTTCATCCGCGATGTATCGTCCAGAGAACACAGCGTCTATACATAAATATAAGAACACCGATTATCGTTATTCGGATAGTACAAGCACTCCAAACTACTATGACAGGCCTAAACATCGCGAGTACGTGGTTGGATCTGCCGCCTCTGGCACAGTCAATCGACAATTCGTTGTTGGAAGCATTCCTAAGGAGTACCCACCTTACGAAGAGAAGATTCCTTCTTTATCGACCTCAGGAAAGCTGTCTAACAGTTACGAGGCTACCGAAAGTGGGCAGATACAGTTCGACCATGATGTAAACCAGAACTTCAATTTTGGCGTGGGGTCTGCTCAAAACTATGGTCAAGTGCAGACAGCTAGACCAGACGAAACTTACGAAGAAGTTGAGATCACACCTACCGCGGTTGCTGTGGAGCATGGACCTAGGTCTCTGAAGGTTAAACGGTCTCTTCTGGACTTGACAAAGGTATCCCCAACGGAGACAGATCATTCTAGAAGAAAAAGGGACTCCGTGATTCAAGTTATACCATCGAAACGACAATTGGAAGAGGAAGGGAAGGAGCAAGATTTGAGCAACGAAATCCTTAATATCATTGACTCAGCTATACCCGAGGAAGACTACACTCAGAAGAAGAAGAACAAGGACAAGGAGATGGAAGGTTTTGTGAATAAAAGAAGAAAAGAGAAAGAGGATGAAAAGAATCGACTGAAAGAATCCACTACCAACAGTCAGACTTTAAAAATGAGTACAGCCGCCCCTGTGGACACTTCTACGGTTTCCGCGGCAACGAAGGAGACTACCGATTCTCCTACTTTCTCTTCAAGTTCCACGGAAAACGATTTTGAAAGTAACACGACGAATAATCCGAAATCGACCGAAAGCACCGGCGAGTGGATCGATCTGACCACGGCGAAGCCAGCCGAGCAGAACGGTTTCAATCTCTTCAGTTTCGTGAAGAAGATCGCCGAGATCAAGTTCAGGCTCGGTCTGACGCTCCTTAAACACGCGAGCGAGGGTTTTGCCAGATATCTTGGCCACGTGCAGAAGAGGATCAACGGAGAGGAGTGAATAGGCTCCTTCCAGGAGGCTGAATACAATGGACTCGAGTGACGACCGCGATTTACACTGTCACTAGGTCAGCACGTACCTTATTCTTCGAGCACGCCAGGACCTCGTCTTAAAAACGAAAATCTCTCGTATCTTAATAACTGTTCGAGAATTTCGAGAGGGTGGAGACGATATTCAGGCGTTTTATGGTTGAAAAGGTCTTTCCATGAGGGTGACTTTCTGTAGAATCTGGAATATCTTCGTCGTTTGTTTTTTTTTTCTTTTTTTGTTGGATATTTAGCGCTTTTTATTTTTTTTAGGGAAGAAATATTTGTTTCTGGAGGAAGAAGGTAATTTTTGGAGAGCAAAGTATTTTTAAATTTTTACAATATTGAGATAGCAGGCTTGTAAGATTGAGGAAGAATTATCATATGACTGGAATTATGCGTGTTTTGTATTTTTGTGTAAGAGATCGGTATCTCTTGTTTTAATATTTTTACGAAGATTTCTTTAACATTCTTAGAATATAAATGTTTTGTATTATAATTTGATATTCTATATTATATTAATATTATATAATATTCTGAGAAGGGTGTTTCTTTTTGTTTGGAAATGAATATTTCTTCTTTGCTAAGAAAATGATGAAGTTATTTTAGCTCGTTAAACCAGACAGCTCACCCTCTATTAGTATAATACTCTGACGATGAAGAGAACTACTCTTTCTGTATGTTTTGAATCATTCTTATCGCGTAGAATCATAATCCTTGCAAACTTTCTTGGAAATGTTGCTTTATCTTTTTATTAATCTATAGTTTTGTTGAAATTTCTATCGTATAATTGGGACCAAGAGAAGAGGACGCGAATGAGAACGACAAGCTTTAAAAATAAATCTTAAGGAATAGGATTTCTCGCATAGAATCTAATTTCTGTTAAAAGATATATTCCAAGAACACTTTTCCCGAATTATAGAAACGTTCTTCAGGGAAAGCTAAAGGTTTTGACAAACTTTCAGCGAAAAGTTCTATTTTTTTATTCTCCAAGTGACTCTTTCGTTCTTCGATCGTATCTTTCGTTGGTACTTATGCTTTTTATTAAGTATTAAAGCGAACGACGAAATGTAAAGTATGTTATAAATACACATATAATTAAATAAATAAATAATAAATAAGATGCATGTCTACATAGTACCCTGACATGTGTGTGTATGTCATATATACGAACGAAACTTGTAATAAAAATCTAATTTTTCTATCCGCAAGAACACATTCGTTTTTCTATGAAAAAATTCAACTAACCGCTACTAAACTATAATAGCAAACTTGATTAACTTGATTAATAAAAAGTAAAGCACTTACGGAATAGATACTTAAAATTACGTATATAGATCTATCATGTACATTTTCTTAAACTCTAGTACGTTAATTTACTTTTTATATTTTCTATCGAAAGTCTATTCTATTTTTTCTAAATTCCTTTTCTCGCTAAATTCTCTTATTTATATCTTCTATTCTATTTTCTATTCCCACGAATTGTCAGAGAGTTTATTTCTCTAGATTGGTTTACCTATCGTAGTCTCGTTCCACGGACTCGATGTTCGTTCGTGGGATTGAGATCACGAATATTAGTCACTGAATCGTCCTCGTCGAGGAGCCTCGATCCGGAAGTCATTAGGTCCCTCTTTCGTCGGCCAAGAAACATGGGTATCATCATCGCCATTGTTGCCGGTAATATTCCTGCAGAGGAGCAAATTTACTCCAACGAAATCAATTCCCTTAAATCTTAGTTTCGAATCTTAGTTTTTCATCTTTTGGTCATTTGCCGGATATTTAACTTGTAAATTTCTAAATCGCCAGTTTCCCTTTGCTTAAATCCCGAAACACGACAGATAACAATGTTTCCCTTCATCTCTTCTCTTCAAGAATTTTGATCCATTTGTTACTTTAAATAATCGCTTCTAAATACACAATACTACTGTTACCATGTTACTAGATCAATTCTATTTCCTACAGATAATTCCTATGTTCTACTTCGCTGAAGTAGCTAAATAAATTAGTAACAAATGACAAACTTACCAGCACCGACAGCAGCCAAGACAGCAGAGCTAGATGCTTGATTTCCTAACGTGTTCCTGATAGGTCTCTTCCTTAGAATCATCGGTACCGTTTGCCTCTCCATTTCGTACTCTCTTCGGCTCTGATCCACGCTCTTGAAGGTCTTCTCCACTTCCAGAAGACCTCCGTGCGATGTTGTCGTATTTGTGCCGTTGATCGACGGTAACACCGTCAACCTGACCTAGGTAAACGATATTTCATCAAGCGACTGCCAGTTTCCGCTAAATATTAAAGAACCGAATTAGAATTTAAAATTTCCCTCCTATAAGATACGGAAGTACAACAGATTTATCATATTTTGTTCTAATATTTTCTCTTCTCCAAAATTCTCCTTTCTGCTTCTACTCTATTTTAGATAGAATAATTCTCTTCTCCTCGTTTCTCGTTTTTACTAATGAAACCTTGATTCGCTCACGGGATTTAATTTCAGGAATTACTCAGCCGCGTTTCACAAACACGCAAATGATCCTTCGTTTACGCAAGTCTAGCTCGCGTACTAATAAACGTGTTACGAATCGCGAGTTATGACGCAAAAGTGAAAGAATTACTCTTTCCTCCTCCTGCGAGTTATTATATTGGAATTATTATTATAGGCGACTTTTACTGTAACTCTCTTACATTCCTTTTCTAGAGTACACACGAAAGAGTCGAGAAAACAAACAGTTATAATCGTCGTTTGGTCGATCGATAATTTATAAAAGTTACAAGCAAGAGGTGATAATTTTAACTCGAAACACTCAAAGAATCTTTCCTACGCCCAACTTTCCTCAAACGTTTTTCCAAGTATATTACGGTTACTTCTTTGATCATCTAGCCTAACCTGTCTCTTCGACGTCACCACGGCGATCGCTGGATCAGGTTCTTCCTCTTTTCTATCCACGCTCTTGGTAACGTTCTGTATTTGACCTATCGAATCTATCTTTATCGATCTTTGCCTGGACTTGGAGTAGCCTCTGTTCGTGGACAGCAATACCCATTGCCCATCCCCGTTTCCAGGATAACTCTGTGGATGATTGTTTACGTATTGATACTGAGAAAATCCTGGTCTCTCCGTGGAAGGCCGCAGACGATCGTCGAATCTCGATGGAAAATCATGCCAATCGTTACTCTCCTCCCCTTGGTTTTTATCGGCGTATCTGTCCACATATTGATAACTCGGTTTCGTTGGTTGAGGTCTGTTCCAGTTACTCGGGAAATTAGCTGGACGATTATCGGTGATTATATCGCTATTTGGACGGTCTGAATAATTGTTCCAAGACGGCCTCTCCGGAGGCCATTTTTGAGCCTGAGTTTCTTCAGGCTTTTCTGTATAATAAGCAGGACGTGTCGTAGGCTTTTGCCATGGTTTTTCGTTGGTGTTCTCTGGCCAAGTTGGTTTTGGCTTCTCATACCTGCAATTGAAACGCGATGGTATAAATTGCTTCGAGGAAATGAAAATGTCATTCGATTCTAGACGAATATGAAATATTTTCTTTGGAAGTTTTCTGGAGCCACATTTGTTAAATCTCTTGTCAAGTAGAGAAGATACGTTTGGTATTTCTGATGAAGCTGATTTAGTCATTTAATGGATGGTCTGGCATTTAATTCAATTAGAATCGCGACGCAGAGAATAGAAGACGAACGACTTCAGAGCGAAATTGCAGGCAAATTTACCATGGTTTGTTGTTCTCGTAGATTGGCCTGACAGAGTAATCCGAGGCCCAAGGTTTCCCAATGCTCGGTTTGTCCCATGGTTTCACTTCCGGCCAGGGCCGCTGCGTACTTGGAGTCGCTTGCCATTTAGAAATTTTGCTTTTCGACCATGGTATTGCCTCCAAAGTAACCCAGCCATTTCTATCTTCGTGCGAATTCGCCCCGTAATACTTGTTCCTCTTCAAAGTGTCGTTCAACGTTGCGCTCAACTGAAATCGTCAATTACGAAATACAATCGGTTAAAAAGCCCGTAACCGATTATAATCTTCGTCTCTCATAAGCCAGCAAAATTCAGATCATAGAAAGTTACAACACTAAAATACCAATGTAACATCTACGACGTTCTCCAGACTTTTCTCTCTTTTTATGACGCGATACTACACCCTTCGTCATTAACTTAATCAATCCTTAAATAATTATCTTACCCCGTCTTCGGTGGACGTGGAATTTATAGTATCCTCCTCGTCCTTGATATTTTGATCGTAACTCGTATTGGTCGACTGTGTACTAGTTTGATCATCCACCTCAAGGGACAGAGCTTCGGCAGGTTTCACGATCCTCAAGGGATATCTTTGATACTTCTCCGTGCTGCTTTTGATCTTACTCGCGTACTCCTCCAGGAACTTGTTCAACACGTCCGGATTGAACGTGGACGTCTCGAATCCGTTACTCGACTCGTCCTCGTTCCTAGGGAAGTCCTTGATCATCCTTTTGTTGCCGTTCTGAAAGGCAGACTTTGCTTCACGATGTAATGGACTTTGCGTGGCCGCGATCGGTTCGTCGAGCACCCTCGGACTTTCCACCCTCGTCTTGAAAAGCTCGGATGCGTTCGTCTTCACTTTCGCGACGTATCTCGTGCTGCACTGCGAGTCCCTCAGGATCAGTGTCACCAGCAGGAGCAGGCAGATCGCTCCTCTCGCTGCCATCTGCGAGGATTAAGAGAAGGAAAATGTACACGCTCTTGGTTTATTGGATATCTTGGATGGTTATTCATCTTTTGTGGTGGAAAATATTTGAAGGGAAAGAAAAAGGAGCGATTTTCAGTTTGGAGCTATTAGAAGACGCGTATTAGGAGATTTATTGGGATCCTTTGAGGGGTGGAAAGAGCGTATTTTGCGGAGATAAGACATTTGGAATTTTTGGTGTTCAGGAACAACGTCGCTTTTTATTTATTTCTATTGGAGAGGATGTTCGAAGATATTTGTTAGGATTTTTTATTTAATTAGTAGGAATTGAGGCTGTATCCTGTGGGAATAAGTGGGTATCGTTCCAATAATTGAATATCGAGTAAGAAATTTGACGAACAGCGGGGGAATACGTTAGGATTATTAAATCTGTAAATAAATTCTTTGTTAATTGGAAGCTGTTTCGCGGGACACTTTGAAACTACCAGTGGAGCGGTTTGAAGCTGAACTTTTTCTGTACGAAAATAAAGTTTGAGGATAACGATCGATAAATAATTAAAACGTTCCTAACAACACGAAAAATAAGTAAGAACTAACCTATGACGAATAAGAAGAGTCATCCCAACTTTTATCAAACATTGGTCGCAAGAAGATGAGACCAAAGATCATCATCCGTCACCCCGTTACAGATGAAAAATATTGGGCCACGAGACATTACGAACAAACAGAACCATTATACTTTTAAAAAAACATTCGCCACAGAAAAATCAGACCAAAGATCAACCTGCCTTAAAAAAAAAAAGACCATCCCTAATAAATACCAATCTCCTCGAAAGCTACCAAAAATAACAAAAAACACGTTAAAGATAGACAACCAAAGGTGAATCACGTCGCGACACTAACCGTTTTCGAAGGTCTTGGTCCAAGTTCTCCAATCCTGGCAGCGACTTTCGGTTGCAGCGAACCAACGAACGATCGTAGGATCGGTTGAAACCAAGGACAGCCAGGAACCCGTTAGGAAACCACAAAGTAACCAACGTGAACCGAAAGGTAGCTGAACCGCGCGTCGACCTCCACCGTTCAAGGTCCGAGATGGCTCTGTCGCGGAGACGTTGCCCTCGTTTGCTTTTAATCCAGGTCCCCACTTCCTGAACACCTGGTCCATTTTGCGTCTCGCTCGTGCAACCACGTGCTGCAACAAGCCCGTCCACGCTTCGTACGCTTGGTCACCTGGAGAACGGACGTGTCGGTCGCGTCCACCATTCTTCTCTTCATCGCGTATCTCTGTTCTTCTACTTGCTGATAATTGTCAGCCGGGGATCTACGCGAGGATTCGGCGAGCTAACTGACACAGATCCTCGTCTCGTGCAGTTTCGACTTGTAGCTTTTCTTTTTTCTACGTTTCGTTGCTTTAGATCTCCTCGATAAATTACGTTTGGCGACGTTCGCAACTTGCCTATCATCGGCGTAATAACTTTTTCAGGCTAAGCGTTCCTCGTATACTACTTTTCCTCCATCGGAATTAAACTATCTTTCAACGGCGTTTGTCCTCTTTCCGCTGATAGAAGCAGGATCACGACAACGCGGTTATCAGTACCATCCAACGTATAGTACTCGTTGGAGTATCTCCTAGACGAAACAGCCTCTGTCTACGGCTCATTTTTTAAATCGTCTTCGCCTGTTAACACGCGTTTGCATAAAAATTCGCGGTCTAGTTATCGCGTAGGCACATCGCGATGACAAACGAAACGCTTGAATCGATAAGAAACGACCACAATGTACCAAACTGTTTGGCAGACGCCTGTGCATGCCAATGGGTTAACACGTTTTATTTTGTTTTCTTTGTTTCTTTTTGGAAAAAGAAGCGAATGAATTTTAAAGTCGCCGATCCTTTCCAGTTCTCGTCAATTTTCAATTTTCCATACTTTTATCAGGATATCGTAAAAGGATATCGAGTGATGGGTTTCGGCTATGTTTCAGAGGGAATTTTAAGGAGCAGAACCATGCACTCCGTTTCCTCGGCTCTCGTCGACTTCGAGGCGCGAATAGAATCGCGAGGAAGCCAGGGTTCGTCACGCACTAATTGTCTCCAGCGTGGACAATCAACGGCTACTTTGCACGGTGGTTCTTCTGGTTATGATTCGGAATGTCAGCCGTTCACGCTGGCGGCGTTCTTCATTTTTCCGACACCTCAATGAACAATTCTTGTCGATTCATAGATATCTTGCGAGCAAATGCGTTTTGTTGACTGACGATCTTTAAAAACCGGTTCCTTCGCGCTCGCGCCCGCCATCCAGCTTCTTCCACACCATAAAAGTATCGACGACGTTGAACAAGGACCTTGATCAACAATGTTCCAACGAGAATGGTCACTCTGCAGAACGATCCTTCAAGTTACAAAATTAAACTCATAATTAACAATTTTCTAACAAATTTCGTTAAGAAGTCCATAGATCGTCGGAAGATGAGAACGATGGTAAGAATCGTGTTCTTCCGGTAGTAAAATTAGATTCTAATAACGAGAGTCCTTTCACGCGGATTTCAAACAAATACATCACCGCAAAACGAATAATCCTTTTAACCAGAGAATCAAACTCTCGTGTTAAAAAGTGGATCGATTCGCAACGAAGACAGTTTCAATGTGTTCAACGGTTCTTCCACTTCGATAGTGGGGTTTTCAACGACACGTTAGTAGAGGGAAAAGATCGGTAACGTCGATAAAAGAGCCCTCCTATTGTTTCACAGACGAATTTCGTCGTCTCGCCATGTGGAATTCGTTCATCGATTAAGGACACAGGGAAAAAGGAGCAGAGGAACGAGCATGACGATGTTCATGCTCGATAAATCACCAATTCCTTACTGTTTTATAGTCAGAGGGAGTCGATCGTTTCTCTGTTTTTGCTCTTTCTCGGCACAGAAACCCCGTGAGTTTTTCCCTCTTTTTTTTTTTTTTTTTACCTCTTGTCACACCATGAAATTCTTCCACCTTGCTCCGCGAGTGAAACGCCTCTAACGTTTTCCGTTTTACGAGCAGTTTCCGAGCCACGTGCCCGGATTTTCACATTTTTGCATCCTCGACCCACAAACCTCCCGTTAATTTCTTTCTTCCAACAGGAATTTCTTGGGTCAGGTCAATGATTCTGCAGGATTCTCTCGGAGAATTTCTTACCTGCTTCGTTCTCGGTCCATCAAACACTTATATTTTGCCGACGATCTTTCCTTCCTCTTTTTAGAATTCTGTAGCGTCGCTACGAATTTGAAGAAATACCATAGGATCGGTAAACGGTAAATTGATTTTTCTTCGTTGGTCGCAGTTGAAACCTCGGATCGTCGATTCGACGTGGGTTTTCCGAAGATACAGTTTGCGATCGCGTAGATGAAAGAAGATTAAAAGTTTTAATTCGATGGTAGGAAATTATAAAATTGATATTGCAGTAGGAAAGCTATTGGAACTTCAAGTTCCAGCTGTTGGCAATTTTCCAAGATTTTTAAATCATCGATTCGCAGATTTTCACGGAAACTCGAACGGTTCTCGAAACGTTGCCAAAGATTTTATTACAACTCGAAGAATCTTTGTATTATCCCGAAGACGATGATCGTTCGATTCCACTGAACTTCCGATGGACGCGCAACGAGCCAGGATTTTTCCCTTCCGATTCCGGTCTTGACGGTGCGGTCGCTTGGCCTACTCGAAACCGGAATTGGGTCGTTCTCCGGCGTAGATAACCGCGAAAACGAGCAGCAGGACGCGCATCGGAAAAAAGAGAGAACAGACGACTGTCAAGTGCAGAGATCGTCTACTTTCGTTGTCGGCCGACCCAAACGGAAGGGGAATATCGTGTGCAGAAACTCGTGACTCGTGTGTCCTGTGTGTGTGTGTTTTTTTTTTAATAGACAAGAATAGAAACAGGAATTTTCTAGAATCGCGAGAAAGATCGAAGGAGCTACGTCGCGAACAAAAAGGAGCCAAAACGAAGAAAATTTCGATATCGTAAAAGTGGAAAAGCGACCAAGATTTGCAAATGAAACGTTTGCGATGTTTTGCGATCGATCTCGAGAAACTGTCGACTGAGATTCTTGAGAAATTATCAATTGGCGCTACAAACGCATAGCTCCCTCTTTTTTTTAGCTCTTTTTATCGTTTAAACACGATTTATCTGATACTATTTTAAATAAAATACAAAAAAGATCTCGTCTTCCTTTAAGGCCAAAGACTCGCGAACGTTTACGTCTCTTTGCGAAAATAATAATCTTTTACGATTTGCTAACAGATCAAAATTATTCCATTAGTTTCTCTGCCGTTAAACAGCTGCCATTATTATTTGAGAATTTGCCTATTAATTACGACGTCTTTTGATTCGAGCAATTAGAAATTGGCGAACGTGAATCAACGTTGGTCAAGTCGGTAAATAAATGTGCTCGTATCTGTAGCGCAAAGTATGTCAAGTAATTTTGTGAACGTAAATAGAATATACTGGGATAATTTTTAACGGAGATTGGATGGCGTATTAAAATGGCAGAAAATTCTCAAATAAATAAATCGAACGTAAGATACGGCAATAAGATATCGACGATCCAAACGACAAGTACTAGAAGCTTCTGCTTTGCCACGATAATCCCGATCATTTATAAATATTCCTTATCGCGTATCGTAATAGATTTACGCTCGTAATTTAAAATATTACGTTACACGTATATATAATCTACGAAGTGTAATCGATCTCTGAAAGAAAACGGGACGAAAGTTTCGGCCGAATGTTAATTAAAAGGCGACAGTCACGATGACTATTCGGACACGAAGTAGTCGTGCACGGGATTGGTATTGTACGGGTTTATCTCGCATCTAACATCTGCTTTAACCAGTTCCTGGGCACGACTTGACCTCTGTTCGAAACAAGGCCAGACTCTCGCCGCTCGCTGATAAAACTCGCCTTAGAAAGTCTTTTCACCCCTTTCCGCTCTTTGCTCAGATTCCGTGAAGCCGTGTAATAAAACATTTTTCCTTCCTATTTTACGCCTCGCCTGTAGAAATTCAACCAGCTGGTCAGTTTCTTCCTTAACGATCCATTCGTTTTACCGATCGACTTCCTGTGCCTGGTTACGACACTTATCCTTGAACTTCTTCGTCAAATCGCGAACATCGCGACTTACTTTTATCCTTTTATCGTTAAAATTGATCTAGTCGAATATTTGCTTACTTTATTTATTTTACTTATCGATTAAGAAAACTTATACTTACGGATATTTCGACGGGAGAATCACGGGAGATTGAAATTTCCGAAAATTTCGTTGTTTCGTGGTGGGGATAGAATCAGAGATTTTAACGTTCCAAATTCATTTCTAGACGAATCTTATAACCTACTAAAATCGCCTATAGCCAAACTTTGCTACAGTGTATAATAAAATGAATAATACTCGAAACTCGAGAGTCTTAGTGTCGGAGAGATAAGACGACTTGAAAATTTTAAATCCACTTACGAACGAATTTTATAGCCCGATAGAAGCATCGTAATCGTGAGTTACGACCACGTACAGAAACGTTCGAAAATTTCGCACGTGTACGATCCGACAAGCCGATAATCCTGCGAAACTACGAATATAAGATCGACATACGGCCGAAGTTGTGCCATCTGAAAAATTCCCTGATTGATCATGAAAATGTCGAGATACGTCGTTGATCGTTGCAATTTCCACGACTTAACGAGCGAGGGACGGTGAAACCAGGTAAAAGTGTACCTGGGAAACGCGTTAAACGATTATTTCTTCCGTTGCCCGTTTTATATGCGGCCAGCGTGAAAAGTGTCCCAGAATCCGTCCGAGAAATCCGATATAGCATGCCCGGTTACGAGGGTCTGTTCTATGAGTTTCGTGACTTCTCGCGTTAACACGCGTTCCCGACGTTAAAAACCATTCGTTATTCCCGAGTGTACTTTCCATGGAAACTGGTTGTCGATGCGTGAATATCGTCTCGACATCTAGGCTATCCCCTTTCGCGGTTCTTCTTTTTTCCTTATTTTCCCGGCCACTTTCGTTCCGACCTCGCCAAGATGTTAACGTACCTATAATGAATACAAGTATTAAGCAGAGAGAAGACAGGCTGCTGACAATCCTAATTATCTGATCGCCTAGAAACCGTCGTCGGTGAATAATGTTTCGACGATGTACATACTTACACAGGCTGGCGAAGATACACGAAGATACACTTATGATTATCCTTTGAGGATAGATTTTTATGCGTCTATTGGGGCAATTCGAAGGTGGAGAAACGCGATATAGGAAAATATAAGTAAAATATTCAAAGTAGAGTGCTTATTATAATATTTGGTAGACGAAGCGAATTTCCATTTAGATAGAGTTTGAAAACATACCGGGTGACCGGCGAGTCGATCGCTACGATTTTCTTTCCATTTGTTTTTTCCACTTCGACGCGAAACGTTTCGAAGGAAAAGCGAGCTTTCGAGCGGCTACAAACGTCGATACAAGGAATTTAGGTTCTCCTTTTGCCGATTTAACTCTCGTTCGAAACATCTCTCTTGCCAAATTATCCGAAATGTCTGAAATATCGCGACTACCGATTCTTGCAACACCCTGTATACAGAAACGACAAGATATTCGTAATATTCGTATCATACGCGATGCCAATGATTTGCCAGAAAGCGAAATAGTCAAAAGTTGATAGAAACGATAAGGAATTTCCAGGCTTGAGATAACCTACCTCGTCGTTAATAACAAACGATACATCTCGGTGTTAACAACGCGATGATTTAACGAGGATGTAGCTTCGTAGATCTTACGTATAGGGTGACTCAGGAATAATACGGTACGTCTGATAAATCGTTCGGCAAACGGTGCAACGATAGAGTGAAAAGTTTTTCTGCTCGTTCTGAAACGAGTTCGTGAACGCGAACGTGCCAGATGGCCTGTGTCTTAGGACGCTAGGCCACCAGAGTTGGTACTATAAATGAAACGTTCTGTACAATTAATTCTAGACGCCAATGTGTTGCAAGAATACGTTGTCGAAATGTTTCTGCGGCGTCCCCTTCGCCCACGCCTCAGCTGGAACTAAACGAGCACTTTGTCAACGGCAATTGGAGTAAGGCTAACGATTAAAAGACGAATTTCGCCTTCACGCTTTTTAGAGAACGCGTCGACTCTAGTTTCTCGCGTGTTAAAGACGCCGAATCGTTCAAGATCCTGTTTAGTGCAACAGACACATCGCCGTAGGAACGTCTTAAACACATCCACCATCTCTCGTTCTACGAAATATCCCATCTCAGAATGGACGAGCAGATTATTACGACGAAACTCTTGTTCCTCGTCTTGTTGCTATTCGCAAGCTTGGTACGCGCGAAGGATCACGCAAAGTCGAACAAGCTGATTCCAAACGAGGCGGTGAAGCCAGTCGAGGAGTTCGTCGAAGAGTCCTCCACCGAAGATCAATTCTCGTTGGAATCCGCGACCACCACAGAGTCCGCCACAACCGTGCAGACCTACCAGAAACTGACGCTGTCCATCAATGCGAGGAAAAACATTTCTAGAGAGTTCAGACCCAGTGTACATCTAGGTGTGGTATCGTAATTTTGAGCGAACGCGGAACAGAGAGTTTGAGCGAATGATTCGTGCGAAGTGATAATGAATCGAACGGATGTTTATCGATAGTTAAGCGAGTATAGATTCGAAGAATGTTGCGCATGTAGATCGGGATGTATGGTGGGCACGTGTAAATTTGGTTGAGAAAATGATACGCCGTGCGTGTGAGATCTTTAACCCTGCCACGATCCTCCGATCTTTATATTTTCATTTTGCTCTTATCTCGACAAACGAGAACTTATCTGTCGCTATATTCGTAATTCTAATGTACGCTAAACCATTCAATGCTACGCTCAACAATTTCTCTACACAGGCGAGATTCAAGAATCCAGAATCAGTAATATTCCCTTCAACGATGTTCATCAGTTCAACTTCGACAATGGAGTGGATCCTGGCTCGTATCACGAACATTTGAAAGATTTCCAAATAGTCTTCCAGCCTACGGCGAAGACTCTGCAAACTCTTCAGGCTGGTAATCAGGGGAATTCTTATCAGAATTTATTCGAGACTGTTGTTGCACCGACCGAAGAGAGTAAGAAAGATGAAACGGAGCAGAATGGTTATGTCAAATTTCAAGACGACGCGTTGGATGCTACCAGAGTCCAATACGGCGACTCCTCGAAGGGCCAAGCTTTTCATCAACAGTTCTCTCATTCGGTCGCGGAAAATATGGGGGCGCACTACGACTCGACGGACCAACAAATCTTCCAGAATTTAGAGAAGCCTGTTTTCGAACAGCAAACGTCCGCTGTTTGGGGAAAACCGTCAAAATTTCAGGATGAAACTCAGAAGCACGAAGGAAGCTTTTCGAAACCGGAACTGAACGCTGATCCTTCAAAGATATCACGTTATACTGGATTTTATGATCATCAGAATCAGCAACAATCAAATTTGCAAAATTTCGAGTTATTCAGGAAGCCGAGTAACGGGGTTGTCTATGTTCAGGAATCGTCGTTTCTCACAACTAGGAAGTATCCTTATCCTATTTATCAGCCACACCGTGGATATCATCAAGTTGATTTTATTAACGACGAACGTCCGTCTTACCCTGTTAAGAAAAGGTGAGCGTTCCGTCGAGTTCCCACTTTTCCTTCGCTTTTCAAAATATTTTCCAACTTCTTACCTCTCCTCTAGATCGGTGCTTCGATTCGTAGAGAACGAACCAACGCTGGCCGCGACGAAAATTTTCTAAATTTCATCGAGTTTGTCAGTTTTGCGACGCCAGAATTATTTTTCTCCTTTCGGTCCTTGCAACGATACCAAAATTCCCGAATACGTCAAAATAGCTGCTTGATTACTTCAAAGATATTATTCCCTCACGAGATTCTCTTCACAGAGTGTCCCCCTGGAAAAAGATCTTTCATCTGATCGGCGCTATTTTGCCTCTCGGTCTGCTCATAGCTGCTCTGACTCCAAATGTCGTAAAGGTCGACAACACTACGTGAGTGCACTTTCGTTTTTTTTTTTCTCCCGCTTCAGAAGCGTGTCTACCGAAATTCTATTCACGAACGAAACCCTTTAGCCAGCAGCCTAACATCGTTTTGTCCAAATGGAGGGTCGCTGACCTTCCAGTGGAACATAAACACGCGAGATTCACGGATCCCTTCAACGACTGCGAGGAAAGATCCATTTGTGATATGATCTTGGCTGGAGGTGACGCTGGATCCACCGTGTTGCAGAACATTCTGTGGAACCTGGCGACAAGGTAATTGTACGATTATTTAAAATTAAGAAGAAATGGAAGAACAGGATTTTGGGAAAAGGTCGAGTAATTTTATTCATACTTGTGATCGTGAAACTTGTGTCGTTATTTATAGATACTAGCAGGAGGTTAGATGATTGTTTAATTGTTTGGAGTAAATTTGGGAGGAACGTTTTCAAGACACGTAGAAGAATGTTAAATGTAATTTCAGTGATGAGATTCGTCTACAAGTTCTTGCAAATCGCTCGTTGGATAATTCTTGGATTATTTGAAAAGTTGCGAACAGAATATTCGGAAAAGTTCACGTACTTTTATTTAAAATTGCGAATCAAACGTTTTACGAATCGAGGACCAGATTGATCGTTCGATTGTTTGGAAAATTAAGAATAGAATTTAGCGAAATATCGAATGATTTCATTTATAATCGTGTTTGTGAGGCTTGTGTAGAATTCTTGGAAACCTGTAGACTAAAAAGCAGCGACGAGTGATAGTAAGCATAACGTTTAGTAGGTTAAAAATCGCTTTATTAGCTCTACAAAACGTCGTTCGTTTACTCTGAGCCGATTCATCAGTGGACTTTTAATAGCTTGTCAGCCAGTTAATGGTGTCTATGCAATTACAAAAGTGGAACAGCGAAGGCGATCTTTAAAACACGCGTGAGTTATCCGTTCGGAGACAATTTTTGTTTCTCTGCGTAGCGAATAAAAAAAAAAAGAGTAAAAAAATAATTTATTTGCAAAGAACCGTTCCAATTTTTTTCCAACGATTTCTAAAATACGAGAAAGAGAAAATTTCTCTTTTATTGCATTTTTAGAAATTTGAAAATTATTTATAAATTCTTAACTGTATCGTTGTGCTTCGACGTAATGGATCTTTTTTATTGTTAGAACATCGACAACAATGGCGAAAGAAAGCGGACTTCACGATGTTTTCGAGGCGGTGAAGAAAAGGGATTGTACCAACGTCCTCTGTTAATCTCTCTTTTAATTTGCTATAAAAAAATATAGAACCAGACGAGGGTAACAGTGATTCCCTCCTTTATAATTACGGATGTGAGCAATTTTCACGGTGAAAAATTGAAACCTGCTAATGTTCAACTTTCTCCAAACGATCGTAATAAAAATAAGACACAGAAACGGACTCGTAGAAACCTAGCAGAAAGTAGCTGCTAAGTAATTACTGCTACCATTCCAGCTCTTTATACGTCGATTAATATTTCTATAATACGAAAATAACCGTAACCTCGAGATAGAGAACAACAAATTATTATTCAACCCATTTTGTTTCTAAGAGTATCATATTTATATTATCGATATATTTTTTTTTTTACTGAATTTTTATCGGTTTATTTCGAGAATAAAATACTCTTGGCACGCAATATTTTTGTCAATTTTATGAATATTTCGATTCTTTTCAATTCAACTTCGTCAATCTTCCAACCAATACAATGTACAAACCAATTTATTAATTCTCTATTCGCGTGTTTCAATCACCGATGTATAAATTATCATTCAACGATAATATATCTAATTGTATCTAAAAAAAAAAACCATTTAAACAATCCTCGATCAACATGTATTAATATCCACTCGGAAATCGAGTTGATCTGTCTCACTTTTTACAGTAGCAGTGATAGAATTGAAAGATTCGTACAACGAATTAGTATACATTCCGAATAATTTGTATCGCCAGCTATAACACGTTCCTTTGCTCGAGCGTCGATGAAAGTGACCAAAGCTTGGCCGAACAAGGGCACCGCGACCGGATGAAAGGATTATTCGGGAATTGTTCGTGCGAGTGCGCTTCTCTTCGGCGCAAGTGAAAGTAGTCACAGTGTATAAGTGGGTCGACAATATTCTATGCCAGTCGAAGTCCGGAATTTATGTCCCTGCGACGAGATACGGGTTATCGGCAAGTGCAACGAGTTTTCACACGTATCTCCAACACCGGTATCTCAACCAATTCACAAAAATGATCCTATTCTTCACATTTTTCAACCATTCACAATTCTTTCTTCGTAATTTGGTAATTTGAAATCGTTCGATGTTTGACGGAGAAGCGAATTTTGAAAAGGTATCGTACTTTAACTGGAAGTTAAGCAGAGGATCGAAAGATGGAAAATGCGATGGATCGGTTAAAGTTCAGGCACGCGCAGGGTTGAAAAATACCGGATGAGACTGGAATTTCGGGTCGACCGATTCGCTTCTCCATTTTCACTTCAGGAATGCAAGAAAGACCAGCGTGGATCACCGTACTGTTTCCCGAACGATTGATTAATGACACCCTGCCTCGCTGGATGCGATAAAACATATCTTCGTTTCCTTTAATCAACACCCTTTCGCTTAATTATCCATTCGATAGTCGACATGGATTTCTGCCAATCGAATAAACGTATAATCGTATCACGTTCGAACACTACTTACTTGCAACTTGAACGCTAAATTTATCAATCCGATACCGACGATCTTGCTTACACGAAAATTGTTGCAACATTGCTTCGTTAGTTTTCTCGTCGTAAATTTCACAAATCGACGAATTCTTGTTACATTCGATCGCAAATTCGATCGCCGAAGCAAATTCAACCGCGCGTATAAAATTTCCAGGACGCTCAACCACCCGTATAAAAGATGACGTACAGAGTACGGAGTACGTGAGTGAAACCGATCTTCCATTTCCCACGATCGTCATCGCGTCCAATTAATGGCACACACGCGCCACATACGCAACAAAGCAAGGAGCAAAGATAAAACAAAGAGCAGAATTCCAGCGCGTGTCGATTCAGAAGTAAAACGTTTTATTCGAGAGACGGACAACCGTGGAAAGAAAGTCCAGCCAATTACGCGCACTTATCTCTAATTACCCTAGCCTATTTCCTAATAAACACACTTTCGCGGAACGTCGTCCACCGACTTGCGGTGGCTCGTGTGATCGTAAGATCGCGTTTGAATGGCAACGAAAGTGAGCCACTTTTTATCGACGGTTCTACTTCTGACGAGGTTATCCTCGACGAGTCGTAAAAAAACGGACGAGCAGACATCGAGTTTCCGGTCATCGCGCCGGATGCGGATATTCCCTCGATACTTATGGCGATTTCTTATCGTTGCGAGAACTGTGTTAACGAGATGACTGACTTTCGTACGATAGAATGGTCAAGAGGATACGGGAAAATGATTTCTGGAAACTTGCGACTAGAGCATCCGCAACGTGATCTGACCATTTCCACTTTTTCTTCGTCTTATCGGCGTAGAGTTTGATTGTTTGGCGAATTTTTAGAAATTCTAATTCGAAGAGTCGCAGATTGTTGATTTTTAAATATCGAATATCGAGGAAACGGATGATTTGAAAGGTGGATGATTACTTGCTAGGATCAGTGAATCGTATCATCGAAGTAGATCGAACGTCGAGAAAATGGACCGTTTCCAAGATCAATACTTAAGATAATAAATAGGTTGGTAACGGTAATTTTATATAGCAAGCTAAATACTTTGAGAAAATGAACGATTTTACGGATTATTTCGTACTTCTCGAATCTCGAGAGGATGCATAATTTGAAAGATTTAGATAATGGCTTATATCGCAGAGTAAGTTGTACGTTAAGAAAATCATTAATAAGGAAACCCCGATGACTGATACACGCCGATCTTGATGAAACTTTGCACAAGTGTTCATCGGACCTCTCTAAGAATTTAGCCACAATTTGTTCGTGCCCGTTCCTTGTTACAAGAGAGAAATCGATCCTTTTATTCGAGCCAATGCTTCTACGTAGACGCTTATAAATGTGATAAACGATATAAAATATGAAAAAAACGGTGGAAGTAAAAGTTATACCGTGTCTCGAGACCTGTAAATTTGTGCGAAGAATTTTTCAAAGAAATCATTTTTTTTTTTTTTTTTTACGTGTATTATAACGTATAATTTCTGTTCACGTATGGCCGAAAACGTATTTATATAAAAACGCCCATTGTTCTTTTTTACAAATGATCACGAGAAGGTAATAGTCTCGGTTTCTTAAGAATTCGAACGAATCTTAATATCGAAAGATTACTATATTCGAATGCTATGAAATAGAAGAAACTGGAAACAGATTCGCTAATAATTATTATACGTAATTACGATAATGATCATCATCGTGCAAGAAACTCTCCTGTGTTATTTACTTAAGTTTCATTTCCACTGTAGTATTCTTTACACGAAATTACGGGTGCTATACTAAGTGGTGTAATTTTCGAGATTGCGGGTTTTGCTTCATCTTATTGAGAAGGTCGGACCAATTTGAAAAAGATGAAAGGATCATTATGCCTGTTAAGGTGTTCCGTGCCGCCTGTTTATTAGCTGTCCCATTTTTACAATATCAAAATGGTAAGTGGAAACGGCTGTCCTACGTGTTAAATTAGTTTAATTGTCAATGAATATGGAAAACGAGAAAGATGAACACCTTGCAGGGACGTTAACAAACATTTGCTTCGCTCATACGGAAATTTGTAAAAGATCTGGAGAAACTTGAAACACGGGTACCCTAAAAAATAAGGGCAGAAGCGAAAGACCTAAATTTATATCGACTATTATTTATGTTTATAAGTTGCTGATCACCAGACTACGGATTCTTCATATTACCAAGAAGATAATTGAAAATATAGAACTTACTCGAAGAATTCTTCTACCTACGAATTATTATAGAAAGTACGATATTTCGGACACTTTGTACACTTATTCGTGTTACGTGCGTTCTCCACGCTTTTGCGCTTTCAAACTTCCGGTAAATTCGTAAGGATGATCTAACGATCGTAAAAAGCAATTTTTCTACCAATTTTTAACTATCTATTTACATGCGCGTCAACGACCCAGAAAATTCTCAAAACGCTCGATGCTCGATCCCGCGTCCGACACTTTCACTTTCATCCAGCTTTCTCCGCTAACGGGGCATCTTCCTTAACGGCCATCGTCGACCCTTTGCCGATAGGTGGAGGCGTTTCTGAAGAATCATCCTCTGTGACGCGTATCTTTCGACGCTTGCAAACAGCGGTGTTTCGGGCGTGGGTCGTTAACTATGACAACGCGTAGGCTCATCTTCGAGGTGTGTCAAGGAAAACGAGTGCGCAACAGACACCGAGCGATATTGGAAAACTAACGAGGTCGTCGTGGATCGTGTCCAATACAATGGGAACGATCACGATAGTAACTCTCAACGTCACGAGGACGCCAAATTCTATCGAAGGACGTTAATCTGCTTATCGACTCGATACCTGCAACCACACGATACTAACAAGTAAAATACACGGTAAAAAAAAGGTACACGGTGTATAATTTCTCGAAAACAGCACACGAATAAGTATGCCGGGCCGTCGATAAATTTCCTAAAGTAAAAGAATCGTCGTCAGCGTCTGAATCGTTTAAACGGGCTTTGTGAGAAAAAGAAAGTAGCCGATCGTTTTCCTAACTCGCCGAGATGTGGCTGCGACCTTTCTCGACCTTCCAAAATCTGCGTAGCATTTATGGGAATGATGGCACCGTGACAATGCCGGAGTCACGGCACGTAGGAAATTTGTCGACTTTCGCTGTTGAAGGGCGGCGAGGAAACGCGGAAAGTAAAACGTAACACTTGGAGTTCTATTCTCAGTTTACACGACCAAGAGCCAGAGACGGCGGTAAAATACGAAGGGGACAGCAGTTAATGGCACCAGCCACCTGTTGGTTGGCCAAGTTTCTCAGCGTCGATTCTACATAACTGAGTGACTATGACACAGGCCGGTAGGCGATCTTTATCTTTATGCAAATAATTAAAAGAACAGGACCGAGACAGAGATTTATTTCTCTATTAAACACCGTAACGAGCATCGTGTTTTGAATACTCTATGCGTTTTTATATCTTTAAATTTTCCATCAAAATTCCTGGTTTGGCGATTATTTAGCTTCGATATAATAACACGTTTCACGCGCACGTGGCATATGTAGATTCTACTACGTAGAATATACATGTCAGAGGACATAAAAATGGGGCACAAATTGTCGATATATCGAAATGAAATTTAGCCCGGAGGAGAAGTTTAAGTCAAAGTATGTTGTTATTATAGGAGAAGATTATTTGAAGAGAAAGAAGGAAGTGCGAAGTGTATAGGATCGTCGAAACGATCTCCGTATTACGTTCTCGAATAGGTCGATAATACTGATCGTGTACCTATTCGTGTTTTATTGACGCAGTAATCGAAGTCCATCCTCTTATTCTGTACTTTTATTAGAACCTTTTCAGTAAAATGTTAAACGTTCCGCGTTCGTACAACATCTCTTTCTCGCTGTGTTTGGCTGAAAAAATCTGGAACTCTCTATGGAACTCTTTTACTACAAAAGTAAAAGTATTTCCACCTATTCGTGATAACTATATTTTAGAATATTACACCGTTACGGTATCGTTCGTTAATAAAACACGCGAACGTTTGTATAAATTTCTAATTGCAAATTCTAACCGGATTCACTCGTAGTAGCACGAGTTGTCGATAACAGAACATTCATCGAGTAATAGAATTTTGCGATAATTGAGTTTCGTGATGAGTTTTAGGATATCCTCAGATAAATGTGCGGGTTTCAATTACGAGTCTCGAGTATAAGCATCCGTGTTGATAGAATTTGGCCATCGTACTACAACTAGTGGTATCATATTCGTTTATCCGCGTGCCAATCTACCGACATGCAAATGAGACTAATGATCCTCAACCAACGGATCGATGTAATCAGATATCGCTGTCGCGTTTCATATGACGCGAGTGTTACCGATTAGCATTAGAGTTTATGTTCGATCAGACTGCTTACAAATAATTCATTGAATTGTTGTCTTATCTCCGTTATCTCTGCCTTTGGCGATTACAAAATAACATACAAGTATAAAAAGATACTCTATAGCGTGAAAGTGACGCGTAGATTTCTAGATCGAAGAACGATTTTTAAAATCGACGAAACCTTTCGGTTCAGAAAACTTGCAAATACGTGCTCGAAACTATATCGTAAAATTTTTCGAAATACAAAGGATTCGTAGCGAAACGTTTCTCTGCCGAAAGATCATCGGAAATACATCTAAGCTAGAAATTGGCTATTGAAAAAAAAAAGAAAGAAAGAAAGAAAAAGGGAAGCAGCAAGCATTGTAACGAAAGATTAAGAAACTAAAAAATCCGACCTTTTGTAGCATGCTGAAATCCACTAATCGAAAACGATCAGGTTTGTTAAAAATGCATTTAAACTTTCGTCATCCGGAAGGCGAATTTTCACAAAAGTCGAGCTGCAAGGTGTGTGTTATTAAAAATTCAGTAATGGACAGGAGGTTACGCGGCCATGCACCGACGCGACGTTCCTCTTCGTCGTCGTCTTCGTCGAATCGATGGACTTTCACTGGCAGGTCTCTGAACTCGGCGCGCCGCCGCTTCAACGACGTCTCTTCCGGTTTGGCCCCGTCGCGCCGTTCGTGAACTTGAAAACCGGACCGGCCAGTGTCTCAAAGTTTCGCGAACTCACCTTCCCTCTCCTCTCCTCTTCTCTCCTCGCCAAACTCTGGCCTGCGAAACCTTGCACAGCTGTTCGTGCATTTTACGGAACGCTCGCGAGGAGAAAGTGGCGGAGGAACGTGGAAGAACCGATTGGAGTCGAGAATTTTCCTATCGCCATTGTAATTCATGCTACTGACCTTAATAACGATGGTAATCTTTGTCGTACGTTGCAGCAATCGGATATATGTGAAATTAAAGGCAAATAAAGATGTAATGAAAAATAATGCGCAGAAGGTGAGATCTACCAAACGGCTGTTAGTCTAATTACGTGAACAACATGCTCGTGTAATTAACATCGTTATAGTAACGTATGTATACGTATAACAACGTAGTGAACATCACTGAGAAGGATTTCAACGATTCAAAATGATAAATAATTTTCATATAAATTCCATTCTTATTTTTACACCCTTGTAATTAGATCGCGGATGTTGGCGAAAATTTAACTGATTTGAAATTAATTTGAAGAATTACGGAATAATCGTGATGGTTGTTGATTATTATTAGAGTTCGATCAAGTACCGACTGGTAATGTGAAATGGAATGAAAAGAATCATTGGCCTGGATTAGATGGATGAATCGACGAGTAAGAACGTTCGCAAAATTTCTATTTTCGTTCGCGAATGAAAGGTGATCGACAGTTGTCAAGCTAAGGTGGTAAAGTTCTAGTTTGAATTCCTGGATTGGACGGCAATCGATTTCTCCTGGTTTCAATGATTTGAAAAACGTACGACTTCGGACGGGAGGATTTAAAAAAGAACTTTCAACCGGACGATTTCTCTCCATGAGATTCTTTTTCCTTTTTTCAAATACAGATTTTCACTCTGGGCCCGAATCTACCAACCTAAAAGGTAAAATTTCGATTTTCGGATTACTTCCGTCGTTCCAGTCTAAAAACTACCAATTTTTTTCTTTTTATAAATAACCAGTAAACAGATCCGTGCTCAATCAGATTCACTTCCGCCGTACAATGTTACGATACACAAAATTCCAATAAACCAGTGCTGTTAAAGTATCGAAAGGCGGAAGTTCGAAATTCTTAGAATCGAGTCCCATATCCGTTGGCAATCGGTTTCCATTGACCTGTACCCGACGATTTGGAAAATGTTTCGATCAACCGGGGGAGAGACGTTGAACGTCGCGACGGAAGAAGGCGAAGGCGAACGCGGGAAGTAGGTCGGAGAGAAGTGCCGGTCCTTCGTCGGAGACACGAGGAGCCGCTGACTGAGCGCCTTCGTCAGTCTCGCGAAGATATTCCGGGAGTCAACAGGTGCGTAGGAGCAGATCTTCTTTCTCTGCTTCTTAAAAAAAAAAAAAAGAAAAAAGAAACAATTATCTTTGATCCTCGCGTTCGACGCGAATCTCTGTCGTCCGTACGCGAATCGATCGTTCGCCAATTTCGTTCTTTACGCGTCTAACATGCGGATCTGACGACGTATCCACGTTATATTCTTCCTCCTTTTTCCCTCGTTTCTTTTTTTTTTATTCGTTCCTTCGTGCGCGCTCTCTCTCTCTCTCTGGACACGATCTTCCCACTGGATCTTTGACCACTGGATCAGCCGGATCAGCAAGATCGAAGACGCGGAAAAATGGACGGATTTAAGGTATTTATTCTTTTTGAGTTTGCGCGTTTCTAAGACTTGGCGCGTAGATATCTTCGCAAACTTTGTACAGAGTTTCGTTATTTTCTTTTCAATTTGGCGCGCTTTGAAGATTTCACGTGTAACGTTGATTTTGCAATGTTTCGTGAGACGGGTCTTGTAGCTCTTTATGATCTTGTGTACGGATAAAGTTTGCCCTCTACCGACTTTCTTCAGTATTGTGAGATTTCTGACATTTGGTGCGTTTTAGTTGCGACAGATTTTTAGTATTCCTTTGTTAAATATACGCAAGCATTTTCCATGAAATATTCTTCTAACTTTACTCGCTGAGTTCTCCGTTTACTTCGTAGTCCCTTGAAATAACGTTACGATCTGCTGCTCAGGCTTCTCCGAGGTTTCTTACTTTCGATATCTTCTTTTCTTTGAGCAGCGAGATATTTCTCCAGCACGTCGTTCTGTTCTCTGCTTACGTTCTTGCAGTTGCGAGGCAAACTTCCAAAGTATCGGCCGCTTTTATCTCAAGTGTAAAAGCGATTCTTTGCTCTGCGCATCTTAACAGGCCTGTGGAATACGTAAACAGGAACGTTCCTCTTACGCTTTTCCACCACCTTCGTCGAATAAATCCTCGTCTCTTTAATAACGATTTCTCGAGAAACAACTTTCCCAACAGGCATTTTTGAAGCCTACGTAGCTCCATCGTATCGCGAAAATAATTCCATTCGTTCCTTAGATTATTGTCGATTCTCTACATCCTCCTTCCGGTTCTCCTACTTCGAAATTTCACGTTTCTACCGATGGACGCTCAGAAGCGATTTCAATCGAAGAATCGCCGAGCAAACACTGGACGAGGACCAAGGAATTAAACACAAATAAAAAAGAAAAGAATAATCGTTAATTGGCAGAGAATGAACGTCGATCCGCGAGCTTTCTGGAGCGGAAACGCAATGTGACACGGATCGAGGGCATCGCAGTCCGCGTGGATCGTGCGTTTCCTTCGCCGACACATTAATTGCGTATCGTTCATTAGTTGGACGTTGCAATTTTCATGTTCCCATAAGCTCGATAATGCACGAACCTTCAATTTCACGCTTCAACGATATACGCGTGTTCGCCAACTGACTGTCAGCGATCTATGACTATTCGTCCTTCGTGCGTTTCTCAG
Source organism: Bombus waltoni (assembly GCA_014737395.1). Classification (NCBI taxonomy): domain Eukaryota; kingdom Metazoa; phylum Arthropoda; class Insecta; order Hymenoptera; family Apidae; genus Bombus; species Bombus waltoni. The sequence continues at coordinate 3,062,346 of JACXII010000011.1, read as the reverse complement.
CCTTAAGATCGATACTACCATATTCCATTTTGGATAGTTAGATCCGAATAGTTCGCAAGAATGAGAATATTAATTATTTTCGTAAGCGTGGGTTACTCTACATAGTTCCTCGTACTTTTATGTCTTATTTCGAGGAAAAAATGGATCCGAACTCGTCGTAATTAATTTATCTATATTACGTCCTACTTTCAAGATTATATTTTCTGTTAAAAAAAAAAAAAAAAAAAAACGGTTATGTTAGAATCCTCGAAAGCGAAGAGAACGAGCATACTATAACCCTATTCAAGGAAGGAAGATAAGACCCGAGAATCATAAATTTTGATGAATCGTGATGTCGTAAAAAGATGAATGGAGAATTCGCAGACTTTGAAGTATTACGAATCAACGAGTAGCATACAAAAGAATATATTCATTCGATTATAGCGAAAGAAGGCCATTACGATAAGAAATATTTCGATCGAGATTAATCGTGGATTATTCGTTGGCTTCGTCGGCACAAAATTAATACGCTACGCCCGATTTACAACGACTTTTACGAACATATCTTTACACGCGATTTCCATGGTTACGATTGAAATGAAATTCACCGCAACAGAGAAATAACGCAGTTCGCTAGTTTTTACATCGCTAGAACCACAATTTGCATGGAACTAAGTTCGATCCTACCCAGCCGCGACTATCCATATCCAAGTGGAAGGATACGAAAGAACTTAAGATCGCTTCGTACCATTTGCGAACACCATTGCAAATACCATTACAATACAATCCACGACCAACAGAAGGCCCATTCCACTTTCCTTTGCATATTTCAACACAAAGATAACTGCTGGAAAAGGTAAAGAATCTCCGCGAGGTCGTAGACGCGTTAAGGTCACGAGGGGTTCGATCGGTTGGCAGTTTCTCGGCATCAGCCGTTCGGCCGTGAATCGTCGAACGAAAGTCAGCAGAATGGAAAAAGTGGATCGTCTCGTCTTCGACGCGTGGACGCGACGCGTGCAGGCCGAACGTGTGCGAGACGTGCCCGGGGAAAGCATGTCGTTCTATTTCACTTGTTGATGCGAGACCAACCTTCTCGGTCCAGTTGTTCATTTTATTTTGATCCATCTCTTTTGGTCGTCTCTTCGGTATCTCTCTTCGTCTTGACGTCGACACGTTCGAAAACGTTGGTCGCATTTTGTTCTTCTCATTTTCGTTCCGTTGCGTTATTTTGAAGAATTAAACGGCGAAGAAAGGTGGAAGAGTTTGGACGAATTCCGAGATAATTGAGGACTACGAGGGAAACAACGATATTTTCATATTTTCCATCCATGCGCGAAACGATTTTTGAGATTCGGTGTGTCGTCGATTAATCTCGCGTTGCTAGACTCGATCTTTTTTATTTGATCTCGATACTGAACACCCTTTTTTCCATTCTCTTCGTAACGTTAAAAATATCGTCGGGATATTGAATCATCGAAGATATTAAAATATCGCTTGCCTTAACGTTTATATGTTTCGCTTTTATGAAAGTTCGTCGACTACACGCGTTTTTGAATTTAACCGATTCTTGCCGCATTTAGTTGTTTCACGCTGAAACGTTCCTTCTGAATTCAATTTGTCGTGTTTCCTTACTTGCGATATTCGACTAATTATTAATCCACCTGGAAATTTTGTAGGGATTCTTTATCGTAGAATTGTCCGATGAAGAGATTACGCGTATTTTAACGTGTCTCAGTTTTCATGGAAGATACACGCGATGTTTAAGTTTCAGATAGTAACTGCGAATAACGATCGAGCTGTTCATCGTGGTTTTCTCTCCGTTATTTACTTTTTATTTCATATATTCTTATGCTCGTTCGTGCTTGCCCATGCTTCGATCTCTTTCCTCCCGTTCTTGCCCGTGCTATTTCACATTTTTGTTAAATCTAATATTCTATCCGACGACAAATGTCATTTCGTTTTAAAGCGCAATAATCTCAATGTCGGTGGTTTTCACGCATCAACGTTTTCAGTGGATAATGTTTGTTCCAACCTGATAAAATATAAACGCGCAACGTCCAGAAAATTGTAACTGTAATTTGTCGATACTATTCCGCTCGGAAAGGAAATTTCAATCACTGAACAAGTAGTACGTTATCTCGTTGTACTCGACGATTCAATCTTACAAATAATAGGTACTTGGCGGTGTTTGATTCAACCATTTGCCAAATGTTGCTCCTCGATGTCGCAGCCACGTCAAATCGATCATCGATCGTTGCGGCAGACCGTGATATCGCCTGAACAGCGTGGTGTTTCCTCGATGAATAATCATAGGATTTACAATAGAAAGTATCTAGACACTCGGTTACTGCATCGCTATTTTCTAATCTTCGCCGAAGAATCCTGGAGATTTCAACGAGCCATTAAATTTCTCTCGCCGCGATTGCCTCCTGCGACGCGATTCTCGCTTCTGAGAGGCGCATTCGTCTTTCAACGGAGCTTTCTGAGCATAATTCATTGCAAGGTCGTACGGTGGACGTTAGCGGAAGAACATTTAGGTGCGAGACTGGCGGATCTTCATTCGCATCGAACTCGTGAAACTTTCATTCTAAAGTAGCCACCGTTCGAGAGAAGCGTATTGTATTTTCTTCTTTTTCTTTTTTTCTTTGGAAATTAATATTGGCGCAGGAAAATACGATTGCATCGGTCACGACATTTTGTAAAAATTCGATCGCAGAAATTGCAATTTCGTGGCATTTCCAAATTCCGACACGCTGGATGGTAACGCAACTGTACCTTGAAAAGCATAGAACTGCAACTATGCTCGTTTCCAAAATATAACGTGTAAAAGTAGACGTGGAAAAAGTTATAACAGAATTTATCGGTTAAATGGAGCATATAATTTTATAAAAGCGCGATCACGAGCGCATATGGTTCCATTTAAAGAGGACAGGATTGCATATTTGCGGATTGCAACAGGATAGATAGAGATCGATGTCTGTAACTATTAATAATTAATGACTGATTTCTAAAATTATACTTATATCCTGCGATCAATCAAATTCATAAAAATTATCGCAGAGATACGATAGCAGAGTTTATCGTTTAAATCTGCTTTATACTTTCTCGTAATAATCTTTTCTATACTTTGAAGTATCTTGGCTGCGAGGCTCATTCTACTTCCTAAAATAGTTTAGACAACTTAGGCTCACTCGGAATAAAGAGAAGGCGTAAAGGAGAAAGTTCGATGACTCATAAAGCGTAATACGAATCGCATGTTATTCCTCTTTCGTTCGATGCAATTAAACACGTCTTTTTTTGCAGATTGTAAACTATCCTTTGAAAGTTGTTTTATTTTTAGAATAATATGATTATTACATTTTGTAGAAAATTTGTTCTTCTTCGAGAATAGACACGGAAATCTTATTTCTGTCTGCTGCTTTCTTTTTTCTTTTTTTACCGACAAACAGCTTCAACGTCGAAATGTCAACGACTATATCTATCACGGTTGGAACTTTTTCGGATTCGGATTCGGATACTTGTCGAACGTAGTTTGCGATGCTAATGTCTACAGAGTTTAGAATTCATTCGAAATAATTTCTTTCGATCCTCGAGCTTGGCTCGTTAACATAGACACAGTTTCGATATTACAGTTTTGGTACTCAAATTTTTTCATCGGGTTTCGCTGATAAAGAATTCCGATGGCACGATATGAAAAGTGAAAGCGACCCTAAAAATCTTCGAATCGCTGTCACCAAGCCGAACGCATCTCCAACCTTGCGTTTTTTGCTTTACATACACCACTGCCCATAAGTATTTCCTCAGCTGGCGCAATTTGATCGAAATATTATTTTACGACGGTAATACGTTTGTTAACGAAACAAAGAGATCTCAATCCGATCAGAAGTTACTCTGACCTAAACCTAATTGTAACTTGATTTACATGCAATTTAAATCACCTATTCGATGTAAACTCGCCTATTTTCCATTGTGGCGTTGATCTGTTATAAAATGAATTTCTCATAACAAAGTCGACGATAAATTATACGTAAAACTGAGAATCGACAAACCTCTCACTTGCCACTTTTCTCAAACTAATCACACGCTCGTTAATCGCAATCAAGCGTCAACCTAATTGTTTCACCATCTTTCGTTTATTACAGACTTATTCACACCCACTTAAATAGCGAAACTCGCCTATAAAATCTCGACACAAAGAGTCTAAATAGGCTTCGCGAGCATAATCGGGCACGTAACGTATCCCATACAAAGCTGTACGCAGACGTAACGCGTAAAAGTATGTAGCTCGGGATCGAGGAGGATATAATGGACTTCCGGTAGGCCCGTTTCCATCGAGCTACACGGCCATGTAACGAACGAATCATTACACAAACCGTATTCGTAGTTAATCCTTCGTACTTGCTCCCGAAAATGAATTGTCTTATGTATCGTTATATTGGTTAATTTTAATTATCGTCTAAATTAATCCACTAGTTTCGTTACTAATAATCTTTCAGATTAAGACCTCGGACTAAACGCTTTGCTCGTTTCAATAGTTCTTCATCAACTTTTTTCTAAACATATCGATCACTGCGTAACTCTGCAAAAAATATCTCCCTCGTTTTAGGTGACGTTCACTCTGGCGTTGACGACGCTAGCCATCATCAACATCAGCATGGCTGACCTACCGAAGCCCAGCTACGCTAGGACGATGCTCAAAGTATCACGAAGCCTACCGGGCGAAACAGAGGAGCTGAAAGTACGAACCAGCGAAGGGAACGTGGCAACTTTGATCGTGAAACGTCGAGACAAGTCTTATCCCGAACAACAGACAGCCAACGAGCCCGCTAAAACCCTTCAAGATCCTCAAAATCCTAATCCTGAACTAAGCAACGAGAACGCCACATCGTCGGACGTGTCTAAATCGACGAAAGCCGAACCAAAGAACAAAGAGGACACCAGAAAATTGGAAGAGGCTCAGATAGAACAACTCAGGGCGAAACTGTCAGATTCTGACAGCCAAAGAAGCTTCTCCAAAGCCGAAAACGTATCCGCGAACGAAAAGACGAACGTCGTTGAAAAGATTCGACCAGTCGGCGAACAGAACATCGATTACGGAAGCTGGACGCCTCTGGGTACCGATGGTAGGGCTGTTCAGCTTCAGGAATCGACTACGGAGGAATATCAGAGCTGGAAACCTCTTCAGAGCGATTTGAAGACGACCACCGAAGAAAGGACCAATTACGCCAGATTCGATCCAGCGTTTCCCGGAAGTGGATTACTTTTGCCGCGACATTTTCAGGATAGATCGGAGAGGAAACTGCAGTTGGCCGACCAGAGCGAGGAGAAGACTCGCTACGCGTTTCTGCCTCATCAGATTCGATCCTCGAGGACGAATATCGGAGCAAACGCGTCTAAGAACAGGGATGGGAAGAACGTGCCGCCAGAAGTAGTCGTCAGGTCGGAGATAAACGTGAAATCAAATCCAAAGAGGTCACCCATGACGCTGGATAGGGATGGTACCCCTGTGATTCATGGCAAGAGGGTTCCCGACGAACCTATCGATAAAATTCAAACGTGGCGCAACGCACGAGTGATTAACAATAAATTGATACACGATGCAGGATCTGCGGACAATCTGGAAGCCTCTTCGAGCTTTTATCCGGCGGAGAATGCTGTGGAGAGGCAGAGGTTCGAGAGATTCTTCAAGAACGTTAACAGGAGGTATGTCGAGGGTATAAAGATGAAAGAACTTTTTATAGTGGAAAAATAGAGCTGGCTTCTCTTGCACACGTTCAAACTAATATTATTGGTAGTTCGACTAATAAAATTGTTTAGTAACTGAACTAGTTTATCATTTTGTTATTATTATCATTGGTAATACCAACAGCGGTAGTACCCAATAGCAATCAAACTAATATTATTAGTGGTGAAACTTTACAAGTCACGGGTTATACAAGTTAGCTAATTGATTATAGATGCTTGGAGGAAATACGCGACAAATATCGATTATATTTCGTCAATTTGTCCGATAGATACGGCAAAGACTACGAAGAAGAAGGGAGGAACGTGTTCTTCGAGTGGGATCCAAAGAACTATAAAAACGAAGCGTTGAAAGCAGAGGTCTACGAAACAAGAGCAGACAATTACCGAAGCAGCTCTCACAAACGGATGCTACACCCTGACGGCGTGTCGATCTATCCAGTCTCGCAGCTCTACACCCCGGAAAGTCAAAAGATCGCGCCAGTGGCCTTGAAGCCTGGCGCCAGGGCGCCGGTCCTTCAATACGCTCATCCAGAATTGGGCGTGCAGCCCGCGAAGATCCTAAAAAACGAGAAAAGGAGGCCGGACAATTTCCCGGAGAACCAATACTCCTTTACCGAGCAAAGACAGAAGAAGAAGTACGTCTTAAACGACAAGAACATCGTGGACACTTACACGACGAAGAATTATTACCCTAATCAGCATTTCTATGGTCTGAAGAGGCCGAACGACGCGCCATTTTGGGTGAAAATCTCGGAGAACCTGAAAAGCCAATTCTCCAATGGCGTGGAGAAGGTTTCGCAATTTACTCGACCGGTGATCGATCCTCTGGTGGAAGCTACGCATAAAATTTCGCAGAATTTAGGCCTTTCGAACGGCAAAGAGGCTGAAGACAAGATCGGCACTGTCACTTCCGGTAGCAGTATCCTGATTCCAGCTCTGGGACTCGTGGCATCAGGCGCTGCTCTCGGAATCGGTGCTGTCGCTGTTGGAAGATACCTAGACGTCGATGTTCTGAAGAGATCCAACGAAGCTCTAGGCAGCGAGGTGGAATATCAACGAGCTTTGAACGCTGGTCAGCCTTTGTCGAGGGAAGCGGATCGAGAGAACAATGGCGGAGACTCGGAGCAGGTAGACAAATATAGCGGAACCGTGTACTTTCTCGAGAACGTAGCACCGAACGAAGAATTGAAAGTTAATGGCGATGCTGGAAATTCGAATAATCGGAACGGAGTTTTGTTGATCGTGGAGGGAAACGGGAAAGCAGTGAACGAAGAGGTTAGGCCGGAAATGGAGGAGAATAAGCAGGCGACGGGATACTCGAGAAGGAAACGAAGTCTCGATTATTTAGACATTTTCCAAGCGGAAGGAAATTTAAGGAACTTAATCAGAAATAAACGTTTGCAACGAAAAGGAGCTGACTCGATCAGCGAGATCGTAGAGATCGATCTTCCTTCTCGCGAAGGCAGCATCGACGTCACGAAGTTCCTTGTTCCAAGTAGAGAAACGGACGACCAAAGTAATTCGGAAAAGAACAGCAAGGATTCTGCTATTTTGATAATCAAGGATGGCTCCACGCCTTTGGACTTCCTCCAGGAGAATCTGGCCAACGATGTGTCTGATAAGAACGATTTGGTGGAAGCTTCTGCGAGCGACGAAGAAGATTCTGTGGACGGAAGGGGCGAAAGACGAAGGAGAAGGAGTATCGAAAGCGATCAGGAACTGGAAGACGCGCTTCAGAATCTGGAGAACGCGGAGGTTGCTGAAGTAGCTCATATCGATGGTGACTGGACCAACACACCCTGTGCCAAAAGGATATTCTGCGACGCCATGATCGAGAGGGGCGCAGACGCGGTTATTTTGATGGAGAAAAAAATGGCTGCTCTTTTAGGCTTGTGAGTATGAATCGTCAATTTCGATATCGAACTATTACGGTAATTTCGAAAGATCATTACGACGTATAGAATTGTATAATTTGGTGGTGAATCATATTATAGTTAGTTGGTAGTGAATTATATTATAGTTAGTTGGTAGTGAATTATATTATAGTTAGTTGGTATAGAATTAGAATACAAGTCAGTTACCTGTAAAGTTTTACTGTAATATGCAGCTTTAGAACAAAACTATCGTGGTATTTTCCTAGCATTGTTACGGTACACGGCTTTGAGACTGAACTATTATGGTCGTTTCCAAGAATTATTTTCTTTTCAGGAAAAAGGTGAACGTAAAGTTACAAAACACACGGGAAGTTGTCTGTTCGTGTGATATAATGTCGGTTCTCGCCAATTAGCATATTGTTTTGTAGCTGGCTATGTTTGGTGTACGGCCTTTCGGTTTCATGGATCCGAGAAATGCCGATAGACCTCTTTTCTTCCTTTTCGCCGCTTCTTTTAGAAAAAAAACCAGTCTCTTTATGGATACACACTCCTTTTAGAGAAAGGAACGCATTTTGAAAGATTCGCCGATTAGTCTAAGGAGATGTATAGATTTTCCAAGAAAATGGTAATCAGTTTTACAGAGTGGAAACGCGCTAGAAAAAAATACGCGGTAAAATGGACGGTAGAAATACAGTCCATTTATCTGAACTTGTCCAGGGACAAACAGTTTACGCGATTGCAGTTCGCATAATAGAATCTCACCAACTACCTATCACTTCCTACCTCCTACTAGCAGATCACGCTCACACAAATGATTTCAACCAGCAAAAATTCAGCTAATCGAGTATTAAATAAAATTTCGTTCGGATAAACGAAATTCCACCGTACGAGCTTCAAGAGCGAATCGACATTGCTCGCGTGTTTAATTTACAAGAAATACATTGAACGTTCTATCGTCAAATCATTGGAAACAGATAACTCAATTTTTAAATATTCATGAGTGCCCGGTGAAAATCGATCGCACGGCCGTGATTTCCAGTGAAACTATGCTCGAAATGGACATGCAGCGATCTCGGGGTAGAAATCGTTTACGATCGATAACCGGCAGCGAGGAATGAAACGGCACGTTCAGATTCGAGATCAATTTGTCATCGTTCAATTTTCTATCGTTTCTTGCGCGGGGCTTTTCCCGTGACACGCGCGTACACAGTCTGGCTCATCGCGAAGGTACACGACGTGTGCACGCGTTCGCGCACGCGTGTATGCACAGAGTGAAATTGTGCTAAGAGGTAAAAGTCGAATCAGTCAGTAGGACGTCGCCGGCGAAAGCTGGGAAGAAAGTTATCTGTTTCTCGCTATGGTTCCGTCCAACCGGCGAGGTTCTTTGATTTTCACGACCCGTCCCGGGATAATGGCTTTGTTCGAACTGGTTTCAAATGGAAAGGAAATTGCAGATACTATTTAAGGGATTTGTAGAATCGATCTGGAGCATTCTTTAAATGGAGACAGACTTTTGAAGGTTTTTTTTTTTTTGATAGCTTAGAAAATCTACGTTTGTTTTACCTGAATTTACCTATAGATTCGTTCTAGAACAAGCGGAAAGTTAATGTTACACAAACGGTATTCGTCCTCGTATCGTATCGTTTAGTCATTTCGTGTGACTTTCGTACGACGATAAAAAATTTGATAGGAATTTAAATTACGAAACTGAAACGTTGAATGTGATTAAAAAGAAAAAAAAGAAAAAATCGCTTCATTGAGAAACGCTTCGTTGTGAATAATTTCAGCCACTGTACATGAATTTAGATACGCAGGTATACACAACTTCTACGCTACGTAGCCTTGTAAAGGATTAATTTCCCCATTTACCAATCGCATCTGTTCCATTAGACTTTCTAACTTGTCAATTTCACCAAAACAATTTCCATCTACACAATTCGACAGGGTCAACTTTCGATTCTACCACCTGCTTGTCATCGTCTTTTTCGTTCGATCCTACGATTTATCAACGATCCAATTACACGTCGTTTCGTTTCCTATCAATTACATCGGTGACTATCGATAGTCTGGCAAGATCACGGTCGCCTCGGGCTTTTTCTAACGAATCGCCGTCAACCACCAGTCATTAATCGCCTGTATTTGCGCGATGTTCACAGAATTCAGCCAGGAGCAGCTGTCCAAGTGTCCAGCCATTTCCAGCAGGTCATGGACGCGGTACGAAGACACGATTGTTCGAGCTTTCTGTGTCCCCAGGCCAGGCCAGGAAACGTTTTCTTCTAAACAAAAGAAAGAAAAAGAAAGAGACAGAGAGAGAACTCTCCGCTTAGATTCCTGCTGTAGATTCGTCGACGGACCGTGTACTTGCCTCCCGTCCTTAGCCTTGGTGAAAAGCGGAACTGAGAAATCGTTAACTTCGCGACCGGTGAAAGCATTGGCCGTACAGTTCGATTCGAGTGATTCGGGATCCGGCGATTCGACTCGCACGTTGATTTGGTTTTAGAGACGTTTTCGAGAGTTACTTTCAATCAGAGCACGAAAAGTGGGAATTTTTATTCAATTCGGAGTGTGAACGTTTGGATTATTAGGATTCGATCCGAGGTGATAAAGGATTGGCTGTAGTTTTTATAAAATTTGGCGGCCGAGATTCGATAGCAGGATTCATTTGGAGGTCAAGATCTAAATTATTGGGATTTCTTTAAACGTATATAGAATAGAAACTGCATTTATACCGAAGTTCCGTCGAGTTTTGTTTCCTCAATTTGATAAAAAAAAAAAAAAAAAAAAGTAGAATCTGGATGTCTTCAAAAGCATAAAAGAAGCTTGATTTATGACAAAGTTCGTTCGATTTTTAATCAATTTAACGGGACTTGCATACATGTATAGCGCAATGGAAAATTTATTTTAAATTTGTGAAGCTCGGCAAAGTTTTTCATAGAAGAAAGAACGAGAATGGAATCACGAATGATCTGGATCAAAAACTGCAGGGAAGATCGCGAACTGATCGTTCAGCCAAAACTGTACATATTTGCCACCTTATTTAATGTAAACCTAGGCTGGTAATTTAAGGAACTAGAGTTAATTAATTTCTATGAAACTCGAAACGACATAGCTTAAACTTGACCTAAATTATTCAATACTACTAGATTGCACTGTTTCAACACGACGATTTAGATAAATCGTTCGAATTACGTTTCAATTACAATAGTTTGGGTCAAATTTGAGCCTTCGTTGGATCCTTTTCAAAGGAATGGATTTGGCTTGAGAAATCTGGATAGATCGACTGATTTCTTGAGAAAAATCGACAGACAAATTATCAATCGACATGTATAATATTCTTAAGCGATATATTTATTTTATTTCTTCCATTTTATTGTTTCACCTGCCTAATGGAAACAGCCTTAATTTGTAAAGTAGGAATAAATTATACTTTCTTGCAATACTTCTGGCAAGATCATTTATTCTCTCGTTTTACCGACTGCAAATAATTATCCGAACGGTACATTAACTGTACCACACGCAAGAAGAAACTTTAGCCAATTTTGTATACAGTTTAATACTATTACATGAAATAATTTATATAGAAACCCTCATCTATCTTTTATTCTCCTGATTTAATTTGCTCCTAGATAATATCGATATACGTGAGTTTTCATCTGAATTATATGCCAATGATTTTCTTCAAAGACCGACGCTCTTTCCCTCCATTGAAACGAAAACAAAATCGAGACACGAAAGATACAAGAACCGCAGTAATGATAGAAAATGAAAGTTGATCAAAGCGAACAAAAGTTAATTTAAAAAATTCTCAAGTTACCTTTATCCACGTACTGCAAACAAGTGTCTATCCACAAATATGATCCAAAGTTTCGTGTCCAGTTGCAGTAACACGTAAATGAGAATGGTAACGGAGTATGTATCGTGATAAAAGTTTCTCAATAAGGGCAATCAATTATTCAGGGAAGAAGACAGAAGTTAGTCAGTAAGTACTTAAGTTGAAGACAGTTTGTTAGCAGACGAAGACGATTAAAAAAAAATTGTCTATCCTCGTAGACGCGAAACTTCGAAGTTTGCACGCTTCCAAGTTGCAACGTTTTCACACGAGGTGGTTTCTCACCTGCCAACACGAGCATGCGTTCTTCTTTCGTATAAAGAACGAGAAATTCGCGACAGTCATTTGATCGTGCAGCTCGCGTGCGTGTACTTCTAACGGACTTGGACGCAGGTACACATTCAAAAATATTTTCCTAAATGTTTCTTAATGTTTCGCACATCTCGTGGAGCATTATTCAATAGAAAAGTGTCATACGAAATAGAAAGAGTATATTCCAGTTACAGAATCATCCTATATATTCATAAAAGCTACATCAGACGAGTTTTTACGGTCAGTTACTTTTCATTATAAAAGATATAATCATTCTATAGATAATTTTTAATATATGTCATTGTTCAATGAACGTAAAATTTTATACAGAATTTTAGAAAATTACACTGCTTATCGAATAGATATTTTGATATTCGTATACTCTCGGAAGAGTTCTTTTACTCGAAAGAACAAAGCTCTATTGTGAAAGAACTATTTCATAAACATTTGAAGAATTTGATAAAGTGATTAAAAGATTGAAACGTCTATAAAACTCGCATCTTGTACAAACTGCAACCCCACCAAAGACTCTTCTTTTGGTGAATTCTTCGTTGCTCCTAATTATTCATCTTGACGTACTTGAAAAAGATATGAAATACAAAATTCAAATGACAACAAAATGCTGAAATTAGTATGACTAATATAATAGACACTCGTTCTTTTATTGCATAATATAGAAGATCATAAGATTTTTTATTTTATACAATTTCTGGATATTATATTCGCCACTTAAACAAATTTCTCCGACGACACTAACTTCCAGTGATAATCGTAATTATCGACGAATTATCTTCTTCGTGAAATTAAATTTTTTCATTTGCGTGAAAGGGAGATAGTATGGACAAACAACGTTGCAAGAACGCGAACATTCCCTGTTTTTCTTTCATTTTCACGAACGTTGGAAGAGGTTACGAGTAATTACAGACGAATAATCGTAATAACCAAAATTAGACATAAAGTTGAGAACGACACTGAACTGCGTATTCACGAATAATTGATATCGTAATGAGCATTCTGAATGCGCAAGACGACATGCGCTGAGGAAAACGTCGGGATAATTTTCGAACGTGAGAACAGGTTGTTCAGTTACGAGAAAAAACGCCCCTATGGATATCCAACGAGGTAATTTTACATATTAACAGAAAAATATTCGCAAAAAATTGCAATGCCTGCAGAAATTTTTGTTTTATCAAATTAATTTATAAAACGTCTTGATTGTTCGAAATAAATAAATAAGTGAGAATAATATGCAAAAGGCAAAGAGAGAAAAAAAGGAAATTTATATTTCTAAGTAATATATGATAGAGAGAAAAAGAACAATTATAGGTATATAATATAACCTTACGGTTCTGAAATATTTTTTAAGTAGCCATTTATGATAGATAGAGATATAGACTTAAACCATGTGTACGATTGGAACTACAACATGCTGAAGTTTATGGGTATCTGGCCGGAAGAGAGGAAATGGAACCGACCTTCCAGTTACTTCGTTCTGTTACCGTGTATCGTGATGCTGTGCTTTATATCTGTTCCACAAACTATTAACCTTTCCATAATCGCGGGTGACTCTGATCTGGTGATCGAGAATCTATCGACTAACATTACTATCACGATTTCGCTTATGAAGACTATGGCTGTTTGGATCAAAGGCAAATGTAAGCATTTCAGAAAAGTAACAAGTAAGGATTTATCGTGTTTTTTCTTTAACTAAAAATACTGCCACATATCCATTTTGTCGATCTTATTCTACTGTTTGATTCTATTACATTCTGTTATCTGTTTTATTTATTATCTGCATTTATATTCTAAGACATTCTTTAATCTTATTCCAATTGTTACACAAAAAGATCCATCGAGACGTATTCTATCAGCCATTTTCTTCTGTTGCAAGCATTAAAGTCTTTGCTGAGATGCATGGCCAATGACTGGGACACAGTGACGGACAATGCCGACCGAGAAACAATGGTGAACATCGCGAGGATCACTAGAAAGATTACGATAAAAAGCGTACTGCTGGCCAACATCGTAATTGTAGCTTTTCTGCCTGCACGATTGTCTAGCATGGTATACAACGACAAAGAACTGTTCTATCATGGTTATTACCCCTACAACACTACGATCAGTCCAAATTTCGAATTGACACTAATCGGTCAATTGATGGCTGCTCTTTACGCAGCCATAACGTATACGACGGTAGATACTTTTGTCGTCCTGTTGATTTTTCACGTCTGTGGACAACTTTCGATTCTGAGAGACGATTTAAGGAAGATTCATTCCTATGGTAACAAAAATGTAGAAACGAAATTGCAGAAGATTGTCCAAAAGCATGAATATATTAATAGGTTTGTATCAGAAAAATTCGTTCTTTCGTTGAAGATGGTAAGAAAGATAGAAGAAGCACGGTGATGAGCATAAATTATAATGAGATGAATCGGAAAATGGCAATTAAATTGAAACTGAAATTCGAGAATTTAAAATCTTTCCAAGCCCATCTTTTGCTTTCTTTCTTTGAACTCTTAAATGCAAAATTCTACCAATTGACAATTGTTAATCGTGTCGTATGTATATCTAAGGTTCGCGGAGACGGTAGAGAATTCTTTCAACATGATGCTTCTGTTTCAAATGCTCGGCTGCACCATTCAGCTGTGCTCTCAGACTTATCAAGTTATTACGGTACGAAGGATAAAACATTTGTTTCCAAATGTATAATATATCGTAGAAGGATACAGCAAAAAGTATTATAACAACAAAATAATATATCATTCTTCTCATAATTTAATTTATAGTCACTTGGAGAGGAAGCGATAGAACATATGATTTTGCAAATTACGTTTCTGTTGATATACGTGAGTTACGTGATGTTGCAATTGCTCTTATATTGTTACATGGGCGAAAAACTATCTGTCGAGGTACATACTTTTTACAAATAAGAAATTAATTAATCGATGTTTTTGGTAAATAAAATTTGCAATTTTTTCAGAGTACAGAAATTGCTAATACGGCGTACAATACCGAATGGTACAATTTACCTCCCAAAAATGCAAGATGGCTTGTAATTATCATGTGTCGTGCCAGGTCTTCGCCCTTACAAATTACAGCAGGCAGATTTTGTTCCTTTACTTTAGTGCTATACTCTCAGGTAAGCGTAAAGCAGGTATATTACAATTTACAGTGACTAATTTATAACACAATGTATAAACACAATGTATAAAAATTGTGTCCATATGAAGAATGTTCAATTTTATTCAAATAAGTAGAATACAAAAGTTCTATATACATATAGAATATAGATATCTAGTTTGAGAGAAGTATTAAATGATTCTTGCTTCAATTCTATCAGGACAGATCATATCCTTGGAAGATATGTATCGATAAAGTTTAGTTACTAAATCCTAGAACACATCTTACGTAAGAGATATAAGAATATCGCACATTTTGCTGCTTGGATTCTAGCATATTGAGAGAACAAGATATATCAAAAGGTAAAATAATTGCAACGGTGATCGAATGTTTTAGAACATAGGATTGGAACCGAGGCAAAGAGTAGATAGAGAAATAAAGGTATATCAGAGGGTCCACGTATTTACTAATCGTATGTACATGTGTAATATGTCTCAGACGTATCTCAGGAATGTAGATAGGTGTAAAATCTATATAAATTTGACGATATTCCAAAAGAAATTTGGGAATGAGTAGAAGTTAGAGAAATATGTAATACAAATCTATCCGAGGTGTGAAGACGAATAAAATCAAAAATATGTATATACATATAAAATATCTCACACTTACATAAACATATACAGAGCAATCTTTTCTTTGTGTTCAGGTCTTAAAAACCTCGATGGGGTATGTTTCTGTTCTACACGCAATGAAAAGTAAATAATATACTTCTGCAAATTTTACAACCGTCTATCAACTTGATAAAAGAAGCGCTACGTAAAGAATGTTTTAGTATTTTTCTCTAAACGATAAATTATACCTCAAAGTAAGGAGAATTGAAATTGCTAGACGAAAAATTAGGCACTGTGCAAAGTAATAAAATGATTAATTATTAAAGATTATTCCTCGAGACCACGAGTACTTCTCACAAAACCTCGAAAATATTATCCTTTCCTCCTACACCTTGGCATTCTCCTGTTTTCTCTCTCTCTCTCTCTCTCTCTCTCTCTCTCTCTCTCTTCTTTTGTAAGACATTATATCGATGGATAAATGTTAGAACTAATCCCCACGAGAAGCTCAGTTTTGTCCGAATTATTTTTATTAATTGTCTGAATTACGTAAATCCGTTCGAACAAACCCCAGTTTATTATTGTATGAGCCAGAACAATACGGGTTTACTGACGATAAACTACATGGTTATCTCCAAGCGTGACGATATTCAATTGTTGATCGGGATGAATCGCACGCTAACGTCGTTTTAGAAACGCGCGGAATGCAAGGAGTATAACAGAAGCGTTTATAATGAGCGACGAAAATTGCGGCGCGATATATCGAGTCGATGATCACGCGATGATCAGAAACCTAATTATCACACCGAACGTTAATAATTAATTAATTGCTACCGTACGAAGTACGAAGGACCTTACATTGTCAAGCACATATTCAGTCAAACAATTTCAGTCAAACGAAAGGCCATTTGCTACTGTATTCAGCCTCGATAGGATGAAACCGAGTCAGACTACGAATAATGGGAATTGTTTAATTACGCATCATTACGTTATTATTGTAATCGTGTATTTGAGGCGATCAGGTTTAATTAGTCTAGTTATAGTTATAGTAGATCAATAGCATAGTAAATTAGTTATTATCAGAAAAATACGCGTGTGTGTGTGAAACTCGAAGAACCTTAAGCAAGAATGCTGTACAATGCCAGCTTGTTGCGATGGTCAGGTCGAACATATTGTCAGGACGATCAGGTATAAGAGTGCATGTTTGAAATTGGCACGTGCGAATTTTCTCGTAAGCGATGGCTCCACAGTACGCGGCTACAGTACGATTTTGAACAGCGAACGAGACAGTGGAGCATCCGAACATCCGTTTGTAGATCATAAGTGATCGTAATAAGTATCCGTTCATTGATCTCTTTCGTTTTTCGCTAAGAATTTCACTTTCGTTCGAGTGCTATCCTTTCTTTTCCACCCTTGCAGAGTAACACGCAAAGCGTGTCAGAAGCCAATCTAGAAGCATTTCTTCATCCAACCACGTTCCCTTAAAACATCAGCGAGAATCTAAATTTTGAGATCGCATGGCCGGGATAATTCATGGGCACGGTGCTAACCGCGATATGCCATTCTTTTTTCGACACGTTACTTGCGGTTCTTGTATTATACTTGTGCGGTCAATTAACTGTTCTTAGGATGGCTCTCGGGGATCCAACTAACGTGACGAAAAAGAATAATTACACGAGGTTCCACGAACGACTGGGATTCATTGTGAACCGGGACAGTCAGTTGTCTAGTACGGTAGAAGCGATTTATCGGTACGCTAAACATTTTGACGCAAATTCGTATTTTCATGAATGTTAATGAAATTTCGTGAATTTACACGAATAAAAATGAATATTAGGAAGAGATTTGTTTCACGATCCAATTAGTAAAAAAAGATACTTATTTCAAAAAAAAAAGGAAGGAAAAAGAAAATGTTGGTCGATTTAGCAGAACGAAATATCGTTTAGGAAATGACTAGTAAACAAATTTAAAGAAGCATTTGTGATTCAAGGTTTGCCGTGATCGTGGAAGATTGTTTCAACTTTACGATACTCGTTCGCGTTATAATCTGCACGTCGTTGTTTTGTCTGACTGAATGCCGTATGATAACCGTATGCTAAAGTTAATATTACATTGATATTTGTTCGACGAGGAAAGAGATTGGTACATAATGCAGGTTCTTTTCCCTTTTAGTCCGTAGATCAGATGCAAGCGGACGTGCCAATAGTTGGAACGATATTTTTCATCATATACGTAATTTATACTACGCTGCATCTTCTCATTTATGGTCATGAGGGTGAAATGCTTCGTGGACAAGTGAGTTATTTATATATAAATGGAAAATTTGTTCAAGGGTTAAAAGTTTCGTCTCTTTCTTCCAAGTTGCGTTCCCAATACTCTAATAGAAGGTTTGCTTTCAGAGTACTGGTGTTGGACAATCAGCGTACGATCGCAATTGGTATTTACCACCGAAAGACGTCGTTTCGTTAGTTATCGCGATGTGTCGAGCGAAAGTATCGTTTCAAACAACAGCTGGAAAATTCAGTTCCTTCTCCCTCGAACTTTTTGATACTGCGACTCAAACGATCATGAAACTAAACTATTTTTTAATGGACTTTTACAGACATTTAGATATGGACCTGAAGAGTTCGGAATAATATTCGTCAGATTCTAAAAATTTCTGTTGGGTATCTTACCATATTGTTAGTTATGAAATATAGACTGGTCGATGAAAAGTAACATAATCGTATGGTTGAAAAATGTTTGTTCTCGTTTAGGGTAATCGGAAACACAGCACAGTGCGCGTTTTATAAAATCACACCGCTTACGGAATAAATATTTTGATATCTATTCAGAGTTTCATATCACGATTCATATACTCCCATAAGGACACTTTTATCCGAAGGAATGAAGATTTAATACGAAGGAATTGTACATTCGAAGAATTTGACGAAACCATTAAAAAATTGAGACGTTCATAGGAAAACTCACATTTTGTAGAAATAGTACCTTTCCCAAAGATTTGATCGATTTCCTCGTCCTTTCCAATTCATCGGTTGAACTTACTGAAAAGAGAAAGTATGAAACAAAGAAATGCATTTCACATTTTTAAATTACAAAAAAATAATTACTATCACGAATACAATACGCATTTGCACTTTTACGACACAATATAGAAGGCCACAAGGAAAAATTCGTTTGCTTGTAAACTTTGAGTACCGAGTTAACAACATTGTAAAAAGGCAACGCGTTCCCTGTTTCGCTTTTATTCCCTCGTATCGTCGAAGAGGTTGTGAATAATTGCAGATGAATGCTTGCAACAGCCAAACTGTAACGATAGATTCAACTTGCATAGGAATAAAGTTGAGAACGACGCTGAACTACGCATTCACGAATAATTGATATCATAACGCGCATGAAGGGGACGCGCGATGAGAAAAACGTCATAGTAGCTTTCGAACGTGAGAACAGGTAGTTCGGTTATGGGAAAAAATACCTCTATGGATATCCAACGAGGTAATTTTACACGTTAATTAAACATATTGGGAAAAAATTGTAATGCCTGCAGAAATGTTTGTTTTGTCAAAGTAACTTATAAAATATCTTGATTGTTTGAAATAAATAAATAAGTGAGAATAATATACAAAGAAAGAAAAAAAGGAAATTTATATTTCTAAGTAATACATCGTAAAGAAAAAAAGAAATACCGTATATTAAATTTGACGGTCCAGAACCATTTTTTGGATAATAACAATTTAGATTTAAAGTAGAAGAAAAATGCAGATTATATTTTAAGATAATATTATAGGTAGTGAGAAAGAAAAAATATATATATATTCAATCCGATGATTCTGAAATATTTTTAAGTATCTATTTATAACAGATAGAGATATAGATTTAAACTATATGTGCGGTTGGAACTACCATATGCTGAGATTTATGGGTATCTGGCCGGAAGAGAGGAAATGGGATCGAGCTTACAGTTACCTCGTTCTTTTACCGTGTATCATGATGCTGTGCTTCGTATGTGTTCCGCAAACTGTTAATCTCTCGTTAATCGCGGGTGACTCTGATCTGGTGATCGAGAATCTATCGACTAACATTACCATCACGCTTTCCCTTATAAAGACAATAGCTGTTTGGTTCAAAGGCAAATGTAAGCATTTAAAAAAATTAACAAAAATAGATTTATAGTGTTTCTTCAACTAAAAACACTGTCAAATATCCGCTTTGTAAATCTTACTCTAATGCTTTATTCTATTATATTCTGTTACCTATCTATGTTATATTTTAAGATATTCTTTAGTCTTATTCCAATTGTTTCACAAAACGAACCTTCGAGACTTACTCTATCTACCACCTTTTTCTCTTGCAAGCGTTAAGACCTCTGATAAAGTGCATGACCAACGATTGGGACACAGTGACGAACAAAGCCGAACGAGAAACAATGATGAACATCGCGATGATCACCAGAAAAACTACAATAAGAAGCACATTGATGGTTAACGTCGTAGTTCTCGCTTTTCTGCCTGCGCAACTATCTAGCATGAAATACAGCGACAGCAGACTGTTCTTCCGTGGCTATTTCCCCTACAACACTAGCATCAGTCCAAATTTCGAATTGACGATGATCGGTCAATTCGTCGCTACCGTTTACGCAGCGAATACGTACACGGCTATAGACACTTTTGTCGTCCTGTTGATTTTTCATGTCTGTGGACAGCTTTCGAATTTGAGAGACGATTTACGGAAGATTCATTCGTACGATAAGAAAGATGTAGAGACGAAGTTGCAGAAAATTATTCAGAAGCATGAATATATCAACAGGTTCGTATTTCGAAACTATTCTCTTATCGAAGATGGTAAGAAAGGTACACGGTAAAGAGAATAAATTATAAGAAGCGTATCGATGAAATATTAATTTCATGAATAAAAATTCATCGATTTAAAATCTCTGTATGTTTATCTTTTATTTTCTTCGTTTTAACCTGTAACTGCATAATTTAGCCGCCGTTTAGCAACTATTAATCATGTCGTACGTACATCTAAGGTTCGCGGAAACGATAGAGAATTCTTTCAACATGATGCTTCTGCTTCAAATGCTGGGTTGCACTATTCAAATATGCTCTCAGTCTTATCAAGTCATTATGGTACGGAGATAAAAATAACAAGGAATTTTCTAAACTAAATACATCGTCTTTCATATAATTTAATTTATAGTCATTTGAAGAGGAAGCAATGGAATACATGATTTTTCAAATTACGTTTCTCTTGTTATACGTAGTTTACGTGATGTTGCAATTGTTCCTATATTGTTACATGGGAGAAAAACTAGCAGCCGAGGTACTTTTTTATAAAAGGAAAATTAATTAATCGACGTTTTCGGTGACGAGAAATGATTAAAATTCGCGATTTTTTCAGAGTGCAGAAATAGCTAACACGGCGTACGATACAGAATGGTACAATTTACCTGACAAGAGCGCAAAATGGCTTGTGATTATTATGTGCCGTGCCAGATCATCGCCGTTGCGAATTACAGCAGGCAGATTTTGTTGGTTTACTCTAGCGCTATATTCTCAGGTAAGCGTAAACGAGTTATAACACGATGTACGAACAGAAATGTTCTTAACGATTCTGTCATAAACCGCGAAGTATCTGAGAGCTACAGTGACTAACTTATAACGCATTGTCAATTGTTGGCGCAACAAAAATTATGACCTCGTGAAAAACGTTTTATCGGAAACGCTCAATTTCATTGAGACACGGCATAAAAGTTCTAAATTTAGAATATAAGAATCCTGTTTGAGACGAGTACTAGATGGTCGCTGATCAATTCTAGCAGAAGTGATTACAGGCTCAGAATATATTGATACAATTCAGGTAGTAAATCCTGGAACACAGCCTGTGTAAAAGACGCAGAAATATCTCACAATTTAAATGCTATTGGTTACATTCTAGCGTACTAAGAGAGAAAGATATAGTAGAAAGAAAAGCGTACAAATATAGAGACCGAACTAACCTAAAAAACAGATATATGATATTGTTTATAGGTTAAGAGATGTAAGAATATACACACGGTGTTCACGGTGTTTCTAGGCAGCGTTTTTATAGTAAAAGTTAAGTATGAGGATAAAATGAACAACGAACAAGTGTTTCTGTTGTTTGTAAGCAATATAATGGCGTATGTAATTTTTTATGTGTGTGACAATATAGGTGTAAGACTTTAGACGTAACGATGAAGAAATATAGGATTGAATGGGAGTTCGAAAAATATGTAATGCAAGTCTCTATTTTCGGGCTGTGAAGCCGAAAAATAAATAAATATATGTAGGGGAGAGTCGTACGATACTGACTGGCATACAGTAGCGACCAAAATTAGTTCTAGCTTTTTTCATCAGATATTAGCAATTTTGTTTGAATTAAAAAAATGAATATAACGATTCTGTGCAACATGTTTCGGAATCATGTTGTTCGTTCCACTGCTTTCGCTGTTCTGGCACATTAAACGTGTACGTAGATATTCCGAGTGTGAAAAGTTTTCCTTTATGGCGCTGATATTTTATTTGTCACGTAAGTAAATGATTTTTTTCTATCACGTAGACTATACCTAATCTATTAATTGTAATTACCAGCCTCAACTTTTCAATTTTCTTTGTATATTATATACATTACAATCTAAAACGTTTCCACGTGTTTCTCGTCCAGCATCGATCAATCAGCAGTCGACCAGTGCACATCGAATTCTTTTTATCAAGTTCGATCTGTTGAAATTAAATTAGAAAATGTTGTCCATTCTAAGTACAGAGTTTCGCAAAATTAATATCGCTCCTCTTATTAAGTCCCATTTGTATTACAAACACATTTTTCAAATTTTTATTGTTTCCAACTCTAACCCAAGATATAAACAAAAAACCTTAGAATGGTCGATATCGCACGACACTCCCCTATACGTATGTAATATCTCACATTTACACAAATATATGCGAAACAACCTATTCTTGTGTTCAGGTTTTAGAAACCTCGATGGGCTGTGCTTCTGTTCGACATGCAATGCAACATAAACAATGAACGGTCCTATATCACTGCAAATTAACAACTGCTCACCAATCTGATGTAACAAGTATTTTAAGAAAGGAATATTTTAGTATATTTTTCTAAATTAACTTTCAGTAGTAATCGTAATTATCGATGGATAATTTGCTCGATGGAATTAAATTCTTTCACTTGCAAACTTGACGCACACCCACGAAAGGAACGTAGTTGTTGTGTAAGAAAGTTGCAAAAACGCAGGCATCACCCGCTTCTCTTTTATTTCCTCGTATCGTGGAGAAGGTTGTGAATAATTACAGACGAATACAATACTTGCAACGGTCAAACTGTAATGACAGATGCAACTTACCGAGACATAAAGTTGAGAACGACGTTGAACTACGCATTCACGAATAATTGATATCATAATGCGCATGAAGGGGACGCGCGCTGAGAAAAACTGTCGGAGTAGCTTTTGAACGTGAGAGCAGGTGGTTCAGTTATGGGAAAACAGGCCTCTATGGATATCCAACGAGGTAATTTCACACATTGCGTAATAAATGTTGGTAAAAACCAAAAATTCGCATTTGCAGAAATTTCTGTTTTATCGTTTTGATTGTTGAAAACAAGAAGCGTATAATTGAAAATAATACGAAATAACTAAAATTGGTGGCTATAAGTTTAGATAATACTACGGGTAGACAAAGAGAAATATGATATATTTAATCTTGCGGCTCTGAATTGTTTTTTTTAAGTACCCGTTTATGATAGATAGAGATATAGATTTAAACAATCTGTACGGTTGGAACTATTACATGCTGAAGTTTGTGGGCATCTGGCCAGAAGAGAGAAAATGGGATCGACCTTACAGTTACCTCGTTCTATTACCGTGTATCATAATGACGTGCTTCGCATGTGCTCCACAAACTATTAACCTTCCGATGATCGCGGGTGACTCTGATTTGGTGATCGAGAATCTATCGATTAACATTACCGTCATGGTTTCCATTATGAAGACTCTGACTGTTTGGATCAACGGCATACGTAAGCATTTCAGAAAATTAACAAATATGGATTTATCTTTTCTTTTTTTAACTAAAAATGCTACCACATATCCACTTTGTAACTCTTATTCTACTGTTTTATTCTATTATATTCTGTTATCTGTTTTATTTATTGTCTGCATTTGTATTCTAAGACATTCTTTAATCTTATTCCAATTGTTACACAAAAAGATCCATCGAGACGTATTCTATCAGCCATTTTCTTCTGTTGCAAGCATTAAAGTCTCTGCTGAGATGCATGGCCAATGACTGGGACGCAGTGACGAACAATACCGAACGAGAAACAATGGTGAACATCGCGAGGATCACTAGAAAGATTACAATAGGAAGCACATTGATGGTCAACATCGTGATTATCGCCTTTGTGCCTGCACGATTGTCTAGCATGAAAAACGACGATATTACGCTATTCCTTCGTGGCTATTTCCCATATAACACTAGCGTCAGTCCAAATTTCGAATTGACGATGATCGGTCAATATCTATCTGCTGTTTATGCAGCGAATACGTACACAACTGTAGATACCTTCGTCGTCCTACTGATTTTACATGTCTGCGGGCAGCTTTCGATCTTGAGGGACGATTTAGAGAAAATTCGTTCGTACGATAAGAAAAATATAGAAATGAAGATGCAGAAGATTGTTCAAAAGCACGAATATATAAATAGGTTCGTATTAAGGAAATTTGTTATTTTGTTGAAGCATAAATTCTAATAAGCGTACGCATAGAATGTTAATTTTCAAAGTTAAAGTTCATCAATTTAAAACCTTTGTATGTTCGTCCTTCATTTGCTTTCTCTCAATCTTTAAACGTATAATATTG
This sequence comes from Bombus waltoni, assembly GCA_014737395.1. Classification (NCBI taxonomy): domain Eukaryota; kingdom Metazoa; phylum Arthropoda; class Insecta; order Hymenoptera; family Apidae; genus Bombus; species Bombus waltoni. Next base: position 3,037,986 of record JACXII010000011.1, on the reverse strand, counting down.
CTGTCATTTGGTAACTATTTAATCTTGTCGTATGTACAACTAAGGTTCGCGGAAAGGATAGAGAATTCCTTTAACACGATGCTTCTGCTTCAAATGTTGAGCTGCACCATTCAGATATGCTCTCAGTTTTACCAAGTTATTACGGTACGATGAAAAACATACCTTTTTCCAAGTGTATATCTTATATGAAAAATATCAAAAGTTATTACAAAATAATATGTCATTTTTCTCATAATTTAACGTATAGTCGTTAGAACAGAATACAATGGAACATATTATTTTGCAAATTTCGTTCCTGTTGGTATACGTCGTTTACGTGATGTTACAGTTGTTCCTATATTGTTACATGGGAGAAAAACTAGCAGCCGAGGTACTTTTTACAAAAGAACGATGAATAGGTTGCCGTTTCTAGCGACGAGAAATTATTAAAATTTGCAATTTTTTCAGAGTACAGAAATAGCTAACACGGCGTACAATACCAAATGGTACAGTTTACCTCCCAAGAACGCAAGATGGCTTGTAATTATTATATGCCGTGCCAGGTCCTCACCCTTACAAATTACAGCAGGCAGATTTTGTTCCTTTACTTTCACGCTCTACTGTCAGGTAAATGTAAACGAGTTATGATACAATTTACAGGTAGTATTTTTTTGTACTATTTTGATGAAATGAAGATGATTTTTCATCTTTTAACTGGACCGATGTATGTCTTTTTATGTTACAAGAAGGGGTGTGCGGGGACGTTGGGTTTAAAAAACTGCAGGTCACTCTCGTTTCTAGCACAATACTACAAGAATAAAAAAACGATATACGCTATTATATTGGTCATAAGAAACTGTAAAACTTTCCCCTGATTATTTTTTTCTAATACATACCATTTGGAAAATACAAAAAAAAAGTTGGCTAATAAATCCGTGAACACCGTACATGTTTAAGATTTAGTTTAGATATAAAATAAGTAGATAGTCTTTAGATGTGACAGTATTCTGAAACAAGTTTCGGAATGAGCAGGAAGTAGAAAAATATGTAATACAAATCTTCTATCCGGAGTGCGAAGATGAATAATAATCAGAAATATGTATAAACATATAAAATATCTCACATTTACATAAACACGTATAGAATAATCCTTCTTCTTTTTGTGTTCAGGTCTTGAAAACTTCGATGGGGTATGTTTCTGTTCTACACGCAATGAAAAGTAAATAATATACTTCTGCAAATTTTACAACTGTCCATCAGCTTGATAGAAGAAGCGTTACGAAAAGAATATTTTAGTATATTTCTCTAAATTATATCTCAAAGCAACGAGAACTAAAATGACGACACAACAAAATTAGACACTGTGTAAAGTAATTAAATTATCAATTATTAAAGAGATTCCTCGAGACCACGAATGCATCGTTTTTTTCCCTTCTTTTCGCGCATCCACATTTTTTTCATCGCAATTGACGAGAACAAAAAAAAGAGAAAAAGACGCGTACAGATAAAAAATGAACAGGCTTCTCAGTTCGCCGTCAAAACTATATACGTATGTGCAGTTTAGTGAAGTTTGGTACAATTCTTCCTAGATCCTACAGCAACGAGTTGACGATTCTACTCGATATATGCATACCTGTATAAATGTAATGCATAAATGCTTTTTGCTGTACCCATCCTATACCCTTGAACCAAGCTATTAACGCACATGTCAGCAAAGGTTTACAAAAGGTATGTGATCTGAAGCGACAGCAGTCAGGTAAGTACACAAGTTAGGAGGAAGAGTGTTCGCGTCATTCGCATCGCTTATGCTTGGTTTATAAATTCGTGTATCGATGCAAGGCAGTGACAGTCACGCGTGTGATACGGGGACATGATTGTTCGAATTTTCTGCGTCTTCAGGTCAGACCAATAGTACGCTAGTAGTGGCGGAACAGGGTGGAAAGCATTTATGGAGGATACAAGAGGAGGTTTTTTTAGTAGGTTGACATTAAAATTTTTCCAGCTTCTCTCCTTTAAAATTTCTCCCCTCCTTTGAAAAAATGGCAAAACTAAAAAATATTTTCTTTTAAAAAAAGAACTTACCGTTTGGATTCCTTCTCTAGGTTCCTCCTTTAGGTGTTCGGCTAGCCGTGCACTTGCTGCCCGTCTTTAGCCTTGGAGAAAATCGGAACTGAAAAATCGTCGACTTTGCGACCGGTGAAAGCATTCGCCGTACAGTCCGATTCGACTGATTCGAGATCCGTTCGTTATTTGGTTTTAGCGACATCTTCGAAGTTTACCTAGGATCAAAGCACGAAAAATAGGAATTTTTATTCGATTGGAGGGCGAACGTTTGGATTATTGGGATTTGATTCGTGGTGATATGGATTTTAATAAAACTTGATGGCTGAGATCGGATAGTAGGACTAATTTGGTGATCAAAAGTTAATGGGACTTGGATACGTGTATAGTGTAATCGAAAATTTATTTTCAATTTCTCAAGGTTAGCAAAGTTTTTGATAAAATGGAATCGTAAATGATCTGTATGGAAATTGTCGATCATCCAACCAAAGCTGTACATATTTACCACCTTATTTAATATTGATCTACCTTCGTAATTTAAGAATCTAGAGTTAATTAATTTTTGTAAAACACGAGACGATGGAAGCTCAAACCTGAATAAATCGTTCGAGTGAAATTTTAGTCCTCTTGGGTCGAAATTTGGATCCTTTTCAGGGGAATGGATTTTGCTCGAGGAGCCTGGATAAATCGGTTGAATTCTTGAGAAAAATCGACAGTCAGATTAACAAGTGACATATTTGTAATATTTTCTTTTTCCCATTTTATTGTTTCACTCTCGCAATGGAAACACTCTCGATTATTAAAATAGGAACGAATTATTCTTTCTTGCAATATTTCTGACACAATCGTTTATCCTCCTATTTTATCGACTGTAAATAATCGTCTAAGTAGTATATTACTATGCTGTGTGCAAAAAAGTAACCATTTTTCGACAATTTTCTACCTTATCTTTTTAATTAAGAAGGTGCGTTCTTACTCTTATTATTAAATGAACCTTCATCCGTCTTATATTTTTCTGATCCAGTTTCTTTCCATATAACATCGATATGGGTGTGCTCTCGTCTCGCTTACACGCTAAAGATTTCCCTAAAACGTCGAAACTCTATTTCTCGGTTGACACCAAAACGATATCGAGGCACGAAAAATACAAGAAACCCGGTAATAATTGAGATCGAAATTGATCGAAGTAAATGAAAGTTAGTTAAAAATATCCTACGTTACCTCCGTTCGTGTAGTGCGAACAAGTCTCCGTTTACAAATGTGGACGAGTTTCGTATCGAATTTGAGTAACACATAAATGCGAATAAAAACGTAGTAGGTACCATGGTGAAAGTTTCTCAATAAACGCTATCAATTATTCAACGAAGAAGGCAGAAAGTACCCAGTAAGTGGTGAAGTTAAAGACAGTTTGTTAGCAGGCGAGGACGATTAAAAAAATTGGTCTATCTCCGTAGACGCGAAACTTCGAAGTTTGCACGTACTACTTTGAAGTTACAACTTTTCGCATGAGGTGGTTTCTCACCTACCAAGACAAGCATGCGTTTTTCCTTCGTGAACGAGAAATTCGCGGCAGTCATTTGATCGTGCAGCTCGCGTGCTCGTCTACTTCTAATGGACTTCGATGCAGGTACCGTTTTTAATTATTTTCGTGAATTTTACTTAATAAAATAAAACAGAAATAAATTATATAGCAACTTTCTAAGAAAATTGACTTGAAAGCGTCACGGCATATCCCAGAATTATCCTATATATTTATGAAAGATATATCACATGAATTTTCGCTGTTAGTTAATTTTTGTTATAAGAACTATAATCATTCTAAACAAACTTTAATATCGGCTAGTATTCAATAAACGTAAGATTTTACACGAACTCGTTCACATTTCAGGATTGAAGGTAGCCATTGGATGGAATCGTTGGAATATGAAACTAATCGGCATCTGGCCGGAACCGGGAAGGACCGACGAACGATTGTCAAATTTCAAGGCTCTGCTTCATTTGTCCATAATAACTATATTTGGAACTGGACCGCAGAGTGCGAACTTATTTTTCATATGGGGAGATCTTGAGTTGGTGACAGAAAATCTGTCAACAGCTAATATTCCTGGTATAAACGCGATGATAAAGCTGATCTTCGTTTGGTATTACAGAGACTGTACGTAAAGAGAGAGCAAACGATCTATTAAAAAATTACAATGGTGCGCACTTAAATTCTGTTAGATCGGGGATCCACGTTCCTCGCGAAACAGCGATTTTGTTCTGGAAACATTTCCAGTCCCCGCAACAAGGACAAAGAATAAACTTTGAATTTAAGAGAAACAAGTGCACCGGAGCCTTTTACGTTTTTTTTTAGATTCTTTTCTTTTTTTTTTTTGGTATTTAAATCGCATCAATCGCTTGATTATTAGCGACTATATTATTTTATATATTTTTGATATTACGTTAGTTATGTCTAAAAACTTAGGTAAGGTTTTTCGTTCTGTCAATATACACGTAAAAGCTGTCCTTTAGCGGTGTGATCTTGCAAAAATTTTGCTGTTTACTCATTGAAGCGATACGAGTTAATGGGCCATTTAACAAATTAATTAGATTATATTTCAAGCTTTCAAACCTATCGTGAAGTCTTTCTACGATGACTGGCGCAATGTGAAGGCGGAAGAAGAAAGGGCAGCGATGCTGAAAGTGGCTAAATCTGCGAACTTTATTTCCGTCTGGTGTTCAGTATTAACTCTCACGATGGTCACTGCGTACTTAAGCCTTCGATCTGTCACCATCTATCTTTCTGACAGATTACACTTGAACCAGGATCGTTTGAGCTTGTATCCTGGATATTTTCCCTATAACATTCGTCCAGTACCGATACTGTTAACGACCAATTTTGCTCAAATAATTGCGGCATATTCCGCTACTATTTGTTATACCACTGTCGACACTTTCATCGCTATGTTGGTCCTGCATATATGCGGGCAATTTGAAATTTTAAGGAAGAAATTATCAAGATTGATGGACGGCGAGGAAGGAAACAGAAGCATAGACGAGTTTCAAAAGGAGCTGGTTTGGATTATTACCAAGCACGAGCATCTGAACTGGTGACTAGCGTGTCTCGATATTTACTAGCTTTTTATATAGCCTCTAGTAATATTTAATAGATTTCTAAAACGATCCTTACAATATTACGTATGAATATTCCTTAACGTATTAAATGTGTATTGTTTGTTTCTTAAAAACAGTACCAGGGAATTTAAGTTCTCCTTTATGTTTTGACAATCCCAATTCTTTGTTATTTGTTATGTACTTTGTTATTACCATATTTCGATATATCACGTGCTCCAAGGCTATCATTTGTTAATACTCCAATATTAAAAATTCTCGATATCCTAGTATTTCAATATTTTACGCTTTAATATTGTAATATTTCATTTTCTAGCATTCCAATCTTCAACACTAATCTCGGTGAACATTTTCATTAAAGGTTTGCAGAGAAGATCGAAAAATCCTTTAGTACGCTTATGTTGCTACAGATGTTGCTGTGTACCATCGAAATATGCTTTCAAGGTTTCTTATTCTTCAACGTAAGTTACGTTTACTATATTCTTTGTACTACGTGGTTGCAAGATCACAGTAATAACGCAAATTAACCAGGTATTGATTAAAAACGAAAATGGAATCTTCAACTTTCAATTGGTTTTCTTCGTTCTCTTCGTCGGCTTCATCCTTGTACACGTGTATCTTTATTGTTACATAGGCGAGGTGCTTCTCGTTCAAGTAAGTAATCCTTGTTGCCAATGTAATCAACATATTCATAACTAAATTACGCTAGATCCGGTCTCATCCTCCATGTAAATTGGAAATCGTGCATCGAGTTTTAATGCCTGACTCCCCTCTCAAAAATCATCGATTATTCTAATCGTGTTGTAAACCATAAAGTCGAAACCTTAATAGATATCATTTTTATAGCGTCGCTTATTGCCAATTCGTTATTCCAACTGTACAAGTAAAAGAAAAACGTTAAAGGTGAACACAGCGCTTTCAATAATCATAGAATAGATGCATAATCATCACACGATCATCTTTTTGAAGAGATAATAGACGCACAAATGTATCTGGATTTTGAATTTATACTGAAAAACTAAATGAAACAAGAAAATAGAAATAGCTTTGAACGAAAAATCTCACAAACGTCTAGATAATTATAATTATTTATTTCATCGATGCTTGACGAACGAACGAATAAAGCAGAGGCTCGCGAAAGAGTCAGAAAAGTTACTTTGCATGATTTCAGAGTAGAGAAATGAGCAATTGCGCGTACGAATCGAGTTGGTACAACGTCTCACCTTCTGAAACCAAATGTCTTCTATTCATTATGAACAGGTCCACTCGTCCGCTTTGTTTGACTGCAGGCAAATTTGGTATCTTCTCTATGGAACTGTTCAGTACCGTATGTACAAATATCGACGCATTAACCACGACTATCAAGATACACAATTCACGGAAAAAGAGAAAATCGCTTAAATCTTGTTTTAGATTCTAAAAACGGCGATGGGATACCTTTCAGTGTTACTAACAGTTGCGGATAACGATTAGACTTGTTCGTTCGTAGTCAAGTTACAAACTCGTCTTTAGGATACGTACCCCGATCTGTACGATTATTCATCTATAATTGTTTCAACGAAACGTTATCACAGTTACGACGCATCACGGTACCGCATGTAAAACTTGAGCGTATTAAACGTTAACACAAGACTAACCGAGGAAATGAATATTCTCTGTATCACAAAAAGAAAATCCGCGATATAAGCAAAAGTTTGAAGCTTCGCGTTCAGCTCGATTGAAGACGAAGTTTCTTTTGCTAGTTGAAAGATAGGATAATTTATCGAAGACAAAGTTTCACAGAGAAGACAGACTATCGAAATTACAGCTTTTATATTTCGGTTCGTCGGTCCTCGATCTTATCGTCGGCAAACCGAAAGAGTTCGAAATCGCAAGTTTTCTTTCGCTTCGCGAACTTCCAGATTGCGCCTATTAAAAGTTCCAAGAGAAAGGTTTCAACGTCACGATCGTGAATGCGTAATGAGCGGCACGAAAGGCGTGCGCGTAATCTGTAGGATCAGTTATCGAAATATCCACGCTGAGGGAACAAATAGAACAGACGTCGCGTCGATTCAGTCTGAATTGAATCTTTTCAACCGGTGGGAAAACGTCAACTTTCAAATTCGCGACCCACTGACATTTTTCAAAAGATTCGTTTCAAGATTTATAACACGTCGAAAATAGAATTCAAGCGACAGGATTTCCACGGTCGTGGAAAATAAAGATTCGTTGTTTCTTCAAACGAATCATGATATTCCATAATTCCAAGTACTGAGTCCTAAATATCATAACAGCCCTCCTTATAGTTCTATAGATATAAATGAAATTTGAAATATTCCAAACAACGTTCCTTTCTCAATGCGTTCGAGTTACGATCTAACGATTGTTTACGATTATAATCGCTGATAATTGCGATATATTTATAATTACCGCGTTGTCAAAATTACGCGAGGTATCGTTCGATACAAAAAAAATGGACTTTGCAATGGGATGGAATCGTTTCAATTTGACGTTACTCGGTGTGTGGCCAGAACCGAGAAAAGTATCAAGAGGATCACGATTACTTTCTGGTATAATATTCTGCTTTACGACTATTGTCACGTTTACTTTCATCTGTGCACCGCAAACAGCAAATCTGGTATTGAAATCAACCAATTTGGACGAAGTAATCGAGAACTTATCGATTAATATACCGATCGTCTTTGCATTGATTAAGCAAATTGTTCTACGATATTATAAGAAAGGTAATTATACATATATATATACATATATTTATATATATTTACTTATATATTTATTTTTCCAAATCTACCTAATTAAAAAAATGGAATCTAAACGGAGACTTATTTCACCCTGTAAATATTTTAAGAAATATTTCACATAGCCATATGAATGTGCACTCTATGAATTTGTACTAAATTTCTCACAAACGTATAAATATCCATAGTTGATTAATCTTTTACGATTCTAAATCGAGCTGAATTGATTTTACCCCGTTTAGTATAAATACGTAAAATCGATTATTCCGTATCAAGACTCAATTTCGAAATACATACACACATATATCAAGTAGGTATATTAACCCATACGTGAGTCAATCTAACTCAAAACGCAGAGGTCCGATTGCTAATGCTTTACCCAATTATTCATTGATATTTTTCTAAAATATGCGACGATGTCCACAAATGTACGTATAACGATTAATATATCTCTTTAGCCCTAACGCTATTGCTCAGCCAAATGTTCGACGACTGGACCGAGCCAATCGCAAATCAAGATCGTCAAACGATGTTAAAGAACGCGAAAATTAGTCGAATGATATCCATAGTCTGTTCTACATTAACGTATCTCATGCTTTTCGCTTTTATATCGCTACAAATTTGGAGTAACACGCAAAGTACGTCAGAAGCCGATCTAGGAGGACTTCTTCATCCAGCCACGTTTCCTTACGACACCAGCAAGAGTCCAAATTTCCAGATCACATGGCTGGGACAGTTTATGGGCACGGTGTTAACCGCGATATGCTATTCTTGCTTCGACACGTTCCTTGCGGTTCTCGTGTTACACTTGTGCGGTCAATTAACTGTTCTTAGAATGGCACTCGAGGATCTAGCTAACGCGACGAAGAAGGATAATAATTACGCAAGGTTCCATGAACGACTGGGATTCATTGTGAACAGGCACAATCTGTTATTCAGGTTGGTACAGACGATCTGTCTATTAGTGAACTAAAAACGTTTGTCAAAATTCATATTTTGACGAACGCGAATAAAGTGTCTTAAAAACAGTTATTTAAAGAAAAAAAAAAAGGAAAAGATAATTAAGCGTTATTTAGAGAAAAGAAGACGTTAATAAATTTAGCAAAATGAAAAATGGTTTTGCGAAACGCTAATTTATTGAGATTAGGATTTAAAGAAGCATTTGTGATCCAAGGTTTGCCGTGATCGTGGAAGATTGCTTCAATCTCACGTTACTTGTTCAGACTATAATCTGCACAGCGATGTTTTGTCTGACCGGATATCGTATGATAACTGTATGCTCAAGTTAATATTACATCGAAATTTGTCCGACGAGAAAAGAAATTGATATATAACGTGCATTCCGTTTCGTTTTAGTCCGTAGATCAAGAGCAAGCGGACGTACCAATAGTTGGAATGATATTTTTCATCATACACGTAATTTATACTATGCTGCATCTTTTTATTTATTGCTATATAGGAGAAATGCTTCTTGGACAAGTGAGTCATTTATATAAAAATAGAAAATTTTTTGTAAGAACGAAAGTTCTATTTCCTTCTTGCAAGTAACGCTCCACGCGCCCTAATACAACATTTACTTCCAGAGTATTGGTGTTGGACAATCAGCATACGATTGCGATTGGTACGATTTACCACCGAAGAACGCCATTTCGCTAATTATCGTAATATGTCGCGCGAAAGTATCCTTTCAAATAACAGCTGGAAAATTTACTCCCTTCTCCCTCGAACTCTTTAACGCTGTGAGTCAAACGATCGTGAATCTAAGTTATTTTTTAATGGTTCTTTACAGACATTAGGACGTGGATTTGAAAAGTTGACAATGATATTTTGTTAGGTTCTAAAAACCTCTGCTGGATATCTTTCCGTATTGTTAGCCATGAAAGAATGATCGATCGAGGAAAAGTAAGATAATCGTATGGTTGAGATATTCTTCGTTCTTGTATACGGAAGAAGAAAGAAAAAACACAGCACACTGAGCATTTTATAAAATCACGTTACACATCGAATAAATATTTTGATATCCGTCAAAAAAGATTCATATTACGATTCATATATCCCTGTAAGAATGCTTTCACCCGAAGGAATTGCACAAACGTTCGAAGAATCTTTTGTTAAAACGATTAAAAAATTGAAATGTCCATAAAACTCACATTTCGTAGAAATAGCACGTCTTCCAGAGATTCTGTTCTTGGTTATTTCCTCGTCGTTTCCATTTTAACTCCACCGTTTTAACTTGCTGCAAGAACAAATATGAAATAAAATAATGTATCCTATATCTTGAGATTATAAGGAAACAATGATATTACTGTCACGAATATAAAAAAATAATTTGCACAAAACTTGTATAACATAACGTAGAAAACCACAAGATACAGATAATAAAGAGCGCGCGATATGTCGCGCAGAGCTATCTATACGTTGTGCCACTGCAACGCACAGGGAAAGACTGCCCTTACATAGACTTTTGGAACTACTTAAACCCTAAGTGGAAAATATGACAGAAGAGAGTCTGATAAACCTACGTGCTATATTAAAAGTATTGGCATTACCATATAACTACACATTTAAGAGATCTGCATAGAATAGAAATGAAATGTTTAATTACGTTCTATTTTATTTTTATAGATTAATCCTACGAATATGATATAATAGGCATGCCACATAAATGTAACCCGTACAAATTTAATTCAATCTATTTCATAAGCGTAATTTTACAAACTACGTATTTTATATTTTATAGAGTTCCTGGACATTGTATCGATCAGTTAAGCAGATTTCTTTGACAACGTTACCTTCTAGTAATAATCCTACGAATATAACGCAACAAGCATGCCACATAAATGTAACCCGTACAAATTTAATTCAATCTATTTCATAAACGTAATTTTACAAACTACGTATCTTATATTTTATAGAGTTCCTGGACATTGTATCGATCAGTTAAACAGATTTCTTTGACAACGTTACCTTCTACTAATAATTGTAATTACTGATAGATTATTTGCTCGATGCGATTACATCTTTTCACTTGCGAATTTTGACACGCATCGTGACGAAAGGAACGTAGGGTATAGACTAAGAAAGTTGCAAAGACGCAGGCATCGCTTGCTTCTCTTTTATTTTTTCGTATCGTGGAAGAGGTTATGAATAATTACAAATGAATACATACTTGCAACAGCCAAACTGTAATGATAGCTTCGACTTACTTCGACACAAAGTTGAGAACGACACTGTACTACATATTCACGAATAATTGATATCATAATGCGCATTCTGACTGCACGAAGGGGACATGCGCTGAGAAAAACTTCGGAATAGCTTTTGAACGTAAGAACAGGTGGTTCAGTTATGGGGAAAAAGGTCTCTATGGATAACCAACAAGGTAATGTTATATATTAGTTGAAAAATATTTCTAAAATACAACAGTATTTGTAGAAAACTTTGTTCTGTCGTTTTAATTGTACAAAATAAATGAATATGTAAGTGAAAATAATACAAAACAAAAGAAAAAACGATGGAAATTATATTTTTAAGTAATATACATAGATCGCAAAGAGAAAAAGAAATATCGTACGTTAAATTTTGCGATGCAAAACTATTTTTTAGCGAGCAACGATTTAAATTTAAAATACGAAACGAATGGAGACTATATTTTTGAAGAGTGCTATAGTTAGAAAAACAAAATGTTTTATATATATATATATATATTATTGTGGTTCAGAATTATTTATTAAGCTTTATTGACAGATAGAAACATAGATTTAAACTATGTGTACGGTTGGAACTATCACATGCTAAAGTTTATGGGTATCTGGCCAGAAGAGAGAAAATGGAACCGACCTTCCAGTTATCACGCTCTGTTACCGTTTATCGTGATGCTGTTCTTCGCATGTATCCCACAAACTATTAATCTTTCGTTCATCGCGGGTGACTCTAACTTGGTGATCGAGAATCTTTCGACTAATATTACTACCACGATTTCGCTTATGAAGGCTGTGGCTGTTTGGATCAATGGCAAACGTAAGCATTTCAGAAAATTAACAAGTAAGGATTTATCGTGCTTCTTTTAAGTAAAAATACTGCCAGATATAAACTATATAAATCTTATTCTATTGTTCTATTTTATTATATTCTGTTATCTACCTATATTATATTCTACGATATCCTTTAATCATATTCCAATTGTCAAACAAAACGGACTCTACTCAAGGCGTACTCTATCTGCCATTTTCTCTTATTGCTAGCATTAAGCTTCTTGCTAAACTGCATGGCTAATGACTGGAACACAGCGACGAACAAAGCCGAACGAGAAACAATGGTGAACATCCGAAACATCACTAGAAAGACTACAATAAGAAGCACGCTGATGGCCAACATCGTCCTTCTCGCTTTTGTGCCTGCACGGTTGCTTAGTATGAGATACAGCGACAACATGCTCTTCTATCGTGGCTATTTCCCCTATAACACCACCATCAGTCCAAATTTCGAATTGACAATGGTCGGTCAATTCGCAGCTACTTTTTATGCGGCCACTACGTACACAGCGGTAGATACTTTCGTCGCTCTGTTGATTTTTCACGTCTGTGGACAGATTTCGATTTTGAGGAACGATTTAAGGAAGATTACGTACGATAAGAAAAATATAGAAATAAAATTGCAGAAGATCGTCGAAAAGCATGAATATATTAATAGGTTCGTATTCAAAAAATTTGTTCTTTTGTCGAGGATGGTAAAAATGATGGACGAAGCACAGTGATGAGTATAAATTATAACAAGAAGAATCATGAAATATTCATTTACGAAATTGAAACTCGAGAATTTAGAATCTTTCTTAGTCCATCTATTACTTTCTTTGCCTCAATCCTTAAACGCATAATTTTGCCATCAGACAATTATTAATCGTGTCGTATGTATATCTAAGATTCGCGGACAAGATAGAGAATTCTTTCAACATGATGCTCCTGCTTCAAATGCTCAGTAGCACCATTCAGATATGCTCTCAGTCTTACCAAGTGATTACGGTACGAAGAAAAGCATACCTTTTCCAAATGTATATCGTAGAAAAGTATGAACAAATTTTAGAAAATAAATACATCGTCTTTGGCATAATTTAATTTATAGTCGTTTGGAGAGGAAGAGACGGAATACATGGTTTTGCAACTTTCGTTCCTGCTGATATACGTAGTTTATGTGATGTTGCATTTGTTGCTGTATTGTTACATGGGCGAAAAACTAGCAGCCGAGGTACTTTTTGGAAAAGAAAAATTACTTAATCGATGTTTTCCGTAATTAAAATTTGCACATTTTTCAGAGTACAGAAATTGCTAACACGGCGTACAATGCCGAATGGTACAATTTACCTCCCAAGAATGCAAGATGGCTTGTAATTATCATGTGCCGTGCCAGGTCTTCGACCTTAAAAATCACAGCAGGCAAATTTTGTTCTTTTACTTTAGCGCTATACGCTCAGGTAAGCGTAAACGAGTCATAATACAGTTTACTCTAAAATGTATTATAACGCAAGCATGTCATTAGTAGAACTGAAACGTGCATTCGATGAATTCGTCGTGACACGCGCTTTGAGATAAAAAGACGTACAACATTCTACTTAAAAAACTGGAGGTCACCCTCGTTTCTTGAAAAATGTTGCAAATATAATAAATCGATATATGCTATTATACTGGTTATAGGAAACTGTAAAACTTTGACCTTGTCCATCTTTGTCTAATATATGCCATTTACAAGAAAAATTCTGGCTAATAAATCCATAAATACCCCATACGTTTAAGATTTTGCTCGGATATAAGATAAGATATGTGTATATATTTAAGATAGAAATGTAGATTGGTCGAAAATCTTTAGATAGAACAATATTCTAAAAGAAATATGTAGAATAATGCGTAGAAGATATGTAATCCAAATCCTTCGTCTGTACTGTAAAGACGAATAATAATAATAAAAAAAAAAGAACACTATACATATATGACATTTCACATTTACATAAACATATACAGAGCAATCTTCTCTTTGTGTTCAGGTGTTAAAAACCTCGATGGGGTATGTTTCTGTTCTACACGCAATGAAAAGTAAATAATATACTTCTGCAAATTTCACAACTGTCCGTCAACTTGATAAAAGAAGTATTACGAAAAGAATATTTTAGTATATTTCTCTAAATGATAAATTACGCCTCAAAGCAACAAGAAGTAAAAAGACGAGATGAAAAATTAGACAGCGTAGAGAGTAATAAAATTATTAATTATTAACAAGATTCCTCGAGACCACGAATAATTTTTCCGTTCATTTTTCTCCACATCTTCATTTCCCCTTCTTTTTTTCTTTTTGCCTTGGGTGCATACTCGAGCAGTTTTAAACTCGTTTCTAGTTGACTACTTACGGACGATCCGCAGACACGCCATTGATGAATATTTAACCAGTCTACGAACCGTAACCGCAACTGGTACTTTTGTCACAAGTGTTGTTCGTGTTAGATATTATCATTGCCCACTGTAATTTTCCCTATTTCTCGTCAATTATGCGCTCTTTTTGAAGTGGAAACTTGAACACATTGCAAATGCATGACAGTTGATATACCATCACGTGTGGTTTCAATCAAAAGCAGTGCTGTTACTGCTACTATGCTATATAATATGAAACACGGTAATGGACATGAATCATCAAGAAAACGACGAATCAATAGTCCGCGGATCTTTTTAGCAAATTCATATTTCCACGAATATGATTTAAGGAGATAGGACTTGGATAAAAAAATTATTTTACTTTCTGATACTTATAGGCGATAATTGTCCCGTATACAGGTATTTTATATATTTTTACGTATCACTTGCATTTTGTGTAATTTTTCATTTCCAAAATTTCCATAAATGCATGGAAATTGTCCGCAATCAGTTAATCGGTAAAAATTGTTTACTCGTGTAGAACAACGTTTAAGAATACGTAAAAATTTCACGAAAGAAAGAATACAAATTTGCAGAAGTTATCTGCAACAGTTTTCACCGTTTATTTCCGTCAACTTTGACGAAAGAAAGTTCGCGCGGTGCGTGGCTAATAAACGTTATTAACAATTGTGTATGGGATACCATCACAATGGGTGAAAACGAAGAGAGATGTGCTCACAGTTTGCTTTGATGTGCTCAGATAGAAAATGAACGAGCTGTACGGTTTGCTGACAACACAAAATGCTACCTTATAAAAATCACCGCCCCCATCGTCCGCGACGTTACTTTAGTTTCTCTCATGTCGCCAAGTACACGACTGTTCTCTTACAACGCGTGAATCTAGAATAATTTGTTCTTCGTACAATGTTCGTACGATACGAAGAATAATTTCGATTATAATTACTATTTGATTCGTTTCGTGAGATACTTTCAGTTTGACCAAAAAGTCTAGTTTGTTGTGCATATGGTAAGAAATTAGATCAAGTTGGCAGAAAATGATGTTGAATGCGAAGATTTTGATCGTGATGGGATTAGTGAGTTATGGAGTTATTGCTAGAAACATGGAAGGTAATAAGGAGCTTCTTAAGGAAGCAAGTAACAAGAAGCATGGAGTTTCTATGTTGATGGAAATAGCGAAGGAGCTTGTACAAAGATCCTCGACCAGTAGTCAGGTACGTCATGGTATAATGATATATTATAAGTATGATAGGGAATTATATTTATTATATACATATTTAATATCATATACAAGATGTTTCTCGTAGCCTAGCTTACGCCAAATAGATTTATATTCGATTTAGAAAAGTAAAGGCGACTGAAATCTTTGACTTCGCCTCTGCTTCAGAAACAAACACATATACCTCGTGTTGCACTATTCGAAATTATTTAATTTTAATTCGTGAAATTTTCGTCTACGTAGTTTCAAAATTTCTGACGAGAAACATCTTACATAGTAGCATAATAATGATAACGGAAATTGTTAGAAAACTGATCAGATTGAAGTAACTTTGTCAGAAATTATAAGATAAACGAATTTAGAATAAATGAAGTATTAATTTTTAACGATATAATTGTTACAGGTATTGAATCTGAATTTATCAAATTTGTTATTACTTTTGGTATTGAAAGCAGTTGTATTTGGAGCAGGATATCTAGGCCATCATGGTTACAAAGGGCGCGAATTAGAAGAAGGTGTACTTTATCGAAACAATTATCAAAATTCAACGACGTTTTCTTGTGGATGTAGATGTCGAAATATTGAAAATAATAATATGTTTCCAGAAAATGTGGTATCTGAAGCTGAAGTCACGTTGGCATTAGGCTACTTAATGGGAGATACCTGTCTGTATAGAGCAGCTTGTGAAGAACCTCACGTCGCGAAAGAATATCTAGGGGCTGCAGAAATGATCATCCAAACGATAAAATTGCTGCCCCAGTACGTAATTTATAATAAATCTTTTTAAATATATCTTTCAGTTCGCCTATCACTAGACTATGAATTTTCATGCCTTTATGCAAAAAAAAAAAAAAATGCAAAGAATAGACAGGATGCGTATAACATTCAAAAGTGTATAAGATATATAAAGTAAAGTATTTGTTATACATAATATTTAGTACATGAAATAAATCTCTACTCGGGTCTCGTTTCCTTAATTGTATTCATAAAGGCGTAAATGTACATAAATATTCGCAGTTTACAATTTTTAATAATAGCTGTATCTGCTTTTCAGAGGTTCGTCGATTGAAGGGAAATACGAGCAAACAATGGCGGAATTCCGAAAAGCCATCGAATATGGTGTTGCAGATGGTTGTCCGCCTCGATACACTTGCAAGAAAGAGAGTATTAAGAATTTTTTGAAGGAAGAGGGGAAATGAAAATATGCTGAATTAATTGTTGATACTCTGGAAGAACCTATAGTATTTGTTGGATGCTTCCAAAAATAAATCGTACGCTTCTAGATGACTCCTTTAATCTTTTACTTTAAAAATAATTAGCTTCTATCAATTATCCTTTTTTGGCCAAATTGATCATTTTCCTAATAATACCATAGGTTACAATAATTGTTTGGTTTTATCTAAATAATTTCTGACAATGTAAAAACCGAAGTACTTAGATGCACCAAGAATCGAACTTGAAATATTTTGATTGTGCAAACAAATGTTATTTTATTAGTCCAAACGCTTAATCCACGATACTTTGACCTTTTTTTATCTCTATATTGCCTACATATTTTTAGTATACCATATAGTATACTTTAATTGTTGTAATTTAATTTGTATCTATCTGATATGCTATTGTATATAGTAATATTTCTTTACTAATATTCCTTCCTCTCGCCTCAAACGATACAGTAAGCTAAATCATTTCAGGAAACGTCTAATTTGATATTTCTTTTGTGTAACATTATCATTATACATATAGATATATTTAGAATTTTATGATTCATGTATCGTAACACTTGAAGTATTACTGACGATATGCACGCAATATATCCGCATAATTTTAACATATTACACATTTGGTTACCTGCTTCTTTCTCAAAAACTATCAAGAATCTTGCAGCCACCAGGAAGTTTTAAATTCGTATTCATATGCGCCATCTTGATGTTTCCTAGCATTCCTTTCCTAGAAATGATTTAATTTTTATTGAAAATACGTAAAGACGATGTATCTGATAAAATATGCATTATCTTAAACATAACGAGATACTTAATTAAAACGTTAAACGTTCATTTACCTATTTTTTTTTCCTATTTTATTTCACTTTTACGTCGAAAAAATAACTCGACAGTGTCACAGTCGTTTAAAAACTAAAAGCTTTTGTGTTCACCGCCAGATGTCAGTTCTGCAGTTTGACAACTAACCTATCGTGATGAGGCATACAGCACTGACGATCAAGTTTTGATTTTCGCCTATTCACGCCGTTTGAGCGTATAAACAATTTTTGTCTGTAATCTGTAAGATTTTTGTTTGTATTACAGTATTTACAAATACGATTGACTAAAAAATGAGTTCCATAGGCACAGGAGTATGTATATGGTGTATTAATTTAAAAGAAACTGTGATAATCCATTAATTATGAACAATAATAAAATCTAACCTCCTTCTGATTTTCAGTACGATTTGTCTGCATCTCAATTTTCACCTGACGGACGTGTGTTTCAAGTGGAATATGCACAGAAAGCCGTCGAAAATGGAGGGTGAGCGTTAAAATAATTTTATTTGTCGGTTTATCCTAAAAGTAGTTTTTGCGAATCTGGTTATCTACTACCTTAGCAAGACTTCAAAGATACTGTAATGATACAGAGAATTTTCAGTAATTTGTAAACTTCTGTCATAGTTTAAAATATTTATTTGAAAATTATATTGCTTTGATTATAGAACAGTTATAGGATTAAGAGGAAAAGATGGCATCGTATTTGCAGTGGAAAAGATAGTTACTTCTAAACTCTATGAGGTTGGCACAAATAAAAGAATATTCAAT
This sequence comes from Bombus waltoni, assembly GCA_014737395.1. Lineage (NCBI taxonomy): Eukaryota > Metazoa > Arthropoda > Insecta > Hymenoptera > Apidae > Bombus > Bombus waltoni. The sequence goes on along the minus strand of JACXII010000011.1, from coordinate 3,019,653 downwards.
ATCGACAAACATCTTGGTATGGCAGTTTCTGGTTTGATATCCGATGCCAGACAAATCGTAGAAATCGCTAGATCAGAAGCGTCTAGCTATAAATCCCAATATGGAATTGGTATTCCTCTGAAATACTTAAACGAAAGAGTTTCTATGTACATGCACACGTATACTTTATATTCAGCAGTCAGGCCATATGGCTGTTCTGTAATACTTGGTGCGTATGAACACGATGGTCCAACTATGTATATGATAGATCCTTCCGGAGTTTCATATGGATACTACGGTTGTGCTGTTGGTAAGTATTAATATATATGATATGTCCATTTTAAATGTATACGTGTGATTATTTTTGTAAACATCAGAAAAGCAAAAAAATGTTTTATAGATATTTCGATTTTTATATATTCTTGGTGAAAGAAATTTCGCTTTTTTAAATGAAGCTATACATTTTCTTATACGCCATCGGATACAATTTTTAATTTTTTGCAAAAAAGTATTAAAGTACTTTGGTTAAAAAAGTGATTAGTTTAAAAAATATTTTAACGTTAATCTTGTAAAACTTATCGTACGGAAGGCAAGGAAAGGCGATTCAATGTTTTTATATTTATGTTTTCCTTGCCTCCCGTACGATAAGTCTTAGAAGAGTAAAGTTACAATATCCTTCGAACTAATCGTTTTTCGATCAAAGTACCTTAATACTTTTTTGTAGAGAATTAAAGTACGCGTCGAATGGCTTATAAGAAATTGTATACCTTTGTTTTAAAAAGTTATGTCGTCATTTAAATCTCTTTAAATAAGAAAGTGAAAAAAGAGTCGATATATCTTATTAAGCTTTCCTTAAGAAATCGAACAACTATCGTCTGAAACACTTTTCAAATATCTGATATTTATAGAAGTAATCAAGTGTATATATTTAAAACGGACATATTGTATATTCAAATATATCATTCTATAGGAAAAGCAAAACAGTCTGCAAAGACGGAAATCGAAAAATTGAAGTTATCTGAAATGACTTGCAACGAATTGGTAAAAGAAGCAGCACGTATAATTTATCTTGTTCACGATGAATTGAAAGACAAGCAATTTGAGCTTGAAATGAGCTGGGTTGGTAAACACACGAATGGAAGGCACGAACGCATACCGGCGGACGTAAAAGCGGACGCTGAGGCGAAAGCGAAACAAGCAATGGCAGAAGATTCAGACAGTGACACAGAAGATATGTAAATTGACTCGATAATCTTAAAGATACTTTTTATATTGTAAGTTATAATTTAAATACCTATAAATTACTGCAACAAATTGATTGTCACCTTGATATAGTCAAATAAAGAATACTGTCTGTTGTTTATAAAATTGCACATTCTCTCTTTTTAATACAAAGCATCATTTAGCTTCGTAATCTTTCGATGGGTTACAAACGAATGTCACGGATTTTTTTTTACCAAGTGACGTAACTTTTTAATCTGCTCGAGAAAAATCCTGCATCACACATCCATTCGTTAAATGTAAGTTCCGTAAACAATCAAGGGAGTGTCGTCCGCGATAATCCACAAATAACGAGTAAGGTTTTCCCTGCCGTTAATTGGATTTGCAAATCTTTTTCCTCGCCGAAAAATGATTTTTTGTACTCTATTTGTCGCACACAAAGACTACGATACAACAAAATCAAGTTTGCTTAAATAAATAATTCTTAGCAATTTCTAAGAAATTTCCTTTATACTTAATTCCAATTTGAACTCTCTGTTTAATCAGAATATAACACAGAATCCAAACAAACTCGATTCCAGCATCGGCTCTCAGGATTGTACTTCCCACCAGATCTCCAGCTCTCTCATCACCTAGTTTCCATCATGATACATCTATCCTCAAGAGAGAATATCCTTACCCAATGCAATTGAGTGCACCAAGTGACCAGAGGTTGAAAACAATATGACCATGTGATCGTTGATTTCATCCTAATGGAATGAAACTGGCAACCGCGAGGGGTTGAACGGGGGTTGCTGCTATAATCTCGCGCATGCTGTTTCTCCCTACCAGCAAGAAGGGTTGGTTTTAGCCGGTAACTGCGACTGATAGAGACTACGTGCAGCCGGAGGAAAGAGGGTAGTTTCATCCGGGCTTTATATAAGGGTAGGTACAGTTTGAAACTTAGTCATAAACTGCTTTTGGTTGATGCGTGTAGTCCACTTCTTGCGCGACTTTGAAAAAAGCAACGTAATCTGTCCGACGATCAACGCGTTCAATCGACACGTGGTGCTTTTTCGTTTGCTTTTTCCCTTTTTTTTCGTGTCGGTGATAAAAGAAAAGAAAAAAAAAAAAGAAGAAACAGAAAAGTGTGGAAGTGTAAAGGCAGAGAAATACAGGAAGAATGTCCTTGAACCGCAGCACCGTGGACAATGTCGTATACGATGCAGAGGATCAAATCAGTCCGACAGTGTACGTCGTTGCAGCGATCGCATTGGGATTTATCGGATTCTTTGGTTTCACTATGAATCTCCTGGTGGCGATCGTGATCGTCAAGGACGCGCAGATACTGTGGACACCCGTCAACGTGATCCTGGTTAATCTTGTCGTAAGACATCAAATAATAATTCTTGAAATGATATTTGATAGCTGATTTTATGACATTTTTCATACTGGTTCTCGAAGTTTGTGAGGAATGATCTATAGGTGTTGAAAGATCTTAATTTAGTGAATTGATTTTGCAACGAATAAGAATATTAAGAAATTACAATTTTGTAATATTATATAGGATAACCGAATGGTTCGTAAGTTGTAAAGTTTACTTGTAAAATTTTATTTGTTTTCTGTTTAAACGAGAGAGGATAAAATCGTTGTTAAAGGTATTTGTGTGAAATCTCAGTCGAACGTATAATTCGCATAGGAGGTGTTAAGGTTCGCGTATGCGAATAATTTATACGTCTTTATGTGGCGTCTCTATGCGACTCTTTCGCGCGGTGCTAAGTAGACGTATTAGTTACATTCTATGTTATTCACATGGCAACTGTGTCATTCGATATTATGCGAATGAATCGTTTACTCTTCTCTTCCATAGGAAACTAGATATATTTGATATACGATGAAACTAGATATACGTATAAATTGGTTGGATTTTTATGATTTAAAAAATAATCAAATTATTATCCAGTTATTAGAATTGTCGTAGATTTGACTACTTTTATGAAAATTCGACCTTTCCGCCGATTGGTAAGTGAAAATTCAATCGATCGAAAATTCTAATCGGCAGATCTATGGAAAGAATTTATTTCCTATTGTTTTAAATTACAGTCGCGGAGGAATCTTAACCGAAATCACGACGAGCAATTTTTATTAGAAATATCAACATTAACTCTCGTCGCGTTAATTTACTCCATTGATTTAATCGAAGCTTCGCGTACGTTCATTTTCCACCGTACAATCGATGTTTTCAATTGTCTTATTTTCAGTTATAACGTTGAGCAACGTTGTCCTTTTAATTAATCTTATTAAAGAATTATTAACGCATCATCGATCCGTGTCTCTGTTGAATTTTGTAAGGACGTTTCATGCAATTTTGATCTTTTCTTTTCCGGGGATGAGGCTGCAGAAGAGGATGGAAGCTGTGAAATTCGAGGAATTATAGTTGAAGAAGTACCGAAGCAACGAACGCGACTAGAAATAATTCTCCTGGAAAGGAGAATCCATCTTAGGATACTAAGTCGACAAAATTCGTGGAACTTTCGCGACAGGCTTTCGTGTTATCGCATCTTTCTAACTTTGATTTTCGTCCGTCTGTTTCCCTTTTATGATAGAATTATTCGACGAGCTGAAGATACGAAACGATCGAGAAAAATATAGGAGAGCGTGAATATTTATGAAGTCACGGTCTTCCAAGTGAAATCTACCGCAACAAAACGATATTTTTCCGCGTCGTTTGCGTCGGTCGGTCCTCTAATGGTACCCTCGTAGCGCTGTGTTTTCATTGAATATCACCGAAAATATTCCCATCGTGGAATCGAATACGATTGTTGAGTAGAAATTGAAAAATGACGAAAGTTCCCTCTGCTGTTTCGTTTTTGTTTCTCCTTTTATTTCGTCTCGCGTGATAATTGTTTTACGTATTTTTACCTTTCCGTTTGAGTAAAGATTCAACGTGAATAATTTAAGAACAATTTCTACTTCAGGTTGGCGATTTCCTGGTGGCCGCATTTGGAAATCCTGTTGCGATGGTTTCTGCTATCACAGGCGGATGGTACTGGGGCTACAAAATGTGCCTCTGGTATAATTTATCGTTTATTAAACGTAATCGCATGAAATTTCTCAGAGAGGTATCAACTACTTGAGAGACGGTATTCCCTGTCATCCTGAACGAATGTAATCTTTCTATTATTCCCTTTTCTTATTCGTTGTTCCTTTCGTTGCAATCACGATGCGCATCGTGCTTTCTAGCGACAAAGAATAACTGAATCTCGGATAAACGTAATCTTTTTCCTGCCGTTTGAAGCGGCTAACTCCAACGAACGGAAAGAAACTCAGGCAACTTTTACTGAAAATTAATGGCTGTGCACGATTGTTTACCCCGCGGTTTACAATCGAAGATCAAAGACAAACGTAAAAATGTTTGATAAGAAGAATTCGCGTTACAACATTCCTATTAGTTTACACTGCGTCGATTTACGCTGTAATTAGTTTACACTGCCAATATCGGTTATTTGCCGAATACGGTAGAATTTCTTATTATGTGCAATGGCAGCAAAATTGGATTCTTTGTCGCGACAGATCTGACGCTACTGCGTCAATATTGGTAGGCATATAGGTACAGAGCGAATTGTGCTTTTTTTTTTTAAGCGAGCTTGTAAAGCAACAGACGTAAGCTACAAAAGCTACCATTGAAAGGGGAAGATTTTTCTGGAAATGGAACAGCCGAAACACGGCTAACGAAAGAAACCAGCCCTTCCTTCTCCGCTCCCTTCTATTCCATCTCCGTTAGGAACGTGATCACTTTGCGACATTAAAATTCCAACCAAGTGTGACTGACATTCATTTACAACAATCCTGTTACGCCTTGTTTACGACGACTCGATGTTCATATCTAATTAGGAGTATTTCACAAACAGCCAACTCGTTCTCATCTTCTTCATTTATTTCATTTAAATATTTCTCCACGTTTACTTGAAAGTTTAGTTCGCTGATTCTCTACGATACGGCACTCTTTTGTGCAAAATAATCGCGTTCGCAATAATCAGAGCATCCAAGGAAAACGAAGTAGGAAGTACTACTTACGTTACTACTTATGTTCCAGATGAAACTTCCAAGCACAAACATGTTTTGACATTCCCTCTCGTGCACGTTTCGCACGTAGAATTTCAATAACACGCACAGAACATCCATTTGTCTAATACGTTAATGCTCGTTATCAGCACGAATGTAATTATCATTGAAAAGCATGCGCCGATGAAGATGCGGTTCGTTAAACGTAATTATCGCAAGAGAATTCTGCGAGACTTTTAGTCCGAGTTCTTTTCTGCTTAGAAAAATTATCGCCTACTTCGTTCGATTAACTTTTACGTTCTTCCAGGTAAGTACTTATCGATCGGTGCATTTTTTCTTTTTTTCGATTGCTGGTTATTTTATTTTCGCTTCCTGTCGTTACCTCTTTAATTGCTTTAATTCGGCGACTGTTTTCGGCGCTACTTTTGTATCTTTAGACACAGCTCTTGGCATTGCAACATAATCAATTTTACATATATAAATATTATTAGTCATTTATCATCAGTATGTAAAGCGCGGGATATAAGATAAGACGAAGCATTATCGAGTTGAAATCGTCGAGGCTCGAAACTGTTTAATGAAAGAACGTAAAAGTGTACCGAGTATATTTTATGAATTTTTTTTTTTTCTTTTGCCTTCGTTTTGTTAGAAAATTTGAAGAACCTGCTCGTTCACGGGACGTAAAATTATCCGTGAAACCAATAATTCTTTAGGACGAGTTTCGTTGTAACGAGATGAAACGTTCGCTCCATCGTGGTCTCGTAAAATCCTCTGTCTCTTTTAGGTCATAAAATATGGTGTCGAGGCGACGAAATTAAGAGAAAGTATGTAGCGCACGGTGTACCTACCACAAAGTGGACTTTCGTGGTTTACCATCGTTTAAACGTTCAACAAACCTTCAAAGAATCTTTCGTGGAAACCGCAAATGATAAAAGCAAACAGTGTTACGTCTAAGTACGAGAGAGAATTGGGAATAAACGAATATCTCTATCGAAAAGTCGAGAAATGTAAATCAACACGATTGTATTAGTCCAAAACCAACGTCGTAATACAAGATGTCTCAGTTCCTCTCTATAAAACGATACCGGCGTATTCTATAAATAAAAATTTCAAAATGCAACCCTCGGTGTAATACAGGTTCGTGAAAAATTGATAGAAAAATTATAATTTAAGACGCAGCTGTTTGGAATAATTATTCGTATATCTTACTGCTATTTTGACGATACTTTTTGTATCTGATCGGATACTTTTTTGCATCCGATAGAATTATACCTTTGAAGTTTCGTTGATCTTACTAACGGTTTATTAACATGTTATTCCGACTACAATAACGCCACTAATATCAATTTAAAGAAATTTCGGGTTCTCGCGATACTTATAGGATGAAATATGCCAAAGATCTCAGGTCGAAATCGAATCTGACAATTTACATAGATTTCGTTGATCTTTTGCCCATTTTCTCGTGCCCAGAATTGTTAATATTAACGAAAAATCTTTGTTAGAATTTCGTCGAAATAACTTTTTCTTTTCTTTTTTTTTGGAAGCTACGCTTGGTTCATGTCCACTCTGGGGTTCGCCAGTATCGGAAACCTGACAGTATTGGCTGTTGAGAGGTGGCTACTGGTAGCCAAACCGATGAAAGCTCTGTCCATAAGGTGAGAATGATTCGATTTACTTTTATTTTATTTGACAGCCAAAGACGTTTCGAAGGAATCGCGTATGTATTTCGTGGAGGTGAAGAAAAGTGGCCTTGACTTTGTTGGTCGAAACGTGGAACAAAAGGACGGACGTTCCGCTCCGAAAATCTCAACTCGTCGCGACACGCGTGCACGTGAACAAAGTAGAGAAGAAGTGGATCGTAACACTCGATCCCGCGTAATACACGATGGTTTTCTTTGCTTTGTCTAATTACACGCCGAGGTACGTGGCATATCGAATCGAATAACGCGAAGGCGAATAGATAAATCGAGCGTTTATGCAAATACAGCTGCGTGTTTATGCGTTCGTGCGAAAGAAGGTTCACGGCGAGAAATAATTGCTAACTAGTAAATATTTAGAAGATAAAAACGATAGCGGCGAACAACCAGCTTCGTAGATCAGAATTTCTGATGTCTCAACAGAGCGTCGGAAACTCGCCAAACAACTTTCAATCACAGTCTTTGAACTTTATAATAGAAAAAATTCGTATCGCAAGCTGAGAAAATCTTATGAAAATTCTCGACTCTCGGCAGAAAATTCAGACTAGCCTTTTCAAGCAACTCGTAACGTTTCGCGCCGTCAAACTTTTCGACCAATACCGAAGCGTTCGAGGCAAAAATCTTTCGCGTCGTGGATCGAGCCTGGTAGAAGCAGTTGCATTCCTTAATAACCCGCGACAGTTGTCCGTGTAATTACGAACGTCGTTCCAGGTTCTACGGGATAAGTCGAAGATTAAAAATCCGCGCGAACCACTTCAACGGTATTTTACCGATCTTTTAATCAATTTTGGATTAACGACGGCACTCTCCCCGTTCTTTAGACGGTTTTTTCTTAAGGTTCAGCTTTTTACTCTCGGGGTTAAGACAGAATGGCGTTCCGCTGATGAAAACGAGAGAAATGTTCTTAAGCGTTCACGGTACGACGATAAAGGAGAAAATAAATTTTCCTGGCCGCAAACCGTGATTACTTCACCGGAGGCCGTAAACCAAGTAATAATCCCGTAACGCGAAAATTTCTGCCGACATTCGTCGACGAGCCAAAGACCGAACCAAACAGGCTGGTAATATCAATTAAAGAGTCTAGAATGTGCGTTATCGCTTGAACGCGTTCGAACGTGACACGTCTTTCTTGGAAAAAGCAGATCTCTACTTCCAACTTTGTTTCCATCGACACATATTGGAACTTTAATCGATTCCAACGAAAGCGATAGTACAAAACGTCCCAGTAACCAGTAACGTCGCAGAACAAGTCTTCTTATCTATCCTCGAAGAAACGTTCCGTTAGAAATTTCGGATACAGCGTCGATCTCTTGAGAACGTGCAACGTGTGTGTCTTCCCTAATTATCCTGTATAAATGGATTTTTCGTTTCTCTCGCAAGTCGTTTGAAAACAAAGAAAGAGGCTAATTCTCGAGATACTATGTATGATCGATGTCGCCTGCGACTACGTTGACGACAAGTTCTCTTGTAACCTCAGCGCACGCTCTGTCCGTACAAACGGTCTGTTTTCGACAGGCACGCGATAATACTTGGAATCTTCGTCTGGATCTATGCACTCTGTCTCTCTCTGCCACCGCTGTTCGGCTGGGGTAGTTACGGCCCGGAGGCAGGAAACGTGTCTTGCAGCGTATCCTGGGAAGTGCACGATCCTGTTACCAAAAGCGACAGCTACATAGGATTCCTCTTCGTGTTTGGTCTGATCATCCCAGTCTTGGTGATCAGTAGCAGTTACGTGGCAATTATAGCGACTTTGAGAAAAGTGCGAAGAAGAGCAGGTAAGTGCTCGATCGGAACCTTTTCTAGGAACTTGGAAGATCTCGGAATCACAGCGAAGCTCCGTTTATGTAAACTTGTCGGAGAATGAGCGATTCGTACAGTAGGAATAGCTCGCAATATCCATGATTTTTCGTTTGTACGATAGGATCTTTCGTTCGGATGAACGAGCTCGATCGACGGAACGTAATTTAATTGGGCGCCAGATGATAAAATTTGAAACACGTAAACGGAGTTGATGCGAACAGAGTTCTTCCGTAGTTTGACTCTCGTGTTTGCGAAAGAGCCATACTCGCGTTGCTCACGCTAGCTAGCAGCGCGAAAATAATTTGTTTCACAGGCGCAAGCGGAAGACGCGAGGCGAAGATCACGAAAATGGTCGCGCTTATGATAACTGCCTTCCTGGTCGCCTGGTCGCCTTACGCAGCTCTCGCGATCGCCGCGCAATATTTCGACGTGAGTAGTGCGATTCATACCCATTCGTACGACCGTGATTTCGCGCACAAGACTTTACAGCTTCCTCTTCTTACCTACATCGATCTTTACGTTTCTTGTTTTTCCCTTCTTCTTAATATTATCAATAGTAAGTTTGTTCTTCCGAAATTCTGTTTAACGCGCCATGCAAGATTCAGAGTTTTCGTTCGTTAACGTCGATAGTACCCGAGATAACGCGAATAACTCGTGTTACGAGTTTGTTGACCATCGACGGCGATTTCATATTAACTCGTAAGATCGGTCGAAACTCGAGAAAGCTGTGTCGTTGCACGCGATACGAGATGCACCTTCCTTTGTTCGTACACCGTGAACGATTTACATATCTATACATGTAGAGTGAAAGTATTTCGTTATAATTTCGTATTACCAGCAGGTGCCATTAACAGACGCAGCGCCATAACGATACCCGTTAAATATCGTCACTCGTTTCATACGTATTCGACGACGCTTCGTGTTTCAAACTCGAACCTACCACTGAACATCGCCGTTGACGCTCGACAGTGACGCTTAACTGGAAGAAGAGACAAAGAGAAAGAGAGGAGTTAACGTGTCTTTCGAATTTCCAATCTCATACGCGCAATTCCTTTGCTTAAGAATCTTCCAGTTTTAAGTATAAACGACGTCCGTAATGATTCACTTAGAAATCACAACGCCGTTCGTGGACGATACAACGAACGACAGAACTTATAGAATTAAAATAGAAATCGTTGGCCGAGAGACGGCCCGACAAATTACTCTGGCAAAATCTTCGATTCATTTTCCAGGCGAAACCATCGGCGTCGGTAGCTGTTCTTCCGGCATTGTTGGCCAAATCCTCCATCTGCTACAACCCCATAATCTACGCCGGTTTAAACAGCCAATTTCCCCGCTCTCTGAAGAAGATCTTCGACGTACGAACCGCGAGATCCGCGCTACCAGACAGTCAAAACACCGCGTTGACGCTGTTGAACAGGCAAGAGCAAAGGAACTGAGGACCATCGTCTCTATGGAGCAACGCCACGAACGTCCGCGACTATGTAGACGTCGAAGGAATCGTGGAACCATCTCGAGTATAACGGTCGAATACGAGTCGTCTTAACAGCGTGGTTCTTCCTTGGTTGTTTGCTTTCGCCTGCTTCTCGTCCCCTGGATTTGCTTATCCGATTACGCGTTTGAAGCGCGCGAGCGGATCTTTTGTTTCTGCGATCGAATCGGCCGTGAGAAGAGCGTTGAATTTTACCGGGATGCGCTAAACGTTCTCTCGTTTCGACGCCAAGATCTTAGCACTTGCTGGAAGTCTCGAAGATCGCGGCGAAGAGCAAACGATACGCGTTCTTTTCTTTCGTTTGCCAGTATTTTCGTTTGCTTTTTACAGCGTCCGTGGTCCCGAGACGTCACCGTGTGTTAATCGACGCTTGAATTTTTTCGGCTGTTTCGTCGGACCGATGAACGTCGGAGCGCGCGTCTCTCGAGGATCGTTCGCGCAACGAAACGCTCGAATAGCAACAATCGACTTTCATTGCGGTTTGGTTTCTTTGTCGACGTCTTTCGTAGCCGGGTAGTTTGAACGTGTTTTGGCGCAGGTACCGAATAAAAGAAACGCCGAAATCTCGAGTAGGGTGAGATAGGCTTATTCGAGTTGCAAGGATATTCGGGGCAATCTAAGTAACTTGCCTTGCGATTCGTCAAATCTCACAGCGAACAATTTTTAAGCAAGCCACGTTCGAAGATACTCGACTCGTCGACCACGCGATAAGCGAGAAAAGGGTTAACCATAATGTCACCGAGAGAAACGATATGAATTTTGATTAAACTCTGTTTGTAATCTATATTACACGCGACGTGTTTTAGGTCCATAAAATGACAATTGGTCGTAAATTAAAGCACGTGGGAGGAAAAAAGCAACGCTTGAAGCAACGACGCAATTACTTTATCCGTTAAGTATCGATCGTAAAGCAGAACGTGTTCTTATAATCTACGAATAAAAGTAGCGAATAAGCGATCATATGTCTCTGTTCTCCGTCGAAGGAGATTCTACGCTGGTAGAATAGTAATAGTCACGCTGTTCTTTCTATTCCTCTTACGAGTTCCAGTCGCGATGAAATCATTATGGATGACTTCGCGAAGCGTCTATATTACGATTCGTAACACGCGCGATTATGGCAAGACAGCGAAAGTGAAATCGCGAGGAAAATTCAACGTCGCTAATCGAATCTTTTCTGAAGCAACTCCGTACGCTGCGATTGGCCCATCCAGATATGTGATTTCAAATTCAATCAGAGATCCTAATCGTAATTACATCTGCAAACTGTCCCACATCGTCGTTATGTTTCGTTCGTTCTAATCACGGCGAGACAACGTACAGTAGTTGGCGAGAATAATCGAACATTCGTAAACGTTTTTGAATATAGCGCGTCACGCAAAACATTTTGAAATTTCGCTGGCACTGTGAGCCACCGTGAGCATATCGTGACTACGTTGGTAAACGTTGAAACAATATTCGATAATTCAATGCAAGCACGCGTGTATCTTCCAGAGACGATAAAAACCAGAGCCAAATAAGCACCGATAGGCGGTAGGATCATTTTTGACGCTTGTCATGCGACCAAGATGATCATTTATGCTGTATGCTAATCTTTTGCTAAATATGTATGTACCGAATAAATACGTTTAAATATCTCGTGGCTTCTGTACCACGTTCCCAGGTTGACTTGAAATTTGACCAATGCAAAAGAACGCTAGTCGTTACAGCGTTAATGAAATTCCAAAATTTTTTCTACAATATATATATATATATATATATATATATATATATATATATATATATATATATATATATATATATATACACGTAAAAGTATTTCTCTGCGCCATTCTACGCGTACGTACGTGGCACATAGTTCGCGAGAACGCTGCAAACGATCGAAGAAAACAATTTCTCCCTGAAATTTTCCGAAAACGCGCGTTCCAAAATTCTACGACCGAGGCTACGACAAGATAATCGTCGTGTTGGTTGATCGCGTCGACGCACAGACAGGACTAGGATTTCCATTAATCGAGCGTGTAACGACTCGAGCAAAGAGTGAAAAGGAATGAATGGATACCGTGCGTAATCTCTCTCTGAACGTTTCCACAGGAACGATCGGTATTACGCAACGATAATTGGCCACAGTCTCGCGACTATGAAGATTCGTTCGAGGCGACGAGTTGCACGGCCAGCCGTGAGACAGGTTTCGAATAAAAGCAAAAGCCACGGCGAAATGGGACATTGGATCTTGTTTTTTTTTATTGCCACATCCTTAGCACGTGATCGTAATACTTCATCGATGGCCAAAGAAAATCTTGGTAACTGATACACGTGCTCGTCGCCTGAGAAAGAGAGGAATAGCAATCGTGGGATTAACGAACGAGGAAGCATTCGTGGCGGAAGTTTTATCGCGCGGAAGGATCTTACGAAAAATCTTCAAAATTGTCATTTTTCTCTTATTTATTTATTTTCTCTACGGTTTATTGCTTTTGATCTTTCGATAAGAGAAACGATATATTTGCGTGGTTCGTCTTCTCTTGATTTTCTTCTCGTAACGTAGAAACCTGATCATCCACGTTCGACGTTGAATTTTCAACCGATTCGAATAACCCTACCCTGCCTCGAATATTTTACGAATAAAATTGCCATCTCAAACGATCGATTCGACTCGTCGTATCTTTCACGTACCAAGTTTTCCTCGATCGAAGATTAACAAATCCTTTTCGCGATAGGAAACAGCCAGCCGTGATTATTTTGTGAACTACGGTTTTAGTATTTTCTTTTCACGGATCAAAGACGTAGAAATTGGATATTCTTGTAGGAAAACGCGTTGCGTGTTAAAGAACGATCGCGTCGGGTCAGTGCACAGCGCGGCATTCGAACGAGAATTCGGGACAAAAATCAGAATTCGCTGGTCGCGTTCGTTCGTACGTTCGCGGCTCGCGTTCGCGTGTTCGCAGACCAGGCACGCGGCTAATCACGTTTGATTGCAACGTAGAAACGATTTTTACCAACCTCTGTCGATTTGTCGCCAAATTGCTGTTTACAATTGTATCACTCGCTCGCGGACTGACGATGTCATCGTACAGTAAGATCGAGATCCGACGATTATTTCGATGTTTCTGCGCATCGTGCGGCGTAACGATCGAAACCGGATCCGACTGCGAATAAAGAGTAAAAAATAATAGCTTGCGATAAAAATGTTGGTCGAGACGAGCAGCCTTATTCCAGCAGAGAGACTCGTGTTTTCGACGAGAAAGCTGCTTCAAAGAGGAGCGTCGATCCTTTTCGGAAGGGAAATTCCCGCAGCATGTAACGTTTAGTCGCAGAGTAGAAAGCAAAGGTAAAAATTACAGTTGAAGACGAAAACGTGCGAGAAGAGTTGAACGGATGAAAGTAGTCGGGCAGCGGAGTCGATACGTTTCTACGTTCGATCTGATAAATCGTTTCATTTTGTTAAAGAAGCGAGTGAATGAACTAAAACGGAAACGATTGTTCCGAACAAAAACGTCGAATTGTCCGTAAAAGACGTTCAGCCACCGTTGATTGTAATACCATCGCCGTTATAACGAATCTTGTAATTTATTTTTTAAGTAATTTCGTATTAAATCCCGCCAAACTATTTACAGAGAAATACTCGACCATCTCGTAACAGATCGTCTTCGGCCGGAGCGATTCGTTTTAACCGAAAGAACGGATACAATTTGCCGTTTCATCCTCGACGAGACACTCGCGACGGACGAAGAATGGCCCGCGGGGAAGGTCTTCGTTGTCAACGAGGCAGAATCTCTCTTGAACGAAAGAGGAGGAACGGTTCCTTTCGACACGGATACTTTCATTTACCGACATTAAATCCTACGTCTCGGACGAGTTAACCAAATCGATGGAGAAGCAATTAGGATAGAAGAAGAAAGGAGGCGAAAGAACGACGAGAGAATGGCAAATCTGACGTAGCTTCTGAAATCTGGCCTGTTGAAAATAGGATCCACGTTAAGAGACACGAGTTTCTATTCTTTCGTCGAACGAGGCCATAAACTTGACAAATGAAAGGCGATTTCGGAGCAAGTGTAATTTACCGATATAAACGGCTGTGAAAGGAACATATCGAGTGGACCAGGCAAAGGATCGTACTGCGACTCGATCGGTCGCTAGAAATCTAGTGGTCGACTGTGGCGAATTCGTTTCGGTTCGATATTCGACCGTCTTGTCGGTTGTTTCATCAGGAAAGGAAGAAACGAACGATATTTCGCGTTTTTGGTGGATCGATCCGGTTGGTCGAATCGTTACAGAGCGACGCGGATTGTTATAGGGTTTGGAATATACAGCGAATCCAAAGTTTCATGAATATGTTACACGACCAATATACGTACGCATTATACAGTACGTCGTTTTACGTTATTCTCTTACGCAGAATTAGGTTGCGCGTTTCAGAGAAAGAGAGAGAGAGAGAGAGAAAAATCTGGTTTCTGCGATAGTTTGATTAATCCACGAAAATACCATTTTACCAATTTTTCGTTTAATCGGTCGATTAGTTCTCCTATAATGCTTTGCTGAGATTTATGTTACAACGATCTATATCCCTCGAAAGCGGGTAAACCCGTTTTGCCTGTAAAGTTTATCAAGTGTTGAGAATTCTCAGGTAATAAAAACACGGAGCGTACGCTTTCAACTTCGACCAACTCGTAACGGCTTGAAAAAGCAAGTTTCGTTGAAAAAACGTCGCGCAGCCCTCCATTTCCGTTCAAGAAGTGATCTCGATAAAACTTTTGCTCGTATAAAAGTACGTTAGAACGTAAACCGTTAAAAGAGTCGGAAAGTTGATTTTCATCTTCTTGAGCGGAATAACGTGGAGAAAGAATGTAAAAAGAAAAAAAAAAGAAAAAGAAACGAGAAAGAGAAAAGAAAAGACAAAGTCGTTAGCGAGCGTGACCTTGGAGGAATTTTTCCTCGCCGAACCGTTGAAATTTAAGCAGAGGCAACTTTTTCTGCTCGAGACACGCGTCGATCGAGAAAGAAATCGATACGCACGGTACGTGTAATACGCGGTGGTTTCGATATGGGACGGGCCACAGTGCAGCGAACTGTTCCGATAGCAAATCGCTCGCGAACGAGTAACGGTACCGAACCAGTGAAATTTGTCCTAATTCTTTATTTCGCCACGATTCGCAAAACGCTATCTCATGCTCGATACGTTCTATGAAATAGTTTCTTTTCTTGTCGCGTATAAAGATTTTCACGTTTCGTAATTTTTCATTGGAAACTTGAAAAAGGTGTCGCTCGTTTAAGATTCCTAATAAAATATAAATATATATAAAAGTACGAGATGTACGGAAATGTACGAAGATCGCAGTGGATCGCGTAACACTTGCGCGTTTGTTCGTTTGTTCGTTCTAACGTCATTTTGCGACTAGAGAGAAACACCTTGATATAAAAATACACTGTTCGCGTTTCACGATACTATTACCGCGTTCCTGTCGTTTGGAATCGATATCTCGTTTTAGATCGCTGTATGTCTCTGTTGCTTGAATCGAACGCAACAAAGGTATCGAGAGGTCGGAATTATTTCCAGATATTCATCAGCGGTTGTCCTTATTGTTGCTTGGATCGAGCTTGTAATAAAACCGTTACGACGTCGAATCGGCACCTCCGATTTCCTATATTCCTGTTGCCGCGACGTCGATACAAAGCTTGGCGATCGCTCGAAACTGCGATTAGATTAGATTAGATTAAAATTGCTAAAGGTGTAATTAAATGGCCAGCTATTTGAAAAAGAATATGCGATATTTCTGAACATCGCCTACTTTCGTTTACGCTTTGTATCGAATACGTTCTCCTAAACGGAACCAAGCATTTTACAACGCTTCGAGAGGCGATGGAAATCGTTAAAAATACGAGTTAAGGTAAATGGAAAGCAAATAAAAATATTTTAATCACGAGTACTTGACGTTTTACTTATGACGATACGCGAGCGTTCCAATTATTTTGACCGTCTGGTGCACGGGTAAAAATAATCGGGTCCCAAATAAAAGAAAATTTGTAAAAGAGAAACTCGAGTCCTTGGAGACTCCGAGCGAGCGTCAAAGTTTGCGAATGTTCCGATTTATGATCCTATCGATAAATTCGTTCTCGTAAACGTACGATATTATTACGCGATTATTCGTACAGCGGAACATTTGTTGTAGAAATTCCAATTACTCGAACGAACGCAACGAATCAACGTGGATCTAGTTTCTTATCGATCGCGATCTTACCGACCGCGGTCATATCCTACGCATTCGTATCGCTTTAAAACGTGATTGTGCAACTTGGAAAAATTCACAGCAATTGGTAACTTTTCTTTTCCACTTGAGCGTTACAGGTTTCGTTTTTCCAAGACTTCTCGCTGTTCTATCAGAGATTAGAAAAGAAATACGACGTTCTTCGATCGATGTGAACAATTTTGTTTTCGTATCGTACACAGATAGGTTCGTTACGTCTTTCAACACCGTAGATCCGAGACGTTTAATTTTTTATCGGTTGACGTCTAAAAAGGATTAGAAAGCGAGTATTTTGGGGAATCGTAGAATACTTTTATTTTAGCGGCAGAATTTGACTTTACCTTTACAGCTTACGATCCACGCGTACTTTTCTTTTCCTTCGTGTTTCGAGAGTCAAATCTGCTCGAAGCGAGTTACAAATTACACCGTGTGACGCAGTTTGACGCTTGCAACGACTAAACCGTCGAACGGTCCTTTCTCATAGACCCGTTATTTGCTCGGTGCATTCTCACCGATCCGATACGAATCACGATATCAACTCGTCCAGTCGTCGTGGTCATGGAAAAAAATCTCCGTTACTCTATTGCACAATCGCATTTTAAAATTTACTCGTCAAACGTTCAGCTTTCCACTTGTAAGCATCGTCCGCTCCATTGATAATACTCGTTCGTCTTCGAAGAGAATTCGTGGTCTCGAAACGACCAGCCGTTAAATCAATCATCGTGCTTTCTCATTCAAACGGTAAACCAACTTCTACGACACTATGGAAGAAAGCTCGCAGCGATTTCGTTTCGACGATTCCGTAGCGACGAAGGAATAATATACGCGACGACAGGAGCCGCTTACAAACGTTGGAAATACCTGCGATATTCGTGCATCGATAATATCTACAGACGTCGACGATCAGAGAGACGCGAACGCGTAATTCTTCGCGATATTTGCAATCGATAAATTGCTTTCGTTCGTCGTCAATAGCACCTTGCATCGTCGATCGTTGATGGAATAAAATTTTATTATAAAATCGATCGAAGCGTAAAGCGTGCAATATCGCATCGTAGAGGCAACGATCCGGAGACAAAGTTTTCTAAATTGTACATTTCAAACGGGATCGTAATCCTCGTAAACGTATCCCGTTTCTCGTACTTAACGAGATATCGAACAACAGTGTTCGACAAAGGATATTAAAACGAAGATCAAAGACGAACGCTCTTCGCATTTATCGAGCATTTATCGATACTTTAAAAAGTAAGAAGATCGGCAAACGACGTGAAAAATTGTTCGAAAGTATAGAAAGCGCAGTGGAATTAAAAAAGAGAAAAAAAAAGACTCTTTTGCCGAGGGGGTAGAATTTTATAAAGAATATTAATAGGATGCCTTAAAAGGATAGCAGAGGAAATCGTCGTCGTGAAACGTAATGGATATTACGTTACTATTTAATGGCGGTAATAACCATTAACGTAGATGCTTCTAAACGAGCTCGAATAGTCTTTCGGTAAATTGCTCTTTTATCGCGTTTATTACCGATATTCTTTATTCTCTGATATTAAACGTAAATATAAAACGTAACAGGTAAGCCCTCTGATCAACGAGAACGGTTCCTGTACGCTTGTACGTTGTCCCTCCTAATCTATAATAAACTTGTCGCTATTCTATTATAGATTATAGAGATTATAAAAGGAATACGGCGTTCCTCGGTCGATGAGAAAAGTGTACTAGGATCAAGCTGGTACACAAGCTGTACTTGGAAAATTGAACGTAAGAAAATGACCGGATATTATACACGTACTATGTCGACAGACGAGACAATGCTCGAATGTTCTAACGTCGTAATATTCTACATCGAGATGAGAAGCGATCTTTCACCTTTGTTTCGCTTTTCACGAATTGTTAATCCTAACAGCGCGGCGAATTAAACTCTTGTACTCTTCGTATTCCACTTTCCACTCGCTAAAAAACCTTCCGTCCTGCGATATAATTCGATTTGAAAAATGTCCAATACCAAGCTGCTCGATCTCGCACCTCCTACGAATAAACCCAAATGGTTCGTCAGCGCGTCGATCGATGAAAAATCCATCGCGAATCTACGATCGTACGATCCTCTCGATCCAAAAAATTAGCGACTTCGCGATAGAAAAATTTAACGATACTACGGTTCTGACTTGTAACGAGCAACCCCAAATCGTTTTCCCACTACGTCGATCAAGCAGCAGCGATCGCAGCTACAGAGGCAAAATTCCAATCGAACCTGCCACTTTTGCATCGATAGTATAGCATAACGAAGATGCGAAGGCAACTCGCGATTGGTTTGCGTGTCTCATTGTTGCTCGTTTGCGAGACATCTTTGCGAACGGGGACCATCGAAAAGCAAGAAGAAGAAGCGAGTCCTGGTGGGAGGCAAAACTCTCTCTCTCGAGCACAGCTGATCATTAAAGCTGCCGCTGGCCAGTCAAACTTTCACGCTCGGTGATATCCAAGCTTCGTGCGTCGAAACGCGTCGAGTCTCAAGGTCTGCGAAAATCCACCGACCGATTTTTTTCCCCACGAGCCGCACCACCTGCGCCTGTTAACCTCGTTTTCGCTAAATCGAAATTTAACGAAAGATAGAAGCGAGATAAATGTTCAAAGTACGAATGCAGTGAACGTGATATACGATCGACGCGCCAAACAATAAGAATCTTCTCGCTGCAAAGCGACGCTGAAAAGTCTGCCAGCTTCGTCCTCGCTCGATGGAAGTTCAACGGAATTCGCTCGATACGAACGCAACGAACGACAAGATCCACGTATGTACTTACGTACGAAACATCGACAGTCTCTGAAACGTAACGCAAACTGAAAAAAGTGTCTGTCCCGTTTTCGTTGGATCGACGTCGAGGCCAGAAATACGAGCGAACGAATCGTCCGCGAAATAAATTTCCGATCGAATCGATACGTCAGAGTTCAAAGGCTGTAAAGCGACGCCGAAAGGCGTACGTATCGAATTATAGTGAAAAGAATCGTGCTCGAGGACATCCGAATGGAGTTGACGGAAAAGTTGCACGGTGAAACTGAATCGCTGAAACGTTGATCAAGAAGGACGATTTCGGCTGGCGGAAGAAACCTCTTTCGTAGAAATGGTAAGGAAAACGTCGAGGAACGGCCGCACGAGAAAGGAAGGAAACGCTGGCCGCGCGTAGATCGCGAGAAAAAAAGTCGAGGACCAACGCCACGAGGTAAGAAAAGGTGTCGCGGATCGCGTTCCACGAACTGCGTTTAAAGGACGATTTTCGACGACTCGATCGAACAGCTTCGCCGACGACCAGATATACTCCCGTGCTGTGGCAAACGTTTATGAAACAACGTCATAAGTACGTTCGTCGTGCGTTCGTCAAATCGCGAAGAAGATTTAATCGTTAAAATCTGGTAGTGAAAAAAACGAGACTTTGATCCTCCTATTGTGGAATCTTTTCTCTTTATTTTACTACCGTTCGAGCATAGTTGCACGGTCGACGGTCTCGTACGAAATAACTAAACCAGGCTCGAAACGTATTTTGCATTTCGTCGGAAATTACGATTCGGTATAACAGGGGACGAATTTGTCGAAAATATTTGCAAGAGTCGTAGAAACGCGCCATTGGTCGATAGTTTGGTATCGTAGCGCGTTCCGAAGATCGTAGACGTTCGAAGAAATTGACGTATCTAACTACTAATCGACACGAGTATTCTTAATTAATTAGCAAAACGCAAAAGTGTTTATATCTAGGCACCGTGCGATTTCCCATTAACGCGGATAATATATTCGTATTCTGATATTTTTCATTTTCTATGACAAACGTCCCGTTGTCTATCCCGTGTCACTGTAATTCCTACGAATTTTTCAATCTGTCGACGAATCTTCGTTCCTCGCGTCCGCACGATCCAACTCTCCGCCGGTTGAGAAGTTTGCTCGTCCATTCGACATCCGCGAAAAGGATTTAACGTCTCTAACCTAATCTAATCCCGTTAAACGAGCCGTGGCACGTACGGATATCGATCTACTCGTTTTTCGCGAAGAAGAGAGAATCGTCGAAGGGAGAGCCAGAGAAAGGAATAAAATGGAATAAAAGAGTCGAGATGAGGATTGCCATCTCGAGAGATCGTATTGTCGGTCTCGAACGAGCGGCGCACTTGAAACTTGCGTTATTCGGTGAAAGTTTCAGGCGCCGTTTGAACATCGTTGAAGGTTAAATTTGCGTGTTCTCGCGAAAGAACGAGGATCGATTAAAGGTGACCGGATGATCTTTGCCGATTTGTTCGCGTACTGTACTTCGAACAGCGTCGTTCGTTGATCGAACCTTTGTCGCGTAACGAAGAAAATCGCCGTGACAGGCGACCTGTCTCGAACGTTTGGTAGAAATGTTGCGTCTCGCAAGCGAGGACAGGTAGTCTGCCTTTTCTTGTAACAAGTGTTTAGGCTTAGCGTCATACGGTGGATTCATTTCTATGGCTTCGTTACATTTCAATAGTTTGGTTAAAGTATCGGTTAATTTATAAAGCGTTACAGGAACGCGTTGGTCGGTGAAAGACGGAACGAACGTGTACGAAAGAAAAAATGTTCCGTTTTAATTTAACTTCTAAGAAGTAAAATTAAGAAAAAAGCATTCCACAGACCTCACTAACCAAATAAAAGAGACGATCTGGAGGATGGTAACCCTCGTTGGGAGTAACCATCCACGCGTTATTTTGCAACAAAGTTACGCAAATTTACCAAATGTCCCGTTGGACAAATTGTAAAACGCAAAGTGAAATAGAGAAAAAAAAAAGTAATAAAATTGTAATCGTACAGGGCATGGCGCGATACATTTCGATTAAATATCGTAAACCGAATGACGAAGAGAGACAAGAATGACAAGGTAAAGAAAATGATAAAACTTGGATGTTGTTCGCGTTTAAAATGGTAGACGGAACGTTTGAACCGAGGAGAAGGACGGAGCCGAACAAACAAATCATTTTGCGGTTTTCTGTGTTTCAGTTTCGGACCTCTAAGCCGGAATAAAAAATCACGGAAACGAACGTGATCGGTCATGCTCGGCGGCTTCGTGCAAAAATGACGAGGAAATAGCCGTCTCGAGGTTTCATGGACGGGTTTGTCCGAAGAAAAGCCGTCTCCTCTCCCGTCTGCTCGTCTCTCTCAAGACAGTCGTCCATCGTACGATCGATGGCCGTTTCTCTTTTCTCGCCAACCTGTCATTACAATAATAATGGACCTGTTTTCCCAATCCATCGTGCTTTGACGGGCCGGTGTATATAGGCGCGGTTCCACCGACGAAAACCAGACGTTCGTGTCACCCGAGCCACGTCGTAGTACGCTACTTGGAAGCAGGAGTTCGAAGAATTTGAGAAATCAAGTCGAAGATAAGATAGATGCGAATATACGTGCGAAGTAATATAAAGCAGAGAACGCGAGAAACTTTCGTAGAAGCTGGGGCAGAACTCGGGGCGATTTAAAAAACTACGTGGAAGAGGAGACAGGTAGAAGCGTGCGTCTGAAGTAACGCGAGGCAGAGCACGTTGGAACATTA
Source organism: Bombus waltoni (assembly GCA_014737395.1). Lineage (NCBI taxonomy): Eukaryota > Metazoa > Arthropoda > Insecta > Hymenoptera > Apidae > Bombus > Bombus waltoni. The sequence goes on along the minus strand of JACXII010000011.1, from coordinate 2,997,644 downwards.
AAATTACAAGCGAGAAGCTTGTAGATAAGAAGAAGAAGAAGAAGCTCGGGCGAAACTTTGCGCGATTTAAGGAATTAGATTCGAGAGAATAAGGCACGCGGTAAAAGGAGAATTGGAAGATATTCGAACGTTAAGATCGCAAGTTAGAGACTTTCTGCTCGAGTAGAGGATAAACGTGTAACGCAAATAGTATCGAAACATTGGAATCGCAATCGAGTGGAAAATAGAAATCAGCGTAGAACAAAGAATATCGAAGAATACGAACAGCGCCATCGAGGAATGTTCACAGAGGAAACTTGCAACGTTTGAATAAGGGTGCTGCTTCGACGATGATATAGTTTCCGACGTCGAGAGCTTCTTCCTCCAGTGTGTACTCCATCGGATAGACGTAGACAACGCTGGTCGAGGTGTTTCGGAGGGTCAAAAGAGCTGAACTGCGAAAAGAAGAATATCAACGGTGACAACTTAAACATGACTAATTCAATGGCTCCAGTGATCATTTTCTTCGTTATCTCGTTGGTCTATAATTCCACGATGGGATACAATATCCTGCTGGCCACTATGGGTGGCACGAAGTCGCACACGGTGCCATTCGTGGCACTGGGTAGCAGTTTGAAGGCACGAGGACACAACGTGACCCTCTTGAGCGCGTTTCCGGGACCAGCTGCGAACAACGGATTGCAAGAGTTCGTTCCGCCTATCTTCGAGGTACTTGTTCCCAATCTTTACGAATAAAATATTGTACAACAAAAAAAAAAAAAAAGAAGAAAAAGGAAACGAAATCGTAATACGAAGATCGACAAGTAGCGAAAATCGAGAATTCTTGAATTCGGTGCTTTCCTGCCATCTAATTACGAAGGATAAGCTGTTCGGAAGTAGCTCTTAGAGAGTAGCGGAAAACATTTTCCAGCGCGTATTATTCCATCTAGACACAATTTCGCCTATACTGTCGGTTAGTTGGATTATTTAATTACAAGAGTGCCGCAAGTAGCACAGGGACGTACAAAAGAGACGGGATACGAATTGACTCGAGTTTGTAGCGTGAGCAAACAGCCGTCGGTAAATTATAGAACGCAGAAACCCTGGTCGAGAAGCTTGGGGAATTCGATGGTCGTGGGCCATGTACACGCTGAATCTCTTGGTTTCAACGAACGCTGTTCGTTCCATTGGGTGGAAATAATAAAACGATCAGTTTGATACTCGAATTTCGATCATTGAGAAGGTTCAGGGTGTATAAAAGGTTCAAGAAGGGAAAGTATAGAAAATAATACGAAGTAAAGCGTATTCGTCAAATGGAATAAGACGATTGAGCTTGGTTCGAATCGATCGAGTCAGCTGACTCGAATTCGAACAATTTGAAGCCACTTTACCAGTGCGTATCTGTTTCCTTTTTTTCTTTTTTGCTCGGCACGAGACGCACTCGCAAACTTCGAACAAAGTTGCGGTTCTTTAATTGGCCGCAAAAATGTCAAGTTACGTAGTTATGCGCGTGTTTAAAAACAAGCAAACGCTCGAATTTTAACCCGACCGATTCGTACGAAGCTCCTAAACTTGGATCTTAGGTAGCCTACTTTAATGGCAAATAATCTGATTAATCTAGAGGAGGATTCGGTAAAGAAAACTCGAGAACCTAACTGTTTCTAAATTCGTCGCTTTGCGTACCAGTAACGTTAATGAAGACTTTGCACCGATCGTCTTACATATCGAGCTTCGTATCGCTTAACTTCTCGATCTTCTTGCTTCGTCTGGCAAAAATGATCGCGTCCCGTGGTTATTCGAAATAACACGTATCCATCGAGTGGATACACGATAGAAGGAACTCCTATTAAAGAAAAAACGCGATAGCAGAGGATCGCTTTATGAGAAAGCTGGCATTTAGACTGTGTTTTATTATCGATAGGCTTACGTCGGGAATTACACGTCCGAATGGGACTTGGTTGGCGCAAGATTCCGAGATGAAATGCCTATCTCTCCGTGGGACGCAATGCGATATGCCTGGGAGGCTTGCGAGGCGCTTCTTCGCGACGAAATATCCGTATCTTGGCTGAGAAGACCCGAAGGCGATTCTCGGACGCGATGGGACGTCGCGGTCGTCGACGGAGCCTTCCCCGAATGCCTTCTAGGAGTTCTCCATGGCGAGGATGTGCCCACTATTATGCTGAATACCGTAACTATTTCAAATACGCTGCAAACACACGCATTCGCTAGCAAACGTATTCGCCAATAGCGTTCGCGACAAACGACGCTACAGTGGCCGAGACCTAAATTTCATCGTGCGCGTAATCTTTAGTTTGGAAAAATTAATTTTGAATAAAAGCGTTCTGTCGTGGTAACGGGGGCAGGAGTAGAAATTTGAAAGAAGTTGCAAAGAATACTTTAGAGCGAATAAATAACAGCAGAGTAGACGAGAGAGTTTCGAGAAGACTACTTTACTCCACCTTTCTCAGTGTCTCGATTACTCGCAGCGAAACGATCAACAGAGCCGATACATGGTTTCGTTATAGGTGGCTCTATACAGCGGTTCCATAAGCCGCCAAGGGAACCCATCGCCATGGTCCGTCACACCTTACTTTGGCAAATCCCTGACCCAGGACATGAACTTCTTTCAAAGAATTCTAAACGTAGCCTATCTCGTCACCTTGAGAATAATGCACTGGATCATGGTCAGCGGATACCTTCAACCGGTTCTGAGAAAGTATCTAGGTACGTGCATCTTTTATTCTCGATCGGTTTCATTGACGACGATCTGCTTTTTCTGGAAGAATCTCGTTTCATCTTCGCTGCTTCAGGCAACCAGTTACCAGACGTCCGAGATCTGACCACGGAGATTCCTCTGACGTTGCAGAACAGTCACTATAGCGTGGCAGAGTCGGTGCCGTATTTAGCGAACGTGGTGAACGTCGCGTGTCTCCATTGCAAGCCGGCGACGAAGCTTGGTCCCGATTTGGACAGCTTCTTGCAACGCGGTGAGTCGATATTGCAAGTCAACTTGTTGGGCTAAGGTTTGTTGATTGGTCGGAGAAAGTGGAGACGATGGAGCTGCGTCAAAGGGTATCGAACATTTCTCTCGTAGCGTGGGAAAGATGCAAACTAGCGCCAAGTAGAGTCTACATGTTCGCTGTAGCGAAGATCGAATCGCTGTATAAACGTGACGCTAGAACTGCCGACCACGTTGAAATACAGGATTTGCGCCAAAGAAATAGAAAAGCAAGATGCGCCGAACAAATTGTTATCCTAATATTATATTCGTCATATTTTACGAAGAATCGTTCGAAATCGCAAAATTGCATCGTCGTATGTGTGCAACGCTATTACAAAAATTCAGAAATTGCTCGTTTCAATCATTCTGCTAGCTTTAATGTTACAGTATCCTTGTTCCAGTATCCCCTTTCTGTCATAACGATCCATTGCCTTTTTGTACCGACTTATCGACGTTCGGTCTACTCGTACAACCGACCATTTTCAGGCCAAGTCGAATTCCCAAAGTAGTTGATAACCGTGAAACATGGCCGTAGGTTTCATATTCGTATCTATGGGTTCGTCGGTTCGCGCGTCAGGCATGCCAGAGGCACTTCGTCAAATTTTCGTGGCAGCCTTCGCCACGCTTCCGTACAACGTCGTATGGAAATGGGAAGGTACGAACATCAAAGATCTGCCGTCGAACGTCAGAACGGCGGCATGGTGGCCGCAGCAAGAGCTGTTAGGACATCCGAAGCTGCAAGCGTTCGTCTCACACGGAGGACTTTTGTCTTTGCACGAGGCCGCTTATCACGCCGCCCCAACCCTCGTTTTGCCTGTTTTCTGCGATCACGATGGAAACGCGGCTCAAGCTGGTAAAATTTCAACGTTTCGCCACGTATCTTATTACTTCGTTAACTCTTTGCACTTGGGATGCCGATCGAGGAGCTCGTAACAAATACGACTCTCGTCTGTGCTTGTGTTTCTCCGAACAAACGAAGAACATATTTTGGCATCTTTAATCTTTGTTCGATGTATTCGAATTTTGTGTTTTTTTTTTTTTTTAATCTTTTACGATGTTTGTTACGTTACGCAATTATCGCAAGCGTAATCTCTAATTATATGACGGAGAATTGTTTTTCAAATCAAATGGTGAAATTGTCGGAAGCTTGATGATCGATAAACGAAATAAACGAACAACGACTTTAAAGATATATTAAACCGAAGGAATTGGAAAAATCGAAAGATCTTCGACCGAGCGTAGGATCTTCAAAGAAATATTTTCAATCCTTTTGCATTACAGAAAAACTGGGTTACGTTCTGGTGATGGACTTGGCTAGAATATCCATCGGAATGTTTCGTGATGGGATTCTCAAGGTGGCTGCCGTGCATAACAATTCGTACCGAATAGCAGCGAAAAAGAGAAGCTCGTTGCTACGGGAGTTGCCAATCAACCCCAGAAAATTGGCTACTTGGTGGGTGGAACACGTTGCCAAGTACAAAGGAGCTGAGCATTTAAAAAGTTCTACAAGGTACGTGGAAGCCTTTCTGAGACTTTCTTTTTTAGGTCTTAATCCCTAAGAAATTGTTTGACGAAATTAACTTGTTTTAGATATATGAATGTTATTCGCTATTATTCCATCGATGTGGCAATGTTTTACGCGATAGCGTTGATACTATCGGTATACGGACTAAAGAAACTGTGTTGGAGAACTATTTCCAAACAAGTTGTCAGAAAGAAGATCGACTAGACTGTGAATAGTAACAATTTCGTTTACTGTGAAGTTACGATGTATTTATTTAATACGTTTAGTGCCTTGCAATAACGTCTATACATATTTTATCGATTTTTGATATTGCCTATATAAATATCTTACGATTAGATTAAAAATGTTTTCTTAAAAATCGAAACGTTTCTATCCTTTTTTACTGTGCTTGAATTAAATACGCGATATAGCAAAATAGACAGGCTTCGTTTAGACGAAAGACGAAATAATTAAAAGTAAAAGTTAGCGATAATTCAGAAGATGACAATATCGATGTATAGCAGGTTTCTACATTAACGACTATTGATACAGCAGGACGTGAGTATCTTTGAAATCTCACGTAACGATGCAATGTAGTTTACATTGCACGTGCAAACAATTTGCAAAGTTTATAGTTTAAACTAGAAGCGGGCAAATATATCGAAACAATCTTTTTGAAGCGTTTTTGGTTGTCCGACAATTTTGCAAACACGAACTTGTTTACAAACAGTCGAATCAAATACTATCCTGACGTGTTATACGTATATCGCCTGCATAAATAAGAGAAACCAGATATATATCGCGACCATCGATATAAATCACTTCTGGCAACATATTTTTGCTTATGCAACCTTCAACAAGATACATAAAAAACAGTACTCCTTACTTCGAAACAAAGACTCAACGATAAAAAGTCTTTTTTATGTAGATATCTTCTCTTATGTAATCTGCAATCTTCGACGAGATAAATAAAAAGCAGTATTCGTTGCTTCGGAACAAAGACTCGATAATAAATATTCTTGAAAACGAGTTCCTACTGGTGTTTACTCAACCACACGCGCGCACTGGCTGAACGCGTTCCCATTTTTCCCTCTACATGGAAGAACGCATGTGTGCTTTACGCGCATATACGTGGAAGCAATTCGTCGGAACTTAACCTATCGGGTCTGGCCCTCGTTATTGGACGTTTCGACAGCGCTTTTAATCATTCGGACAACGAGTATCGTTTCTCGTCGAGAACGATAGTTTCGGAAACGGTTGATGTCTCCGTCGCGCTTTTAAAAACTTTGGACTTGGTGTAGATACGCCTGCATGCTGTTCGATTCTGTAGGTGTATACACAAACGATGCAACGCGCACGAGCGCGAAATCTCGTTCTTAAAAATATAACGATATCGAATCGCATAGCGTCACTGGTGATAAATCACAACGACGTCATATTGTACACTCGCTGTGTCAGGTCTTACGTCCCAAATGTTCGTGAATATATAAACGTCTAGCGATATTGACGGAAACGAGATAGCAAGACGAGGAAGGGGCATGCACGTGGCGAGTGGCGAAGTGCGGTACTGATGTTAGTTAAGGAGTCTTTACGAACGGCGGCGCACGAGTCGGATTCCCGTGGCGACACGAGGAGAGTGCCCGTGTTTTCACGACGCTTCTACGTCCGTGACCCGTGGCGAAGTCGGCGCTCGATCACGATTGGATCAGTACCAGCTGATTCGTTCGTCAGAATGTTGGTGTACGTTTTGTTATTGCGTTTCTGAGGGCAGCCTCTAACCGAGTGTTCTCTCTCGTCATCAATCGCGAATCGGTCCGTGCGCGCGGAGACGATACGAGAGTGGCGGGCCAGAGTGCAAATTCCGGGGTACGCGACTAAAGCCAAAAGGTAAATGCCATATACGGGATAGAATGTAACGTGCGTGTACGCGCGAGGTGGTAGTGAGGATCGCGCTGTTTTGAAAGGACACGTTTAACCACGTGGAACGTGGTGCCAGTTTTTAGCGTGACTCGACAATTCGTTCGTGAGACGAAAAAAGTATATGAAATGTGCATGCTTGAGAAACGTGAGGAGGTAACAGTGTACGAGAGGAGGCGAGAAACAAAAGAGGGCACTTGAGACGACGTCGCGAAAGAAGAGAGAACAGAGACGGCGGAGAAAAGAAAGAGAGAGCGCGCGCGCGCGACAGAGACAGAGAGAGAGAGAGAAACAGGCGAGGAAAAGATAGAATAAAGACACGAAGAAGGGCAGAGAGCCGACTGCTGTTCGATCAGCGAAAACACGTGGGGAGCGAGCGGGAGTTTCCTCCCCGTGATCGACAAACGTTGTTTCGTAGCCCGCTAAACGAGAGTTGTTGGACTCGTTAAATGGATGAATCCCTCGTGTCGTATTTTGACGATCGATCGTTCCTCGGCACTTGGCGAAGCTGCACGAGAAACGATGGAAAACGGCATCCTGTCAGACGAATATGCGCGAACGGTAAACGATACTGCGCATACGAGCATGTAAAGTGTTCACATGGTGGCGGTAGGTGGGTAGCTGGATATCTCTGGTTTCTCACTCGCGGCTTCTGAGCCCTGTTGGTGACCGGAAAACAAACGGCCGAGGTCGGGGCCGAAGTCCTCCATGCAAAATGCCGCATACTGGACACGCGCAACAACCGATGCAACAAACAAATGCTCTATACAGTAGGGGCATCGTCGTGTGTGTTGTGTGTCTGCCGCGACGCTTTTACCCTCTTGCGCTTGCCTCTGGCGCGTGACGTAATCCATTCAAGCGCTTACTACGCAATACGGGACGCGGGCAGCAGCAGCAGCAGCAGCAGCCGCCTTTCTCTCTCTCTCTCTCCCTCTCTCTCGCCCTCTCTCTTTCCTCGCCTCGCCTCTCCTCTCCTCTCCTCTCCTCTCCTCTCCTCTCCTCTTCTCTCCAATATAGTATACCTTTCTCTTTCTCTAGCCTAGAGGAAGACCATGCTTTCCGTGCTTCCTTTCTTGTCGCACCCCCCTCCCACTTTGTCGGAACAACCCTTCTTTTTCTTATCATTCGATAATGGCGACGGGAAAGAAAACGGTCTCACGTCGTGCGTCGCAATTATAGTTTCCTCCCGACCGGTTTCTCCTTTCGCCCCTCAATCGTGAAACTCTGTCTGTGTCTGCCTGCCTTTTGTGGCACGTGTTTTTACGTATTCTCTGTTTTTCTCCGTCTCGAGTTTGCTAAGCGATCGCGCGTGCATACACGTACGTATATCCCGTGGTCGGAGGGAAATTCAAGCATGGAAGGATTTCCGAATACACGGGAGCAGAATTTCGCACTCGTGACCACTCGAGACCACCCTTTCTCCCTACCCCCACCCTTCTGACAATTGCCCCTACCGTGGCGGTGAATTTTCTTAGCGTCGCATGCGAATTACGCGGTTCTTAGCGCGATCGAACGTGCCGAGTCGTGTTTTGTTTCGTCGCGTGTAGTGTGTCCGCGTGTGTCGAACGCGTCGCGCGTGAGTACCGCGGGGAGTTAACGGTATCACGTTTAAAAAAGCAACCCGAGGCGCGCCAGTGACGATAACATGGTCGCCTTGAACGGTGTCTGGTGTACTTGTTCGTTCGTCATCCGTGTGAATTCCTACTTCCGTTGTACCGTTGAAATCTTTGTAATCGCCTGAGAAACGATATTCCAATTGTCCTAGTAAATAGAAAAGAAAGAGACTAGATGGAACCGTGGAGCGTAGTCGGGTGCCGTGAATTATGAATTCTTCTGGTACGTAAACACGATTCTATCGCGTATCAACAACCTGTTCGAAGGTGGGATAAAGTAAACAAGCGATGCGTGGATCGTTGAGAGCAGCAGAGGCTAGTCGCGGTGGTGGCGTCTCGGCGCTTTAACCTTCGGGGAGTGGTTCTTTGTGTTTCCTCTTTCTCTTTATGTTTCGTCTTTTATTTTATTTTACCGGAGTCCGCGAAGCTAACTACGCATTAGAAGCGGCCACGAATCATCGCGCTTCGGTCGAAGGAGCGAGCACGCGCGCGCGCACGTACGCATCAACTCAGGCACGCAGTCTTTGTCCTAAATAGTCCGTGGAGCGAAGTGTTGGAAGAAAAAAGATGGAATTTCATGGTGTGTGGAGTAAACGCGTGTCTCTTGTGAAATCTTGTACGGACGAAGCCTTGAAAAAGTTCCGGCTAAGCGACGACGCAGAAAAAGAGAATTAGCCTGTGGTCGTGTGTTTTGTAATCGGTCGCGTTACCATACACATCGATCCAGCTCCTTTTCCACGTGCACTTGTACCTACGTGTATATATGCCTGTACTCGTACAATTAATCACGAATGTCTGCGTGTAGCCCTCAAGCCGGAAACGTTTTTCAAAACTGGTAAAGACATTAGCTCTCGCCAGTTGTTTCGCGATCAATTTTCTTCCAACGTATTTACACAACTATGTGAAATCGTAGAACAGGTATGCTCATTAACCGTTTTACGTTCTTGTTAAACGTCGAAGAGAATCAAGGAGAAAGACGTTTCTTATCGGAGAGATTCGGTCGTCCTAGTCCTCGATCTAAAGTTTCTTATACGAAATAAAATATCTTATTTCTTCTTCTTCTTCTTTTTCTTCTTTTCCTTGTCTCGAAAGGTTCTCTCGAAACGGCAAAAGTTCTCTCGCTAGTCGAAGCGAGATTGGCACGCATATGAAAAGACCTTCGTACGTGAAAATATGAACCATGTTCGTAGAACCGATCGAATTATACGTTGAACGTTTCGTTTAATTTCCGATCAAATTTCGTTCTTCGCACTCTCCCGAGTCTTCCTGCGAGTATCTTGATATACCGAGCAAACGAAACTTTTCACTTTGCACCGATGTCCAACCGATAGCGTCGCCTTTTGGTTTCTATCGATAAACCATACGCGCGCACACACGCGGACACACCCACACACGGGAACTCGAAGCGCGTAAATAGACCGTCGCGAGCGTACGACTGCATGCGTACATCTACACGTCCATGTACGTGGAAAAATCGTTTTACCGGGGCTTTTTACTTCATATCTATTTTCGTTATTTACGCAGTGATTTCGGACTATCGGCATGCCGAGTAATGTGGGACAAACGGCAGTGGTGCTCCGGTAGTGATTGTGTTATCGACGTGTCATCATCGAGGACGAACGACACGGACCCACTTGGCGGCCAGGAATGTACGTACGTATCTACGACACGCGTAAGTATCGACGCGTGAAAAGTTCAGGGCGCGTTCCTTAGACGGTGATTCGAACGGTTTCCGCGATAATAACGCGCAACAAGCGATCGTGTCCCATAGCCGTTCGAATCGCGTGTCGGCCAAAGTGTGTCGAAGAGAATGTTATTTGTTCGCCGGCGTCTAGACGCATGATTTTTTCGATGAAAGGTGCTTCGATAATGGTGTCGCGATTAAGCGCGTGGATTAGAATAGTTCCTTTGCTACGAACATAGTGTCAATATCAGGGGATATACGTATTTGCTGGAAACATCGATTACTACACGAGTAAGGTCTACGGTGAATCACGGAAACTGTTCGATTGCTTGCTGTAGGAGGCGTTTATAAATATTACGTGCGTCGTACGGAACCTTTTCAAGTTTCATTACGATTCCATAACGACGATCGTATATCGCGATTAGACACATCGTTGGAACTCTGATCGTGGTTATATCGGTGAAATTGGAATATCGATGAACGTTTGGCGCGTACGTATACCCGTGCACCACCGTATGCCTTGTTGCAAAGAATCGGTATACGACGTAAGCAGTCCTTTCGGGCGTATATCGTACACGCTTTTGTGGCCGCGAAAAGATCAGCAGTCAACCGTTTCGTTACGACAGAGTTTCGTTTAGATGATTTCGGTCGAAACCGAGGACCGTTGTGTGTTTCTTTTTTCTCAACTCGCGAACCATTGTTTGGCTCGGCACGAGATATACATATCTGTCGCGTGCTCGCGGAACAGCGTTCGACTCTGACTTTGCGACACTTGTTCCGCGCTCGCGGTATCGCGTGAACAATGTTTTTTTTTTTTTTTTCTTTTGGTCTCTGCTTCTCCGTGCCGACGTGTTTTTTGCACGCGTGGAAGAAGCTCGCGCGCGCACACGCTGTCTTCTCCACCACGTGCGCGTAAAAGACACGTTACGCGCCGCTCGATTCATCGGAAGCGATTAAAAAGAAGTAAACGAGAAGGCGCTCGAACGAGGAACCACGATGGTCGGTGCGACTCGGTTTCGAAGTACGTTCATAAATCGTGGCAAATGCTGATTACGCGTAAACATGCCGCGAACAATTAATTTTAACAAGGAAACGGTTTTTGCGGCGTTAGTAAACAAAATTGAACGAATTAATCGATTATGCAACGAAGTTATCGCGGACGAGTGCGCATACCGATATCGATGATCGTTAAATTTTAAACGAAAGATACAGAGCGCGCGGAAACGTTAAATTTAACGGTTCTGCGATAAATTACGTTTAGTGGTCGTTTAATTCGACCGATTGGTAGAATAAAGAAAAAAAGAAGAGAGAAAAAGAAAAGGAAAAAAGAAACTGTCAATTTACGCGCGCGAGCGTGAATCACGTACAGATTATTTATAGTAGGTTGTATCGCGTACGTAAAAAATCGAAAGTCACGTAACCGCGTATCGAAATGAAAGGCGATTTAAAGAGGATCCTAACTCGACGAGAAAAAGCCGTGACGCAACGACGTTTTGTGTTATTCCGATTATCTTAATATTATAACCGTCAACAGAGAGAGAGAGAGAGAGAGAGAGAGCGTGTTACCCCGTAAACAAAATTCTTATCGTGGATCGTTCTATCGATTCTCGCCTAGTTGCCAGAATTTCGTTCGGGTGTGAAATAAACATGGCCGGTGGCTGGATCCGTCACGCGAATACAAAGAGCCGCGACGGAGACCGCAAAAGCGAGAGAAACGTTTGGCCATACGGATACAACAAAATGGTTACGTAAGCCAGCGACACAAGGGTGGCTGGTCCGACGAAAATCATTGTCGCGTCTCCCGTTCCTGTCGAGTTTTCCCTCGTGTAAATTTTCCCGTAGAAACGACCATCTAGCTAGCGTGTAAACCACTCCTACGTATGCAAAACAAACAAACGTATCAGATAGTCGTATTTCATTTACGCTCGATGGAAAAAAGCGATAAGAAGATTTTATTAGAAGTACAACTCGCTCGATAACCGATCGGATAAAATACGTGACCAGTTAACGAAACGTTATTGTATTCTCGACTATGAACGCGAAACGGGAGCTCGCGTCGTTACGTCCGATCGCCCCCATTATCTCGACACTGCGGTAATCAGCTTCTGTTCTAAAAATAACGACAACGTGTCGCGACCGGTGAAAAAGGAACGCAGACGCATGAATTCGAGAGCGTCACGGAACGCGATAACGATCGCGAGAAATCACCGTCGGGATCGTGGAACGGAAACGCCGACGACTTATGGTTAAAAGAGAGGTCTGCGAGCGCTATCGCCGTTAACGACGTCGAGAGACGATCGTCGTCTCTCCTTAATATCGCGGTCCGTTGCTCCAACGGTTTTAATATAGAACGACTCCGTCGGCGAAACAATCGGAGTACGGGCGAAGACAATGAACGCGTACGGCTGATTTTTAATGGGAGGCGCAGCAAGCGTTTACCTACGTAACGCGAACCGATTCAAGCAGTTTGACGCAACGCTAGTGACACACATGACGTATACCTTGCAGCGATAACGTTATCGCCACCACCGTGATGCAATTTCTTCGGCTTCCATTAATCTTGATCGATATTTTTCTCTCATGAATGAAAATCGCGGAATAAGCATTCTATTTCCTGTCGACGTTTCTGTTACGTTACTACATCTCTGTCGAGCACTACCGTGCAACTTTGGTGCTAGATAACGCGTAGTATTTGGTTAAAATACTTGTTTATTTGTCTTGTTTATTTGGAGAAGGAACGAGATAGAGTTTATCGTAGCGACATGCGTTTCTCTGTTCAACGCTCGAAGCAAGCGGCGACGAAAGTAATATTCAGCGAATTCTTGCAACTCTTTTTCAGAATCGCATAAATCGAACGAATTCAACGGAGTTGGATAATGCGAATCTATTAAGGGGGAACGAAACGAAACGAAACGAAACGCTGCGTCAACGTAAGTTCGAGGGACTCGCCTTCTAACGGAAAACTGAACGCCCGATCCGATCGAAAGTTAGATAGCCGTGCCACCGCGTTTTCGCGATTTTCATCCCGGTCTGTAGTACGCGCGGTATTTGTGTTATCACAGCGGCCGCCACTAGCAACGAACTGGCCGGCACGAAAACGAAAGTTACGCGGTGGAAATATCCATTCGCTGGCTGTTACGTGCTCGTTCAGTGGAAAAGTGTAAATTTCCTCGCGCGGAGGCCGCGGCTGTAATACGGTCGTTTAAGGAAATCGTGGTTTCCATGGAAAAGGAAGATGTGACGGTCAATGACGACGAAAATGTCGGCCAATTAGCGCGGTATCGCGCTTCGTATGCTCGCCGCAGGGGACGCGGTCTCCAAGTAACGAGTAATTCTAGTCGCACAAAACGCCACGTATTTATTTGTCGAGTACAGTGGTCGAAATTGATGAAATCATTAACACGATATGTTACCTTTTCCTGTATCTGCCAAGATACACCGAATTAAGGACAAATAACTGTACGTAGGATAGAACCAATAGAGAGAGAGTAATTTGGAATTTCGTGACAAATTCGTACAGGTGAAGAAATTAAGGTCAAGAATGAAACTGGAGCGATAAAACTTTTTTGCAGCTCTACTCTCGTGAACTTTTCCTTCAAAACTCGCGCTACCGTAAACATCGTCAATTTTAACATGTTTTATGTCGGTCACGCGAAAACGTTTGCGGCTTGATATATAACAGTGCAACTTTAAGTCGAAATTTTATACAATTAAAAATAATTAAGCGATATGGATTACATCGCTCAATTATAATAGTTGTACTTTAAACAAATTTTCATAATATCGATATACCGATACAGAGAGAGCGACAACTTGGGATATATTTATCGTTACACGAGCGGCGTGAAAACGGGCGGAAAATAACTCGTTTGTTCGTGAAAATTGTTTGTAAGAGCGAGAAGAGCAACGTGATCAATTATGAATTGTACGCGTTAGCCTTTGCTATCAAACCGAAATTCGATTACGATTTTTAAATGTCGTTCAAATTCGTTGATTCAAATTGGCAAAATCCCAATGAATCAACTTGTATATCGTGACTACGTAAAATCGGCCGAAAAGGACACACGTGTCCATATAAGCCCGCGAGGCATCTATTTGTCTCGAAAGTAGTATACATCGAAGGGAGAGGGAGGGACCAAAAAGAGGCCGTGATCTCTTGACACGCGTAATTTGGGACGACGCAGAAGCAACGCGTGGGCCGCTACAACAGCTTCCTGGAAGCATTTTCTCACGGTGTTTATACGTTCTTGTTTCCACGCCTTCGATCGATTCCACCACCCACTGAAAATAAATCGTCTATCGAATCACGCGATCCCGTCAAACAAAATATCGCAAATTAGATAGATCTTCTCGTTGATCGAACGTTGCTCCGCGATCCACGAATTTTTACATTTCCATCTTTCACCGATAAACTCGCGATATATTTTTCGAACGTTGAAAGGATAGAAATTGAATGGAAAATGAACGAAACGATACCGTAATGTTAATCGTCGGCTAAGCGTAAATGTCCAACGGTATAATTTTGCGTTGCAACGGTTTGATTCAATGGCGAATAATAGCAATTTCCGGAGGCCATTAACCCCTGATACAGGAGCGGTTAACTGGCCCCCTATTGTGCGCAGTCTGATCCTGATGATCATTCAAATCGATAGTCCGGTTATGTAGATACATCGCGTGGATTAGAACCGGTGCAGTGCGGACGAGAGATGCAACGTTGCACCCCGTTCTGATTTCGTACTAATCGCGTTACTACTCGATGCACGACCTATTTTCAGCGCGCGATTCGTCAGATTTGTATGTATTTCTGATCGTACGACGAGCATCGGTACGCGATACAGGTATATCGCAGGTCGTAAAACGTGTCTTCGGTGGTTAATGGGATCGAGAGAGAAGGAAAGTTTGCAAGCAAAGCCGTTCCGAAGAGAAGAAACGACGAAATTGTCAAATCGCGGAAATAGAAATTAACAGACGTTTGCTATTGCACGACGAGAAGCGAATTCCACCGTTTTGTTATGTTATCTTGAAATAGTCGTCTCACTCTGCCAATTTGTTATACGTATATACCTGTATCGAAATAAACATTTACGTTCGTACAATTCTCTTTGTCCGATGTACCGAGACGGTGACTAACTAATATTTGAAATTATTTGCGTAACTAAAATACGCGTCGATTCGCATAAAAATCCGTGGTTTAGTCATCGCTGTAAAGAAAATCAAAGTACAATACGTCCGTAATAAATATTACGCGATCTTCCTACGTCTTGACTCGTATTGTACGATCTACTACTGCAATCCGATACGCATTTCGTATATTATATATTACGTGCCGAAGCTGCCAAGTCTCGTAGCTTCGCTGGTATGTACAAAGCCGCAACTACGTTACATCGTTTATCTACATCGGACCTTGCTCGAAATCTTTTCTACAGAAACGTGCCTATAACACTTTTGGATGTTGCCTGTTGCTTCTCTATCTGGCTCCAGACGACGTAACGTCGCCGATGCGAAGGGAAAATCGAGGAAAAATCTAGGAGATATCGAGTAGAATTTGCAAACTTTCACGACCACGTTTAGTAGCGTTCGGAGGCATACGCATTCTCCGACTAAAGGTTTAACCGCATTTTTATCCGTATGTCGTTTCTTCGACGCAAAGATTCGATCGTTTTTACCATCTTTCTTCCGAGTTTCTCCGCTTCGCTGGAAATTTCTATCGCGGCAATTTGTATTCTACGCTCGACGATAAGAAAAACGTTCTTATTTATTTTTATTCCATTCTGTCGCTCCTCTTTCCACCTCCTTAATTCTACGTGGCTACAATTCCCCCATTATATTCTGTCTTTTTCTAAGAAGAAGCTAATCTTCTTTTCCGGTGTTTTCTTTTAAGCGTGTCGTAATTTTGTTTCGTTTTGTTCTCGTAATTGTTCATAGATCGTGCAATCCGGTGTTATTACGATATCGAAAATTGGAGCAGATAGAAGCGGTGAAAGTCGATGAAATTGGTGGCGATAGATGTTAAGGACGAGGATAGTAATTTAACGGTTGACTAACTTCGATGAAAGCATTTCTCTGTCGATGCGTCTCTTCTTCCGCGTGTCTTTTTCCCTCGCAATCGCACTCTATGGTCTTTTTACACCGTCCGCGACGAACGAACTCGCGTCTTCGTACAAGTCGGAAAACGTTCGTCGTTAGAAATTTCATACCGATGCGTAGACTCGGGATTACGATGGAACGTAAAAGATCCATAGAGAAGCGTTTGACTTTTACGAGCGAGCATGAAAATCGATCGTAAACGTCGCTCCCTCTTTTTCATAATTTACCATTTTACGTACTGTCGTATCCTGTATATTACCTTGCGGCCAAAGCTCGTCGTTGTATTAAAACTGACGTTTGAATCATTCTCCCAAGTCACGTGATACACTAGCGTCATTTCGAACAGTATATTAAACGAAGTTGCCACGATGGAGGGGGTCAAACGTGCGCCATTTTAGTCGATCGATCGTCGCGTGTTTCTCGAGCACCGAATATCGTTCGTTTTCTGCGTCGTTCCTCGTTAATTTTCGTGCGCCCTTCGCGTGGAACCTTGCAGGAAACGGGGAACGAGTCGTGTGGCTCCAACGACCAAAGTAACGACGCAACGATGCAATTTTTCGTCCTGTCATTGCCGTCGTTCCCGTTTCCCTTCGTCTAATCTCGTTTGGCCGATGATTCGGCCCGTAATCGCGCAAACGAGATTTCTCTATCGCCATCGTCTCGTTCGCCGCAACGGTGGACGTTGTTTACGCGCGTCAATATAATTTGCGCTTCTACAAATAATCCGCCATTATCTCTCTCGGTTGCGCTCGTTTTGGTTTCGTATCTCGCTGAACCGATCTCGTCCTCGTTCTTAGATAAACTCGAAAGAATTTCCCTGCTGGAAACGATTCTCGTAGGCAACGTTATCGTTAGTTCGTTTTGATTTTTCTTTCCGCGAAAGCGATAATCCAGACGACTTTTCGCGATTTATTTTCGATTTTGAGAAAAGACGTTGCACCAAACGGAGAAAGAATATATCGGATAGGAGTTATCGAGGAAAGTCGATAGCAGCGTATAAATGTTGGCATCTCTCGCGTTCATGTATTACGTTGTCCGAAAAGTTTCTTTCGTCTCGTAAGGAAATAACGGATGCACCGCATTCTCCGTTTTGTATTCTTTTGTCGAATCATGTACGATCGTAACGATAGAAATAGAACAAGATGGATCGTAGACGATCGAATAGAATGATATAAAAGGAAAAGAGGTTGCGCATCTATTATTATTCTTTCGTCCTGTAAGGAAATAACGGATACACCGCAATCTCTGTTTTATATTATTTTTGAATCACGAAACCTAACCCGAATCGCGTATGATCGTCATAATAGAAATAGAAGAAAATGGATCGTACGTGATCGAATAAAATAATATTCCTAATATTCCTAATATTCCTTACGAAAGAAAAGAAACTTTCGGGACGACCTAACATCAAAAAATGTTTCGAAAAATGTTAACGATCCTCGACTCGACCGATATCTTTCGACATCAATGCGTATTGTCGTTTAATTACCGTCAACGTACAGACCATAGTCCCTAGAAATGATAGTTTCGTGATAACGAGTCAAAGGTAAAATCAGCAAGCGAGTTAAAGCGCAAGTTTAAAGAACGACGTAAAACATTTCGCAATAATTTAAACAGCGATACTCGAGGACTAATAACGTAGCATGGTATTAGCAGGCATACGCGTGGTTTTCATGATCGTTATCATTAAGACGTTAACGAGCCTCGCACAGTCCATCCCTGATGTACAAATACGTAATTTCACACAGTCTTGCGGTAGTAAAATACCGTACGTATCGTCGTGTTACAAGCTGTAATTACGACTAATCTAATTGTATCGTTACCAGTCGAGCATTTTGCATCACCGATTTCGCTGTCTGTTACGCCAAGAGTTGTTTTTTTCTTCTTCTTTTTTCTTTTTTTTCCTTTTTTTCCTTTTTTCCTTTTTTCCTTTTTTTCCTTTTTTTTCCTTTTTTTCCTTTTTTTTTTCTTTTCTGTGCTCGAGAAACACCATTTGCACGTTAATCATCACCGGTCGAACGTTCTTTCCAATTTCATCGGAGAATTTTAATTGTATCGATATTACGCTCGTTCTCGACGATACGGTCAAATTCATTGCTTAATCAATCCGTATCTTGTCCGTTCAATTAATTGGGGAATATTTCACGTTTGGCATGCACGACTTTTGCGATTTACCGATCCGGATAATTATTACCGTGTTTGCCGTCATTATCGTTACGATGTTATCGTCGGGCGAAATATCCGCCTACATATAACAATTCGGAGATATAATTTGCGAATGATCGGTGCGGATTTGTCACGAATGTTTTTCATTTTGTTGAAATTTCAATTTTAGTTAACGAACTTGTGACGGTTGGAACGAACGTATCGATTATACATTGTTTCGGTTCGTTTTCATTAAGAACGAACCATACGTGTAAACGTTTGGAATAATTCGTTACATCAAGGTAACGGTATTTATAAAACCTTTATTTCGGTTGAATAATAGAATTGAAATATTCGGACAGTCAGCCGTCGCGACCTGTTTGAAAAGCGTGTATCTAAAATTTACGGGAAAAAGTAAGCGACGACGAGTATACTCGTGAAACACGGAATGCGCGTGGCTGTTACGATTATCGAATTAAATTCTAACGAAACGATCGTTTTATTTCTTAATTTTATTACCGACGGGGCTCGTCGTTGAAGCGAAATATTGCCATTCCTTCGTGACGATTATACTCGTCAAAAACAGCTAACCGGTCAAGATACATTGCTCGGGAATGCGAATCAATTGCGTGGCGCTATTGCATCGCTATACTTTCCTGTCGTCGCAGCATCGAGTTACACCCAATGTCGTCGTGCCTACATCTATTACGCGCAACTATTCTAAATTCTTTCAAAAAATTGGAAATCCTTCCAAATTTCCATTTACGCGTAATCACGCGTAAATAAATGAAATCGATCAACGCGTAATCAACAAGAATAAATGGACGGGCGTATAGAACGTCGCGGAGCGGAATTCTCGAGCTGGAAAGTTTCGGCACGAGGTTACAACGTCATGTCCATCTAATTATGGTCCGGTTAATATAACGCTTCGCTCGTGAGTCAGCTTGTTGACGTTCTTTCAAACGGTTTTGCTCTAGCGCTTCGTTCCCGTCTTTCTTTCGATCTCGTCGGGTCTCTCGCTCGCGTCCATTCAAGAAGACGACGGAAACTCGTCGATTTCCACGCAAAGACGATAAAAACCGTCAACTAGGAAACACGCGCGCACGCAACTACCATCCGCGTTTGGACATTTGGTATAATTCGATCGAAGGATCGATACTTTCGATACATCTTCAAAGTTGCGACGGAAGAACGATCGACTTTATCGTTAATCCTTTGCCTCTTGCCGTAACCGGATCGAACCTTCCATTAGATTTTACTTGAAATAAGTCGTATCGCTCGAGAGAGACACGTGTTTATTTGCAATAAATAGTTTCGTTTGGAGAGTGTTTCTCAGATTTGTAGGCGGTAGCGTATCTATATTTGTTTTGTTCCTTGCTCTCTGTTATCGTTTGTTGCGCCAGTATGAGGTCAACGGAGAGACCGGAAATAGGTTGCTAGGGAAAACAATGTGCGCTATGGCGATGCTAGTCTTTTCGTTTCGTGCCACGCAACACGTCGCCTCTAAAGACAGCTCTTTTCCGCTTCTTCTCCTTCTCCTTCTTCTTCTTTTTCTTCTTTCGTTTCAGTTTTCGTTTGATAAGGTTGTTCGCGATAGAAGGGTTTATCTTGACTCGTGGGATTCGTGAAATGCTCTATACCGGGGTAAATTTGTTTTCGCCTTCTGTCTCTTCCTACGTAGTCGAGTGGAATCGTGGCTAATACGAGCGACGCAGGTTTCAACAAGTTGAAATCGAGTTACCGGCAAGCCGAACCGATCGACTTAATTTTCTTTGACTTGGAAAGATATTCTTTCCCTTTTTTTTTTTTATTTTAACATCGATATCGGAATACAGGGGCGGTCGATGAATTTGGTTTTTGCGTGACTCGATCGTGCGCTGGTAAAATCAAAGTTCATGGGTTTGGAGGATTTGCGATTATACGATCGGTATTCGAGGACTTGGGAGTCGAGTGGAAATTTTAATTAGACGGCAATCGAACAACGCTCTCGGAAAGTAAATAAAGTTTCGAAGTGAAAAGACGCAATGGAGGAAAGTTAAACGACGGTCAAACGCGAAAAGAAACGCTACGGTGACTCTCCGCGTTTACGTTATAATTTCACACGTGCGCGCACGAGACCGCATCGTGCGAAACAAGAACTTTGGACATCTTTTACCAAACTACGAACCATTTGTACAGAATTTCTACCATCTCTACAGAGGTATACCGTGGCGTTTCGAATTAATTAACTTTACCACGAATAATATTCGAAACTAACTACACCGGATCGTTGTCAGTAGTTAGTTAAAATTTGGCGAATTAAGCACTCGGAAGGCTCGAGTTTAATCGTTTAATCTGCGCTCATGGTTCACGGGAAGAAATTAATATGTATGTGTATATCCCTGGCGTTACGTGATTCGTTCCTGAATCGCGGATATCCTATCAAGTAGCAGCCGCGAGGGAAACGTGAGATCGCCAACGAAACATCGTTAACATCCTCGAAGGTTCGCCATTACATCGTCCTTTAACTAATTCTCGAACGATCGTATCCAGTCGGTCGTACATCACGAGCGGTAGAACGAAAGAATAAAAAATTCTATCAATTACGTCGAAAAGTTCCGTCGTTTTTTATTCTTTCAAAGGATGGGAACTTGTACTAATTAGAAGGAATTTCTAATAATTGGCCTTCGATGTAGCGGCCTGTTTACAAATTTATTTCGTTCTCGTTAAATTTCTTATCCTTCTTATTAAAATATTCTTCCGCCGACTAATCTACAACCTGACTCTCGGCATCGAATATTTTTCCTATCGGGAAGTTCTATAAAGACCCAAAGAAATTGCCAATTTATTTGGAAAAAACTACTTTCGTCGTACGTTTTTTCCAAGCTCGAACGAAATGTCAGATCTATCGAACTTTCAACGAGTAATTTATTCGGCCGAGTACGTATTATGCACTGTTATATATATCGAGTACAACGATAAACAAACTGCGGATGTTTATGTGCATTTGTTGCTTATATATATGAAATTGAAATATCCAGAGCGAAGCACACGCTTCTTATCGCGTTTGCTATAGGCGAACCAAATTTTCACTCGGTTGCGCTTGTAAACATATGGAATCGTACGAACGTACACGATCTTCTACTCGTAAACGTACAAACAAAAGCTGGCGATAAAACTTCTCGGTCAACCTAACACAATAGAACATCAAGATTCGTGTCGGGCGAAGGTCGCGAGAGAGCAAGTTTGAACTGTTGAAATCTGTATTAGTCTGTGTACGATGTTTCACGATATCTACATTCGTATCAAGCAGAGATCGTAAAAAGCGAAGCTTCGCCGTCGAAATTTCATCGTAAGTAGGACGATTTTAACGCGTGACGAGTGTATGAAAGATGCAAGTGCCTTAGACCGAGAGGCGTAAAAGTTGCTAATAAATAGCGCGATGAGTTGTTGGACTGAAAATTCGTGCACGTGCGTCGATCGCTATGACGAAATAACGTTTCCGCGCGACTATGCCGGTTGGCCCCGGGCTGTGCGGCTGGCATACTTTTCGTGCTAGGAACCAAACGCGAGCGTGCCAGGTTGCCTCGATGCGTTAATTAATTTTGCAACTTGTCGTCGAACATCGACGAAAGTCGAATCTTGTCGTTTTGAGGACGCGCACGCTCGTAGACACAGTCGAATTCCTCTCGCGTTCGTAGCATTCCGGGCGAACTTGAAATTCGTCGGCCGAGTTTCACGCGAATTCGTCGTTGTAAACTCGTTTTTGTAAATTCTCGATGGTGAATATTTTATCAGCGCGTTCGACGCGACTTTCGTTCGTTCGGACGCTTGTGGAGAGTTTCTGTAAATATACTATATGCGTCGCCGAAAAAATTCTCTACGATGTACGACGACGCGATGCAATTGGCACGACCACGTTGCTAAAGTTTGAAACAGAAAGCCGGAAATGCATCTAGAAGATACGAGTTACGACGGATAATGGACCGTTCGAATAATTTCCTCATTTTTCCAAAGTACACGCTTTCGCAATAAGTGTCTTGTAACTCTCGTATATATATTCTCAGATTGGTTTCAAATTTTACCACTGGTATCGAGAGAGCTATGCTCGCAAACGGTTAAGTTAGGTTAGGTTTAGGTTAGGTTAGGTTAGGTTAGGTTAGGTTTGGTTTAGGTTAGGTTCGGGCTTGGAACAGCCAACGTTTGACAAGCAGCTAGAAGAGGAAGAAGAGCGGAGAATATGATTTTCTCTGCTGTGGTATATCTTGGGCTTAATTTCGAACGTACGACGATTTTTGTTTTATCGCGTCTTGCCAATAATCGAAAATCGTTTCAGCGTGTTTGTTTTGGATCGGTTGAAACGCGAACGGAATAGATACTATGATTTATTTCTGATATACGCGAGTTGCTGAAAATAATTTGAGGGTCGTTCGCAAATAGATTATCCGACACTCTCGATACTATCTCGGCTATGCAGATGCTCTATAAAATTTACACAAACTTAAATACACGTATTCGTCGTTTTTCTGCGTGTATTTTATTTACCAAACTTATTCTCCATTCCCCTGTCGAAAGCTCACGAGGCAACGTGAACTACCTGTTTCGCGTAGATCGCGTATCCCTGTTCCTCGGATCTGCCTCTTATCGTTTATAATAGACTTTAAAGGGATCCACTTTGAGCGGATATTTTTTTCTAACGAAATTCAACGACGCGCTTCTTCGTCATACGAATTACTCGCGTCGTTTAGATCACGTATCGTCACGAATTCCTCGACAGAGTGGCCGATAAGAAACGAGGGTGCAGCCACGAGCCAAACCGTTGCTTATCAGCTCGTTATCAGGGCCGCGTCAACTTATGAATGGGCGGAATGATGCCAGTTCGTACGATTTCGGGCTATTCCATGACCATCCGAGTTTTTCGTATGAATTAATTACGAGCACGAGGAAAGTATGGACCATTTGCTTCGTGGAATTTCTCACCAACTGGTTTTCAAGTGCGTGGATTATCTCGGAAATTTGGAATGCTTTGATATCGCGGGAAATCAAATACTCGAAAATCTCAAGTACTCGTAGCGAGATCAAAACAAATCTGTTTACTTCGGCGTTGCTTCTCGATAGAAAGAGGAAGAGGATGGAGCCAAGTAGGAAGATTTCAGAGGTGGAACATGGATCGCGTACTAAATATTGTCCGACAATTTTTATTCGCGACAAAAATCAATAAGCGTAGAATTTGTTTTAAAATGACCGATTTTAAGCCTCCTGGACGTTGTCGTCGCTATCGTTTGATAAGTTCGTCGACTTTAGTTATGCTTCTTTCGCTTTCGTAAAATCTTCGTACTGTTGCTGTTTGTCTAGACTCGTCGAAAAGGGAAATCACTTGAATATCGCGTTTTGCACTTTGTAGCGAGCGAAATATGCTTAGGGGAATTAGAAAGTCGTTAAAGAAAATAGAGGACTAGAAATATTTTGCAGCAAACGATACCCGAACAAGGATAATAATTGTGGAATATTTTAGTGCTTGAAACAAGGCCTCCTTAATACATAGAACAACGGTTAACTACTTCTAATCTTTCTTGGTATAATTTATAATTTATAAATACTTCGTTGAATAGTCGTGTATTTGCATACTATGTATTCCTACGTATTTTGTAAATTTTTCGTAAGTCAATAAACGTTCTGTCTAGATATTTGCATAAACGAGGTCAAACGAATTTAACGCAACTGCAGAGTTGAAAAGTCGGTCGACATAGTCGGCAATATCTATATATATATATATATATATATATATATATATATATATATATATAGTTACCACTTGCAATTATCGCAATTTGTTTCAAAATGAATATCTGCCAATCCTCCCGATCAATCGTCTCGAGAGAATGAAGAGAACGAAGTGGATAAATTAAGTACCATGAGAATAATTCGATAACGAACTCTCTTTCTTCTTGCGACCGAGTTCAAATATTTTTATCGTCGTTTTACCCGTAGTAAATTTTCAGTTACTGTGCTACTTCCTTCGAGACTTCCTTTTCCTCCGTGTAATTACGCTACCATGAAATTTACCGGCCGAAGCTACCATCAAGCTATTTTCTCGCTGCTTGTTGCCTTTTTTTTTTCTTCTTTGTTTCTATGGATGGCATTTAAAATTGTTGTCGAGCAAATGCTGTCGCGTTGTTTTGAAATTTCGTTGGAAAGAACGTTGCACGAAGAAAATGACTCTTCCAGCTTTCCTTACTTGATAAAAACAGAAACCCGTTTTTATTCAACAGATACGTTAATTGCGAAACTCTATTGTTTCGTTCCTTTCTTCTTTTTTTACGCATTTTTATTTAAGGACGTTTCCAAAATTTTTACCATTTCCTGCAAATACGAAATACGAGACCTCTTGTAATTTTCTCTGCCTGTTTCTACGAAATGATAGAGAACGATAGAAAACAGAATAATCTAATCAGCGTGAATCGATAGCAAATTATCCGGCAATTCTACTGTCCGTTAAGTCTAGCTTTTAAATTACGCTCGACAAATTTCTGAACCTAATCGAACAACATTTCTCCCATATTCCAATTTGTTCGTTAAATTACAACGACTTCGATGTTCATCGTTAGTTACATCAAAGTATCGGATTAATTGCCATTCGAAGCAACCTGAATATTCCTAATAACCGTATTAAAACGATCGGTTTCTCTTCGCGGTAACCAACCTCTCATCTTCGTTTGTGCGCAAAAAGAAAGAGTGTAAAAATAAAATAAAAAAGAAAAAGTAAAAAGAAAGAGAGAAAAAAAAGAAAGGAGAAATGGAAATTTCAAAATGAGGCATCAACGTGTCGACCATTCCTCGTACAAACTTGACAAGGTATAAATTCCAATTTCTGGGCTGGAAAGGAGTGGATATCTGATGAATATAGAAGCAGACCCTTGGTTTCACCGCAGGAAACTTGTTCCCAGACCTGACAGTGCAGCATAATTATACTCGTCACGTAAATATAAATGAACCGTGCAATTACTGTGCAAACCGTGCTAACTATGTTGCATATAGGACAAAAATCTTCTCCTATGGAAATATTTGTATACGAGATACTAGAGTAACAAAAGTGCTAAGCGCAGGCTAAAAGTCAGCGTCGAGTACTTGCCATCCAGTTAGGTACTACCACCTTGTTATCACGCGCAAGTCGACCCTTTACGTAACGTTCAGGAGTTTGACATTTTTTTATTTTTTTTTTACCAAAAAGCGTCGTTCACAGCGGTTACAATTATTAGGAAATCTATGCGGGTAGCAAGAAAGTCGACGTCGAAGTCCATCCGTGTAATATTACGTTCGATCTATTACGCGAAACGATTTCTTTTCGCGCAATTTTCGAAGATACAGAGAGTTCTCGAGAGGTTAACGATCCCACGAGTAAAAAAGCGTTTAGCCATTCCAATCTTATTTTTTTTTTTTTTTTTTTACCCTTTCTTCACCTGCGAGATTATGAGAATTCCACGAAACCCCGACGAAACTAGTCTGGTTTCACGAAATTCTTTCTTTTTTTTTTTGCTTCTTCTTTTCTTCTTCTCCTTTTCTCTGTTACTTTTTTTTTTACATATTTTTCCTCCATTTCGTTCGGAAATCAAGTTCAAAAGTTCCTTCGTCAACGTGTCTGTTGTTAACTTGCGATTCGCTCAGGTTGCGAGCGAATCGGTGCGCCCATGTGGTTGCAATTTTTGAAGCGGAGCTCTGCCGTTAAGTCGAACATCGTCCGTGATTTATGCGTTTTATCAAGAACGTTACGCGATACGTTCATGGGTATAACAGACTGCGCGGATCGTGAGATCTTTCGGCCGTCTTATCGAGAGTGGAGGTCGTGCTTAAAAAAATACGAAAGAACAGAGAGTGCACCGTGGAGATTACGAGATGCTTTCACCGCTTATCGAGTTAAAATTTCGTGAATCCTACAACTCGCGTGACAAAACGGCACTCGCACGGTTACAAGCAACGTCATTAATATGCAAGTCATTTTTCTTTCTCTCTTTCTTCTCTTTCCGTTTTTCTTTTTCGCTGGCAACGCGTGAAAGCTGTTTATTAAAACAGCTGTGGCCTGTCCAGGTGTTCGCCACCTTCTCGTGCAACTTCGTTAGATTAAGTGCACCGATATAAGACACTTTATGATCGCCGGTCATTTTAGCTACTCTCCTTAATTATTTCCTAATTTAATGATTTACGTTTCGTAAGTAAAGCGCCAAATATAGGATGTTGGCGTTCGCAAATTTGCCGATGACACGCGATTTCCTCGTGCGATTTTAACGATCGCGGTCCATGAAATTGCCGCAGGTACCGCGTTACAAGATTCAACGCCTCGTAAGACTGGACTGGATCGTTCACGCGTGAAGCTTGTGAGAAATTTAACCAAATTCTAAAACGTTTCTCGACACCTTTATCGCGATGCGCGATCTTCGGCTCGAGCAAATATTTGAAATTCCTTTTAGTAAGAACAACGATTAACTTCGACGAATTCGCGAGATAAAATTTCGAAATTTTCTAAAGGTCTGCTTGACATTACGATACTCGTACTCGGAATTCCTCGTTCGATTCGAACAAATTCTCTCGATCGTAATACGAATATTAAAATGCGAAACCGAGCCATACGACGCTTAAGAAGGCGTAAGAAATCCGAAATTCTGAATCTATGGAATCCTTTTAAGCGGTACATAAACACGGTACAGCGCTATAAATAAAAGTTGTGCGAAGCTTCTTAAAGGGTTAAGTGGTCGGCTAATCTCGCGCCTCTGCCGACGACTACCGCGACAATCCGCCGAACAACGTTCGAATAATCATCAGGAATTCCCTGAATCGGACATGAATCCCACTAGTCACATTTGTGCCGTTCGATTGCTTGCAGGCGTCGCACTGGTACAGCTATGAGGGGCGGAAAATTCTTCATCTTCAATAAGAAGCTACTTTGAGCGTCGCTTTATCCAGGATTTACATACTACTGGGTTTGGAGAAAGGCTTCGACAACGACAAAGGGAAAAGAACACGAAGAAACTGAACCGTTCGATCGACTATCCGAGTCCAACTATCCGCATCGAGTCGATCTTCTTCCTGGAAAATTCGTTTTCCTAATTGCGACTTGGAAGAGGAGCCCTAAGATCGATCTGCAAGACCGTAGATCAAGGATCGCGATTTACTATCGGCCAGGAACGGAGCATGAAGCCGGAAGATCCGCAAACGAGGTCGTTGAGCAGTCATTAAACCAGCTGTGACCGCAGTTCACCGTGCTTGTTAATCGTTTGCACAAGGTAGAAAGTCGAAATCGCCACGGAACTGCAATATATTACGTTAGCTTGGAACCTGAGTCACGATTCTTGGTAGAATGATATTTGCGAGTTTCGCGCGATACTAACGATTTCATCCGAGAACGAACAGAGGTGGGAAAAAAAAAAGCCAACGAGAGAGCAACCAACGATTCTACTAGAGGCAAACGATCGTTCGAGTTCCTTGGTTCTGGAAGAGGAGAACCGAAACTGCGTTGTCTTCCGTTGTTCGATCTTGTTCGAGGTCCATCGGCCGAGATCAAACCGTTTAGAATCGCTTGACACACGGAGAGGGCCTTTGTTCGACGATCGATCGATCTGCCGAAGGTGGGGAGGCGAAACACGTTAAAGGGTGGGGTAATTTGGGAAGATTTGACGATCGACTTCTCGATAGTACAGTCTTGGCTGAGACAGGAAGATGAAGATGAGGTGGTTACCGGTGGTCGTGCTCTTTTCCACCACCCTGTTGCTGTCCTGCTGTCAGCCAAATAGAGTTTGGTCCGGCACGAGCCCCGACGATCGTAACGACGAGATTAGGAGGAGATACGAAGCGAATTACGCATATACAAACACCGAGAAGGCTACCCCTAGGAGCGGACGTCGCGAGAGGAACCTGGACGATTCTGACGATTCGTTTTACGAGCGGATCGTTTCCTACAGAAGCAACAGGGCCATCGATGCTTCCAGGTATATACGCTTGAAAACAGCTTGTTCGATCAAGGACTTTTCTTTGTCGATCGGTCGCGAAATTACCAGTGGGTCGTTGACGCGAATTAAAGGGAATAGTTTTTCCAGATCCGAGTTGTATAACGCGCGATAACGATTGTTTGCAAAAAATCGAGAAGAAAGCGCGGAGGGAGGTTTCTCGCAGGGTTGCTCGTTTGCAGAGAAATCGGAATTGAAATGTACGGAGACGCGCGCGCAGCAGGCGTAGATACGTGCCCGTAATTTCACAGCCGATTTGCGTGCCAACGAAAGATCCCAGAACAAAACTTTTTGCACGCTTTCTGTGCACTTTTTTCGCGCCGAGTAAATCTCCCGTATTACAAAGCCCAGTTCTATTTGCCTGTAATTTACGTTAACATTAATCTCTGTCCGTTGCGTCGGATCTCTGCCTGTAATTTGCACTGTAATTAATTTCTTATAACGCCTCTTTGAAAGCGCGACGTTTTAAAACATCTAATCAAGCGTAATTCGATCGAATTAATCGCCCCTGTCTGTTCAAAGAATTACCTCTTTCTAAGACGTATCGCGTTATTTGTCCAAAGCAGCGATACGATTTCCTAAGAAGAAGAATTTCTTCCGTACGTAGAGAAACAAAATTTTAAGTATCGCGCGTGTACACGGAAGGAAAAGAGAACACGAACCTTCTCCGATTAATCCAAAGCGCTCGAGCGATCTCGGCTACTAAATTCGTTGTCTAACGGCGACAGGTCGACGGAAGCCAACGCAAAATTGACCCAGCAACCGGGCCAACTAGCGAACCTCCCTAAATCCAACGCAAAACCAATCGACGTGGTCCACGAGAAGGGTCGACGAAGAGTCACAAACAAAAACGTGACGATCGGCGATGGAATTTGCCAGAGCATCGATATACGGAACAGCGCGTCTGCTTTCGGGATTATGAAGGATTGCCGCGTGATAGAGGGCTTCCTGCAGATCGTTCTCATCGAGAATAACTCCGAGAGGGACTTTCAACCGATCACTTTTCCAAAACTTCGGGAAATCACTGGCTACCTGCTCCTCTATCGCGTGAACGGATTGAAGACTCTCAGCAATCTGTTCCCAAATCTCGAGGTGATCAGAGGAAACATCTTGCTGACCGATTACGCGTTCATGGTGTACGAGATGCAGAATCTACAGGAGGTAAGCATTATGTAGGTACGATTCGTGATTCTACGCTGCAAAGTTTTTACTTCTGGTAGCCGCGGTGAGAAAAGGTAAACGAGCGACGATCGAATAATAGCTCTGTTTGCGAAGCAAATATTGTCCAGCCGTGGTGTAAGAGAGAGAGAGAGGGAGGGAGAGGGAGAAAGTTGGTTGATTCTTGAAAAAAAAAAGGAGAGAGAGAGAGAGATGGTGCTAATAATTCGCGTGTTGCTTCGGAAAATAAATCAATATTCACACCGCTGGCAAATATTTGCGCAGAGAAATATCATTTTTCCGCAGTTTGTTCTGTATTCTTTGTTTTGTATTCGATCGGCGTTCTCTTTGTTCGAAAGCAATAGACAAGTAATTAAAAAAGATTATAATTCGTCGGATTACGATGGAATCGCGGGTGATCTTCATCATAGACGTAATGGAATTATTTAATTGATATTTAGTTGAATTTAATTTTTAGGCTGCTAGTTTAAATTTTAGTTTCGTCCTGACATAAAGTACGTATGTATGTTAGAGATGGAATCAACTTCAGTACGTACTTGTAATATAAATGTACGTAAATTGAACGAAATAACTTTTTAAGCTCGAGAATCGTATAATAGTTTGATCGTTTTAAAGGATCCTTCCTCCTCTTCGAATGAAATTTCTTTCGGTGACAATATGGCACTGTGTTTTTAAGTCCCAACTTATTTTCTTTATTCCGAAGCTTATTTCCAATTACCTCGGCGTTACGAGCAATTGCCCGCTCTTCACAGAAGTAAAATTTTTGTTAAACACGCCAAGATACGTCTCGTCGATCGAGTAAAGCGAAACGGTTGAAACGCGAACCACTCTGCAAATACGAGTCATTTTACAAACGTAAACTACTTTCTTTTACATAATAAATTACGTACTTCGAAGCAATACCTATCGGTGGTATATGAAAATCTGCGAAAAAGAATTGGTAATTATCTTGTAGCGGAACCGGTTATAAAATCAATACGAAAAACACGAGTAGATGGACGTGCTCGGATGATTTCCCACGTTCCTGACAGAGAGGCTTCTCTCCAATTTGCTTTCTGGACGTAGCTAGTTGACCCGGCGGGTCAAGTGACGTTAATTAGTCAATCGAATTAACCAGTCGTTCGACCTCTGGCTGGCAGTTAGCTTTATCGGGGCTAAATCGACGCCTTGTGGCGGAATTCTTTCTTGCAGATCGGTTTAAAGAAACTTACCGAGATCTCACGGGGCAGCGTTCGGATCGAGAAGAATCCGGCGTTGTGTTACACCACCCTGGACTGGGACCTCATCGTTTCCGCGGGGGAGAACGTTATCAAGGACAATGGGGAGGAAGCCTCTTGCCCTGGTATTTATCGATCTATTAGTCGGTTAATATTATTATTCTTTCGACCGATGAAAAACCCTTTGGGTTTATTATGTTACATTATGTTATTAGAATATTATGTTACGAACATGCTGTGTTAACAATTAAAGGGCTTATAATAAAAATGATTCGCGTTCGCCTTTTGTTTTCTTTCGGCAAAACAGAGCAATATTCTAGTATCTTTGATTGTTGTTCGATACATTGACATTTTTTTTAACAGAATATCCGAGTAATCGGTACGTAATTGCAATACAATAGTGTATCTGTTAGATACACTAATTAGATACACGAAGCTGTGGAATTATTTTCGTAGAAACGGCCAATTATCGTTCGATATGTCAAAATATAGATTATTTTGTATAATGTCGGTCTCATCGTGAGCCTTGATTTCGACTGCCAGAACGACATATTATTTAAAGAATCGCCAGATTGAACGGGGATCGTTTTGTTTTTAAGCCCGTCGATTTACAGCATATCGCGTCGAGCACACTGTTTCGATCTTCTTCTGTTCATTTTTTTCTTTAATACGATTTTATTGAAATTAAAAATTGGTATGCTTTTTTTTATGCATGTGATTAAGTGATTAATGCTGATACAGAAATCTTTGCTTTTTGTGCTTGGTGTGCTTCTGCTTTGGAAAGGCAATCCACTGGTCTTTCGTTTCTATTCTTCTTGTTCTTTTGTGATCTTAATAAACTTTCTTTTGTTTATTCGATCGATTTTATAATTAAAAGATTTTGAGTTAAAAACTTCGTAGGACTATGTCCCGATTCAAAATACTCTTTTACCGTGTATATAACTCGTTAAAGTATAAAATTCCATTGCTTTGCACTAATTGGCTGGTCGTTCTTTTTTTTTTTTTGCATTTCTGTTACAGGCGAAGAACAGTTCGGTAGAATATTAAATCCAATCTACATGTAATATAGTATATAAGCATGAAAGGTATAGGAATAGGGAGGAGTAGTGCTAAGTGATTGACCATTATTTTAGAGGCGTATGTGTAAAGAAAAAGTGTAGAAAATCCAGTACTCACAATACATAGATACGAAAAAGTCTTACGTGTAATTAGATATGCGCGAAGGCTTTGACGAAATGTTTTTCTTGTGGATTTGAACCGTAAGTTGAAAGTTTTCAATTGGATTACCTAAAAGTATGAAAAATAGGCGAAAAAGTTTTGCGGAAAGTTTTTTCTTTCTTTTTTTTTTTTTTAAGTCAAAATTAGGCTTGAAATGTTTATAAAATCATGGTTTTGCAAGAATATAGAAAGAGTTAAATATAAACTTCGCCGTTCGCTTCGGAGTATAAACAAATTCTGTTTCTCTTCTCCGATAATTTCTTCCAATTTGGACGAATAATTTACTTTAAGCAGAGAAAAGAGAAAAAACAAAAAGAAAAGAAGAATTTCAATTTCATCGTCGCGAATGCTTTTTCTTTTTTTAATTGTCACAAATTAATGCATTACGTTTGCCCAAGGGAGAATCGTACCTAACGCACGTACTGTAGCAATTGAACTCGCGACGAGACTTCAAGCATGTTTAAGAGCTTCTACAACGCGACATTACCAGTATACGATTCTCCCAGCGTCGTGTTCGCATGTTAAAGATACATTAGTTCAGGTACGAGCAAAATTACTACGTAGCCATAGTTTTAATCGACTTTCTATCGCTACAGGATGTTCTCACTGTCCCGGGGGTTACTGCTGGACTTCACAGCACTGTCAGAGAACAGAGAGGCTGGATTGTCACGATCAGTGTCTAGGCGAGTGTCACGGTCCAACGGAAAGCGAATGTTACGTATGCAAGCATTATCGGCACGAGGGGAAATGCGTGGAAACCTGCCCTAATGATCTGTGAGTAGTATTCTTGAAGCTAACTTTCCTTTCTCGTTCCTTTATATTGTACACTCTCCTTTTAAAAATATTTTTATCGTTAATTTCGCATAGAATACATTTGCTCTCTCGTAATCCGCAGTACCTGTATTCGTGAATTTTATTCGCAAATATAACGTTATATATTCGTGCAAAGTTGGTCGAACGATTTAATATAATCCTGCGGAATTATCGATTTGTTTCATTTATAAAGAATTTCTTTTTAAAATTAATTCATTTATTTTACTTGTAAATATACTACTACAGCCTCTTTTGTGTAATATTAATCAACGATTTAAAATAACTATATCTAAAAGTTGCTCTCGTTCTTTCTTCGCTTAGATCTTCCTTAGATTTTCACTTGTTCTTAATCGTTGATTTCTCGCAAAAATCTTATGTTTGTTATTTAGCGATACCTTGTATGACTTGCCTTTTCGGACTTTGAGGGATTCTGGTTATTACATCCTCGCGTGTATCTTACTTTTCTCTGATCGATAAGTAATAAATCTTGCAAAAATTCTGTCATACTAACTTACAGAAAACACAAAGTTCTAACCGATTAATTATTTCTCCGACAATTTGTACCAGTTACCGGATAGCGTACAGGAACAACGTAACACCTATGATGTATAGGTGTTCGAGTAGTTGGAAAAAGTCTTTTCCGCTACAAAGATGTTGCATATTTCCATAATTATCGAAAAGTTTCTCTTGAAATTCTAAAGCATCCTTTCTTTGGAAAGGAGAGCGGAAGTCGCCGGTCATGCTTTCTATTCTTTCACGAGCGCGTACAGTGGGGGGATTGTATCGCAGTGACCTTGAGCTGCTAACTGTTTCCAGGCAAGCTATAGCAGCCGGATAAACGCGACACGATCTGTTCCACAGATACTCCTATCTCTCGAGACGCTGCGTCACGAAGGATGAGTGTGTACGAATGAATCGTCTGAGACGAGTATATTATGTCCTGGAAGATGGTCAGGCATGGAGACCGTTCAATGGATCCTGCGTGACTCATTGCCCTGACGGTTACGAGGATGCACTCGACGAGAACAATGTACGTAAAATATTCTCCTTTATGTTCTCGTCCTTTCCTTCCATCCTCGACACGATTA
The DNA here is from genome assembly GCA_014737395.1 of Bombus waltoni. Classification (NCBI taxonomy): domain Eukaryota; kingdom Metazoa; phylum Arthropoda; class Insecta; order Hymenoptera; family Apidae; genus Bombus; species Bombus waltoni. The sequence goes on along the minus strand of JACXII010000011.1, from coordinate 2,964,222 downwards.
ATTATCGTGTAACAACATTGCAATCAGATTGCGAGATCGAACGAGGAAAATAGGAAGGTGAGGTAAGACGGTCGCGTTGAATATTTGCTTCGTACTTAATTCAACGCACGACGAGAAAAGGGGACGTTCGTTATTGTAGAACGCGTGCGGGTGTTCAAATACTAAATCGCCGATAGAATCATAAAACGATAAGATCTCTTGTTCTACTTGAAGAGATCAAGGGTGATGGTAATTGGCGATTGTGGGCTGGCCAAAGACGATAGAAATACCAACAAACTACGGTGTAATAACGTTCTACCGTCTGATCGAAGACGTGGTGCTATGAGATTGTTCGAGTGCGAGAGTTCGTGCGGATTTTTTTTTCTTTTTCTTTTTTTTTTTTACTGTAAGTCAATCGTTCTCCGAACAGCTACAGCGCGGAAATCGAGGCAGATTTTAATTTGCAAAGAAAATGCGAGTAGGTCTTTGTGTTGAGTTTCGGTCGGCTCGTAGGCAAGAGTCGTAACGTAGATTATTGCCAACTTAAGTTAATGGTAATTAAAATCAGAAATCGGTTAGATTCCTATAGCAAGTGTCTTCTACAAATGGTAGCGACGTGCTCTCTATTTCTGGTAACACGTACCATTCATAACACTTCGTTCTAATTACAGATGACCACGTGTCGCGCTTGCGTAAACAGCTGCCGGAAGGTCGGCCACGGTGCTCTGATCCGTCACATCTCCGACGCCCAGAGCTTCCGTGGTATAACCGTAGTGAAAGGCGCTCTGGAGTTTCAAATTCGAAATGGAAATCCGAACATAATGAACGAACTAAGCGACGCATTCGGTCGAGTCGAAGAAATCACCGAGTACGTCAAGATCACTCACTCGTTCCCCATCACTTCGTTGAATTTCTTCAAAAAGCTCAAGGTCATCAAGGGCGAGAAACTGGACATCAACAACGCCAGCCTATCCGTCTTGGACAATCCCAATCTCTCCAGTCTGTTCCCACCGGGGCAAGAAATCAGAATCGAAAATGGCCGACTCTTTTTCCATTACAATCCAAAGCTCTGCTTGTCCAAAATCATACAGTTCAGCCAAATGGTGAATATCACGAACTACACCGACCTCGAGATACAGCCGCAGTCAAATGGCGAGAAAGTAGCTTGCGATATAGTGAATATAAATATCACGGTTAAAAATCTGGGGCCCGATTACGCGGATTTGATGTGGGATAGTTACAAACCGCCGGAGGGGCAACAGTTGCTCAGTTATCTGTTGAATTATATCGAGACGGAAAATCAGAACATCACGTACGAGATGAACGCTTGCGGGTGGAACAACACCTGGCAGATAGTCGACGTAGATATTCCTAAATGGAACACAACGGTTTCGAAGCATATCAGCAACCTGAAGCCCTACACCATGTACGCGGTATACGTAAAGACGTTCAACGCCAGAACCACCAAGTTCGTGGGACCAGTGGGCCAGTCGAGAATCATCTTCTTCAGGACGAAGAGCACCGTTCCATCGCCTCCGATGAACGCAGTATCCACTGCCTTGAGCGAGACTGAGATTCTAGTCAAGTGGGAACCGCCACTGTTCCCTAATGGTCCAATAGGATACTACATGGTCTCTAGCGTCATGATCTACGAAGACGAGAATCTAATCTCGTCCAGGGATTACTGCAACGATACGCTAGAGAATGAACTGGAATCCGAGGAAATGGTGCCGGACGTAACCGTGAAGACGCCAGTGGTAAATCGGGTTTCGTGTTGCTCGAAGAACACGAACAGGAATATCATCACGTCGAAGAAGTTTGAGATTTTCTGCCACGAGAACACGACTATCAGCTACATATCACCAGGTTGGAAGGACTATTGCGTGTACAATTCCTACAACACCGTGGACAATCAGTTCTACGAGCTGGCGAACAATCTGTCCACCCCTCGACCGGAAGAATCCAGCAGAGTCGACGCATCCAAGTCCACAGGAAACGTGTTAGACAAGCACGCGGTCACGTACAACGTTAGCGGTCGAAACAATTCGTTCGTGATCAAGGATCTGCGCCATTACTCGCGCTACATCATCAGTATAGCCGCGTGCGGCGTCAAGGTCAACGAGTCGAATATGTGCTCGTCGATTCAGTACACGAACACCCGAACGAGAAAGCGGAATCGTGCGGACGACGTGAAGAACGTGAAGGTGCAGGTGACTAACAACACCATCGTTGAGGTTTTCTGGGACCTGGTGAAAGATCCTAACGCCCTCACCGTTTCGTACACCATCGAATACACCAACTTGGACGTGAAAGACGCGAAGAAGAGCACCGAGTGCATCCCACGAACCGGTCGAAAAGATGCGATGAACAGTTACATCATCAGGAACCTGAGCCCCGGAAAATACAGTTTACGGATGAAGTCCACGTCGTTGGCTGGCGACGGTAACTTCTCAAACGTGGTGTATTTTTCCATAGGTCTGAGCAACACCACACCCATCACGTTAATAGCGTTGTTCACGTTTGGCGTTCTGTCTATGATATTGGTTATTCTTCTCGTCGTTTTGAGACATCATCAGAAGAGGAAGAAACAGGAGAGACTGATCGCCAGCGTAAACCCTGATTACATAGAAACGAAGTACGTGATCGACGAGTGGGAGGTACCTAGGGAAAGCGTGGAGATCTTGGAGGAGCTTGGTTTGGGCAATTTTGGTATGGTGTACAGAGGAGTGTACGACAAGATTACGTCAGTGGCCATCAAAACGATTTCGAAGACGGCTAGTCAGAGGGAGAAGAACGAGTTCCTGAACGAAGCCTCGGTAATGAAGAACTTTTCGACTTTTCACATAATTAAACTCATCGGCGTGGTGTCCATCGAGAACCCTCCGTTCGTTATCATGGAACTAATGGAGAATGGAGATCTGAAGACCTATCTGCGTCGGATTCGCGACACCCATCTCGTGCCGGATGCCTGCAGAATTATGAGAATGGCGGCTGAGATAGCCGATGGCATGGCTTACTTGGAATCGAAGAAGTACGTCCATCGAGACTTAGCAGCGCGGAATTGCATGGTGTCGAAGAACTTGGTGTGCAAGATCGGTGACTTTGGCATGGCCAGAGACGTCTATGAAACGGACTACTACAAAATCGGCAGGAAAGGTCTTCTTCCGATCAGATGGATGGCACCGGAGAATCTGTCGGACGGTGTATTTACGTCAGATTCGGACGTCTGGTCGTTCGGTGTGGTTCTCTATGAGATTCTAACTCTCGCAGAGATTCCCTACCAAGGTTTCTCTAACGAGGAAGTGCTCAGCCACGTGTTGCACAAAGGGACTCTAAATATTCCACGTAATTGTCCCGAGAATATCCAGAAGATCATGGAGAAGTGTTTCAAGTGGCGACCAAACGATCGTCCCACGTTCATGGAGATCGTGTCTGAGCTGGAGCCGTTCCTCGGCCAAGATTTCTACGAGAAATCGTTCTACCATTCGATGGAAGGTGTGGAGAGCCGAAACTCGGGTATGAAGAAACCCTATCATCACGCAGCTCCTATCAGATTTCATTGGGGGAACGAGACGGCCAGGTGGGTAAAGGAGTTCGAGGACAACGTGACGCTGTTGGATCAGACGAAGGCTGGCACCAGCAGGGGGCGCATTTTTAAGAATGGCTTTCAGCATTTCGGTAATGTAGCCAACATGGAGGACGTACCCCTCGATCGATGAAGTTCTACGGTCAATCTATAGCGAATTTTGCAATGGCGTACGTGTATTAGTCCGGGACAAGTCCCCGGCAAGTCACAAACTTGTTTAGGTACGATGTACAAAGGATACTCAGGGCAATGAATCGTAAACGAGGGCCCAACGAGTTCGGCAGACGGGAATAGGCAAGGATTCTTTCTCTGTTTCTTGCCAACCTGACCGAGTTCAGGACGACGCTTGAAAATATTCGTCTGTCGGTGCTCGTTGATTTCCAATTAGGACCTTAATGGCAACGAGCGACTAAGAATATCCTCACAGCTTTTCGTGTATACGTTCACCGTTCTATCCGAGCGGTAGTAGTATGTATAACGTTTAACCTAACCAAAAGCGTTTGAAGGCAGAATCCAGTCAGACGCGATGTTTTTCTTTGATTTCTTTCTTTCTTTTCTTCTTGGAAATCGTAACCAAAAGCTCTTAGCTCCTCGGCCATGCAAGCCTACGAACTTTGTTCATTCCTCGAAAGGATTATATTTCGTTTCGTCCTTTCACGTGGATATTTCTTTCTGTTTTTCTTCTATATTTTCTCTCTAGATTAGTAGATAATGTTTTAGGGATACGCGTTTTTTTTTCTTTTTTGAACTCGCAGCCTCCTGCCGCTCAAAGAACTGACTAATTATACGTGCTAGGCACGAGGTTGCGTGGAATTCGTAAGCCCAGGTACAATGAATTCTTTGTTATTTGATACTCGTTGCATTTTCAACTCGCCGTTCAAAACTGCCCTGTCCAAACTTGCCAAGTACGGTGCTCGTCCAAGATCAAATTTTCGATTGCGTACACTTTTATAAAGGGAACATTACTAATTGTTAGTTATTAGATCCAGAAAGATAGTTGGAAAGAAAAGACTCGAGGAACCGTGAAGGAAAACGTTCTTCTACGGATAACAATAATTTGACCGTGCTTCGATGCACAAACGACTGGAAATGCCGAGTAACAATGAATTCACTGTATTCACGCGCGATTTTTGCGAAGATGCAAGTGGAAGAAGACACATTCGCGTCGTAGGCACTTTCTTCGTCGACCGTTTCCAAACGACGCGACGACCGATCGAAAGTTCGAAGCTCATCGAATCGCATTGTCATGCTCCATTTGCCATGTGGGACTCGATGTGTCAAGATTTACGGATCCGTATACATATCTTACCAACGCTCTATCAAGAGAGGAAGACTTAGCAATACCACGAGTAAAAGAATCCTCTTTTTCACACTGTTGCAATACTCTAAGGTTCCAAAATTAAGCAGAGTTCGTTTCCATTTTTATACGAACGACGTCAGTCAGTTATTTCCGAAAAAAAATGTGGACTAAAAACGATGCTATTCCTGAAACGATCTCTGGATCACCAAGAAAATCTGGCGGTGCAGCCAAACGATAAAATAGTTCGATCATAAAATTACATCGCCGCGATACGTCGAACCTATCGATTCACTTTCTTTCCGACAGCGGAATCGTTGAAAACATTACATGATCTTGAAACAAGATACAGTTCAAACGCGTGCTACTCGTCTTCTATTAAAGGAACGAATTTACTTTCGCCAAAATCTTATAAAATTTAGGCGAACGTATAGATCGATCGATCGCTGTATACATTTCCTAAATTCTATACTTGCATTCTCGCAGCAGGATCCTTACGAAATCGAAGAAAGTCTCTTACGTTTCCCTTTATTCGACCTATACAATCAAATCATGCCAATACTCGAGCGATTCCCCCTTCCAGTTTTATACTCGTTCCGATCTTTTTCTAAATCCTATTCCCTTACAGAAACTTCCGATTCATTCTACGATTCGTTCCATCGAGAAAGAACGATCGAAAAGAGAGGCAAAGAAGCAGCTGCACGGCGATGCACCGCCACCCCATTTCGTCCACGAATCGATCCCAGACTGTGTTCATAGGACAGAGTCGACCGGAAGCCGACAGAAAGAGAGAGGAGATAGAGATAGAGATTGAATAAAGGGGCGGGAAGAGGGGAGGGGGTGATTTAGGCGATCGTCCAGCGCTTGAGAATCCATAAACAGACACACTGATCCCCCTCCGCACGTACATAGTACACATATACGTACCAGAGTTCCTTGTTGAGACACACGTATATAGCTTGCACGAGGCGTGCGCGTGTGCGCGTGTACATATATTTTATTCGCCGAGCAAGATAATGATTACTTCCGGGGGCACACGCGCGTTGAGGCGCGTTTCCATCGTGCAACGTATACGTTGTTCTAGGTAAAAAAAGAAAGAAAAAAAAAAAAGAACACTTGCAATAAGCATGCCAACAATCTTCTTGCAATAAGTACTGAATATAATTAAACGTATAAAGAATAGTTAAGCGTTGTAAGCGAGTATAGCGGCTTAGGCAAATGCAAACGGAATCTAAGAGACAGAAAAAGAGTATATCTCTATTTTATTGTAATGATGTGTGCGTGCGTGCGTGCGTGCGTGCGTGCGTGCATATATATATATACACACACGCGTACATGTACACATAATAGGCACACGTTTGGATAAGTATTTTTTCGGCTGTAGTATATATATTTACTGTGCGACCGGTCGACATACACACTCACGGGGGGAATCAAAGAAAAAGGGGACAGAAAGGTGTACGCGTATCACGGCGCACGACACATTGGCGCAGGTACAGACAGAAGTTGCAGGGAGGCTTTTATCGACGAACGTTGCGAATAGTCGTCGTCCACCAGAAGGGCTATATTCTTTCCGGCTATTGAACGATAACAGCCTCCGTTTTCGATTTCTCGCTCTTTCATTACTTTGGCTAAAGACACGAATTGAGTCGTCCCGTGGTATTAAAATTCGAGTCTACTTCGTGAAAGAGAACTTACGATACGGTTATATACCGGGTGTTCTTTCTCGTTGGGTTCGAACGTTCCGAATGGTCGGTGGAAAATTTTCGGAGAAAGTGGTATTAAATTTGTTTAGTAGATGGTAGTAGCTTCGTGTGTATTTTTTTTTTCTTTCTTTCTCCAGTTTACATTGAACGGTAAATAGCGTTTATTACGTAAAAAGCGAACATAGTTTGATTTCTTTTTCTGCTTTTTTTTGTTTTTGTTTTGTATAAGTCGTGGACGCTATTGAGACGCAAGTAATTAATGCAAAACCTCTGACAAAGTGTACGCGTTCTTGCACACAGTATTAATGTACACTTGCATCGTTGCGTCGATTAAGAACAGCAACATGGAACAATTACCATTTTATCAACATGGCATAGATCGTTGTAACGCTTAGAGCAAAAGAAAGAAACCGTACTTCTTCGTTTCTTGAATATTTCCACTATATAATAATATTCGTGGAAATTCTCTCGTATACTTATCGTAAAAATGTATTACGGTGGCGTCGATAATTTTCGGAAACGTTTGTACGAATCGATAAAAATTGAACACCTTGTATATGCCGTATCACCTTTCGAAACCTTTCGTTTACCTGGATCAACCTTACACGGAGATAAAAGAGTATATATATATATATATTATAAATATATAATACGTTATTACTACTACTATTATTATAATTTCTACGTTTATACATATACGTAAATATTTAACTTATTTTTATTTTATATTTGATTCGCGAGCGTAGCTCGTGTCCCGTTATTACTAATTCTAATCGTTTGCTAGCGCACGCATAGAAGTTCCTTTAATTTAGCAATATTTCAGCGGTATACCGTTCGATTTCGTAAAATATTTGCCTCAATTTATCCGTACTAGCTTTAACATTAACGATGACGATTTGAAAAAACGGAGAATAAGGATCCACGTAGTCGGAAGTCTCTGACCTGCGCGAATACCATGTACCTTCTCGTTCTTTTTCGTTTTCTATTTCAAACCTTAACGGCTGTCGTACACGGACGTTCACAGCGGCACATCTTTCTTTAACTAAAACTTTAATCGAGTTAAACAAATTGGACTAAAAATGTATTATTATCGTTGGACGTTGGACGTTGGACGAACAGTTTGGATCTGTTAGTCGAGTAGTATTATGTATCGCAGCACGATGATATCGAGACAAAGGGGTGAAGGGTGAAATTTCACCCGGCATAGCCTTTGAAGGATAGATAGAGACCTTTAAACCGATGAAACGGGTTTAAACGGGGGAAATATTCGACAAACGGAAGTGCGCGGTAGGTTAATTTTACCATAAACTACGGTACGATTAGCAGCCAGGGAGGTATTACATAGGATAAAACGTTACTAAAAGAATAGTAACGATACGAGATAGTCGTGTTTCATCGTTGAAACGTTCGATCTCGGCGGTCTAATATCTTCGGCAAGAGAGAGATATACGAGATTCTAAAAACATAGGACTTTCTTCGTTTTAAGGCTATCCCGTGCAACCGTGTGAATAATCTCTCGAAGGAATAGAGAACAATCGAATGGAAACAAGCAATCTTACTTACGATCGGGTACGAACGAAGCATCGTGAACATGTTCTACATCCTAATGGTCGATCAATGAGTTTGCCCCGTTGTTGCAACCATTTCTAAAGTATTCCGTCTTTATCTTCTTGACCTATGTGCATACGGTTCTATCGATACGCTGTTATTTACTGAAAGCCGCTCTCATTTACTTGGAAACATTTGAATTAACTAGTCGCGAATCGATCTCTAGTTGCTTGAGTCGAATCGAATCTTTTCCGCGCCAACGTTCGATCAGATTAAGCGTTGGACGCTATTGAAACCGTTAACAGACGTAATTGACGATTAGAAAAATATAATTGGATGGAAAAATGACCGAGAGGGCGAAACAGAGTTTGTCAACGAACAAACTTGTTTAATTATATAGAGATACTGGTGTTGAAACAACGCGATATTCAGTAAATAACGCGTACAGGAGAATTCTTGAATTCGAGTCCTGAGATGTTCACCATCGCACACGTTGTATATATTATTGTGTAACAAATAGCGATAATAATGTTAACATAACGATTCGTATCCGGATAGAACGATATAGGAGAAATGTTGGCTCGATATTGCTCGAGATTTCGATAATTATACGAACGATAGACCAATGACGAGGATAAATGTTTAAATTCGCGATACTGTATATATCGGGCGTCTTAAAATATTTGGTCAAATGAAATGGAATTTGGACGAACGACGTGTAACGAAAGAATCGATTTTGACGTTTCGAACGTATCTGATTTTGAAAAATACCTTTCACGTTGTAAAAGAAATTTTTTCACATCTCCGAGGGATCTTTCTCTTTTATTTTCTGTGAATTTTCATCTTTTTTTCTTTCTTTTT